>JAVYIG010000131.1:0-600000 GCA_035222895.1 Strongylocentrotus droebachiensis | reverse complement strand
GATCAATCAAATACCGTAGATGTATTTAGCAACAAAAGGCATTATAGAGGTCTCTTGGGTCAACGAAGAAACAATTTGTCTTGTCTGATGTCCAAGCGCGTAGCCAGGATTTTATTTTAGGGGGTGCGGTAGTGAGCACGCAAAGCGTGCAAATCACTTAAAGAGCGCGCGTAGCGCGCTCCCTAGGGGGGTGGGTGCAGGGAGGGGGGAGTTTCCCCCCTCCCGTGCGAAGCGCGGAAGCTTTGAAAGAAGACGATTCTTGTACCTTTCTTGACTCATAATCCTTGTCTGAATTCAGTCCGCCCCTCTTGCGCATAGCGCGGAAGCTTTGACGTATTATTAGACAAAGAAGATGATTCGTTGTACCTTTCTCGACCCTTAATCCTTATCTGTATTCAGTCCCCCTCACGCGCTTGCGCGGAAGTTTTGACGTTTCATTAATTTATTAGAGAAAGAAGACGACTCGAAGTACCGTTTAATACTCTTATAATACTCGACTCTTAATCCTTGTCTGAATTCAGTTCCCCCCCCCCCTTCTCCTGCGCGAAGCGCGGAAGCTTTGACGTATTAGACAAAGAAGACGTCTTTTTTTCGTTAATTGTGCCTTTCCCGACCCTTAAATCTTATCTGTATTCAGTTCTAAGAGGGGGTGTTTCGAAGCGCGGAAGCTTTGACGTTTCATTAAATTATTAGAAAAAGAAAACGATTCGTTGTTCCGTTCTCGACTCTTAATCCTTAGTTTGAACTCAATTTTCCCCCTTACGCGCGAAGCGCGGAAGCTTTGACGTTTCATTAAATTATTAGAGAAAGAAGACGATTCGTTGTACCGTTCTCGACTCCTTTTCCCCTTTTCTTCCTACGTCCTCTTCCTTTTTTTCTTCTCTTTCTCTCTCTTTTTTTTTTTTGGCCGGCGTTTTGGGGGGGGCGACCGCCCCCACCGCCCCCCCTGGCTACGCGCCTGCTGATGTCTCCTTTCCTTTCTCCCTTTTAATTTATCTGCTTGGTGATTTAAGAATAAGATGCAATATAGCAAAAAAAAGTATAAAAAGTTGGGATGCACTTTTGAGGGAGATTTTAATTTGCATATCGTAAAAAATGGATTTAAAATAATAATTTTTTTGTGGGATTTTAATTTTAATGAGTAATACACCGGTACACATCGAGCGCAGAATCCAAACTCCAATTGAGACCCAAAGGCACACGCCTTTGATCCTCTTGGTTGACATGATCCAATTATGAATCAAGTACCCAAAAAACAGGTAATTAGATCTCAAATAAAGTATTCACACAGCTGAGATTTCCTGCAAGAATGCTAACAATGATATTACAACTTTCCTGAAAAAGAATCAATTTGGGCTAACACACCTTTACTTCACTAAAGAAGATTACCCATATTAATCTCCTCCAATCCTGCTCACTATCTAGCTAATCCATATACATTGTACAGTAACTTTGCTTTCAGCATCACTATAAGCAGATTACTGGAGATTATAGAGACAAAGGAGCTGGGAGAAAATAAAGCCATTTACTAAAGAGTAAATGAGGGTTTAATGGCTATCAAATATATAATGTCAGTTTTATGACCCGAATCTGCCTAAAATAACACTTACAGGAGTGAAGAAAAAAACACTTTGAGGACAGCTAAGTTGTACCAGGTACTGCACATAACTTACTTTCACTGAGTATTGAAACCTACACATGAATGATAGTTAAAAGAATTTGTAATAAAATCTGAAGAATAGTCAAAGATAAGGTAGATGGTGAAAAGGGGGTCTGTCACAAGTTGAGACTTCTGAACAAACATTATCTCATACTGCATCTGCAAGCTTTTAATTATTGTTTACATTTTCTTTATGAGAAGGATTCTAAATTAGCTACCTAATCAAATTTCTGTTTAATAACTATCAAATTAATTTCTTTTGATTTATCTCTCAATAGTGCATTTTGTTCTGGATTAAGATGGAAGCCCAAAAGGGAAATACAGAAAGTTGGAAGACAATTCAATTTAGAATACTACAAATAAAAGGACCATCAACAGGATAGTTTGATACACATTGATATGGATTGGCATTTTTCTTTCATGTTACTGACTTCTCTGCCCTACTAGCTCAAATAGGGACTTTTGACCCGAGAGAGACATTTGGCTTTACTAGGAAGAATGCTAGAAATACCAATGAACTTTAGTTTTATATATTATTACATTAATTTATGATTTATTTGGATTTCTTTGGCTCTGTCATTGAGTATGACGTCAATGTGAATGTCATAGAATAGCCCATGTCCTCCGCAGGGTTTCCGCCAAGGGAAACAGTAAACTGTGCTGAAGGACATCTAGTATTAAAGTTTGAAATTGATCTCCATCTATTCTGGCATCAAAGGGAAGTGGTGAGAACGGAGGGGATTTAGGTCCAATGACAACATTCTCTTCATATGACATCAGTATACTTCCCTATGGAAGTACACAATTACAAGATGGCATAAAAAGTTAAAAACAACATGAAATGCTATATTCAGACTTTTTAATCTATTGGTGATGATTCAAAAGAATTCATAGGGTCAAATCCCTCCCAATGGACAGTACACAGAATTTGCAAAAAAATACAATCTTTAGCAGGATACATGTATGTGTGAGGACAGTATTGTATTGTTTGTTTGTTTGCTTTACCTGACTGCTAAGAAAGCATGTGTTCATGTTTGTAATTAAGCAGCTAGGGGACCGATGGCTTTAAGTCCTCTCTGAAGGACTTGGTAACGAGAATTAATGCCTTACCAAAGGGCACTAGCGCATCGACTTACATGTAGGTTCTAACCCAGAACCTCCTGGCTATGAGACCACTACTCTACCACTGAGCCTCCTACAGTATACCAATTTTCTTTGGAATTAGACTAGATTAGATGTAACTGCAATCAAATGGTGAGCATGGATATATCTAGAGAGACAACAAAATAGTGATTTTTTTTTTCTTATTCTGCACAAGTCTGAAAGGTACATGCATGCAGTCTTGTAGTAATCCATTCATTATCAGAACTTTCCATCCATTTCCCATCTCTATGCTACTATAAATAACTTTTTTTTAATACTTTTGAATCAAAGGATAAGACAATGGTTTCACTTTTAATGTCTATCAATACCAATTTCACTATGGGAGTTGCATGTCTAAACTAGCAATCTTTCATTTTTTAATAACCGTAATCAATGAAGTATTTCCCATCTCGTGATAGGTGCTTTTGATAAATCACTTCCAAACGTTTTGGATAGACAAGCCTCAAGTACATGTAAGCAATATGTAGCAGCAATAAGGAAGTTGTTTAAAAGAATTATATAATTTGTTTCTCAGAATCTATCAATCTAAAAGCTTGGGAAATACTGTAGCATTACTAACCTTGGTACTTGAAACATTAACTACTGCTATACAGGACATCTACATCTTTATACATTGCATCATCAACATGATCATCATCAAAACACTGATGAAAAAACTGGAGATGAAAGTTTTTATATTAGCCAAATTTTTGTCTACTTTACGAAATTGACCATTTCATGATTAGTATTATTATGAAATTTTAAAAAAAGGAGATGAGAAACTTATGCATGCATTTGTTGCATTTGTATTTGCATGCAAAGCATTAACTTTTAAAAAGTAGCAATTTTGAATTGATACAAATTTAAGAGTTGTTTTACAGTATCATTTCAAACACAGCAAAACTCAAATAACAAATTCCTACCTTTGTTTTGCTCAATGTAAATGTCTTTGGGGTAGATCCTGCTAAACGCTGCTAACTTCCTTTCCAAAACTACCCTCCAAGTAAGGTTCACCTGTCAAATCATTGTCTCCCATAATCCTGATTTTCTGTTTAAATGTTGGGGGAAAATGGGAAAAATCTAAATTAAGCATGATGTGACATTTTACTGCACCTACAATAAAAGAAGGTAAATAAAGGAATCATAAGACAAATTGATTCTTGTCACTTGAGTCACAGAGAGGGTCAAGGGGAGAGGGAGGGAGAGAGAGAGATGGAGAGGGGGTGGGGGGTGTAAAGGGTTAGATGGTCACCCTCCATGACACACCTTGCTCATACACTATACATGTACATGTACAGGTGTACATGACTCTTTGTGGATAAAGAAAGGCATGGTTAATCATGTATATATGTATGCTCTTATTCCACAATCGACTTACAATCGTGTAAATACAAGATTACAGAGTTTTATACATAAGGCAAACACAATTCTGTAAAAACAAAAATTAACTTCAGATTCTACATACAAACTCATCTTGTATTCTTTCAGTCTTTAATTTTTGAATAATATGAGAATCTGTTTACAGAGCTTTGTTATGTGTTTTAGTCCGACCTTGTTAATAAGGGTGGAAAGGAGATCTTGTCATATCCAAGTTTGATAAGTTCTGGAAACTGATACAAGGATTTAATGTACCCAGAACGAGATATTAACTGGATGTCTCCCACCTTGCCAAAGACACCTTTCTTAGCCGTCAGAGCATTCCCACACAGGGTCCAGAACTTGATGTGCTTCATGCCACAGCTTACCAACGTACCTTCTTTGTGTGGGTTGAACTGGCAATCAAATATCCTAGCCAATAGCGTGTTGAAAGCGATTTGAGATTTTGAGTTCTCAATCAGTAAGTAGGTCCAGAAGTCCAGTATCAATTCAGGCTTAATCTTCATATTGATAATACATTATAAATAACAAAACATACCTGTGTGATTTCTGAAAAAACATTTGCAAAGAAAGACAAATGTTTGATATGTCTGCGCTTTATTTTTTCTTAATTTTTTTCATTCTATACTTAGATATCTTTTTTCCATTTATTTTTAAGTCAGTTAATTCACATGCATACAAAAACAGAGCAATCCTGTATCCATTTATTGATTATTTAATCTAAATATAATCTACCACCTGCACTTTAATACAGTGTTAACCCATCTCCATATTATTAGCATGATAATGCATTTTCTGCAAAGTAAATACATTTTTTTTATTTTTTTTATTTGATTTATTGGTTTCTGCATCTTTTTCCTTTTTTCATCATACATTTTCATGAACATAGTATGGTTTGATACAATATTTTAAATGTATATAATTTTATACAGATAATAAACGAATTTAAACAAATATATTGAATGCATAATTAACATACATGTACATTAGATGCAGGAGGGCTACAGAAATAAGCAAAGTAGCTTGATGTGCCCGCAGCCCTCAACTTAGATACAACAACAGTAACAAATACAAGTACAAAAGACTGACTTGCAGAGAGGAAAAGGAAAAGGAAAGGGGAGAGAAAGAGCATTGGTAATATTATAATAAATCTCGTACATCTGCTGATTGAATGCAGGTTCATTCATTCATTCATACATACATAGATTCCCAAACAAATTAATCACAGAATACACTGGGTCTTTAATTAATATGCTGCGCAAAACCATGTCTTGCTCTTTCATCGGAATCAGTCTCTTTACAACACATTAAATAACATTTATTTTGTATCTCTATAGTAACACAAAGAATGCGGTTTATTTTTGGTGGTGGGGCAAACAGAAAGATACATTGCCAGATGAACATCAAGGCTACAACTATAGGCAACTTGAGCAGGGCCAGGCTAAGTCAAGATCACGACCCCTGAAAGACTGCACAACTTTACATCAATTTGCCAGATGCACTCCACTTTCAGCAAATACACAATTAGAGAGACGGGGAAAGAGCTATGAATAACCATCCGTAGATTAACAAACACACAAACTGTTTCTTTAATCATTCTTTATTTCACAAAAAACATTTGAAAGAGTATGAGTAGATTCTACACTGTATGACCCAAAATATGTAGATCTACTCTAAATGAAAGCCAAAGGAATACAACAAGCATTTTGAGGCTTCTTTTTTTTAAATGCACTACAAGTTCGAGTTCAAGTTTTAAAAAATACAACACATTTTTTGTTGTTGCAAGCTAAAGGCCTCAAGATTATGAGGGGTTCCTATTTTCAAGAAAAGGAGAGGGGGAATGGAGATGAGAGGAGGAATGTTCAAAACCATAAGCTGCATGGGCATATTTTCTTGAAAGTTAAACGAGGCCTCAACTCTTGAGGGGGAAGGGCTGGAATTAGCCTATGGTAATACACTCCAAAATTGTGTGTGACGAAATACTCTTACTTTACCTTTTTTGTGGACCTGTTTGTTACTTCAAAATTTGCTTTTAACCACTTCATCCCATCACGCTCTTGACTGGAACAGTAATGCCACCAGACAATCCATTTACTCAGCCCAGCACTCAATCATCAGTGTTTGTCTTTACTCACCAAATAAGATTGAATCCTCTCCAAGATCTTGCTTCGTAAGCCACACAATATGAAAGTCCCACAAATATATTATAATCATTTACATAAGTAGGCCTACTGGTTCAAGAATACGATGGATTCAAAACCACAAATCACTTTTCCGTCGAAGTGTTTACTTTCCAAATGTCTTCGCTTGCCGGTACCGGTACTGTACATGTATACAAGCAGCACAAGTTTATGAATAACAGAGATAGACTACTGACATCGCTATTCCACAAGAAGTATTTGAACTTGGGACGCAAGAGTCAAGTCGGAGTCAAGTCCAGAAATATGGCCACGAGTGAAGTACAAGTGAAGAAAAATAACAACAATTCAGGTCTTTCACACAACCAAAGTAATCCATGGCATTTGTAATCCCACGATGATGATCTCCACTCACCCATGGAAGATTTATTCGTCAGACTTGACAATGTATCTAACGGGGCCTGACTAGTCTGACTCTCAGACATAACAACGAATTTTCTTAATTTAACTGCTCGACAATAAAACGGCCAAGACAAATTATTTTTAGTGTCACTTTCTTAAATTTAATAGTATGCATTACCTGAATATATAGCAAAATGTTACTGAATAAAAATTATATTTTTACCAGATAATTATGAAACTGTAGTACCAAAGTGTGAGAAATCCAAGACTATCAGGGCATTTCAGGTCATGTTCTGGTAAACTAGTTGGTTTATCTTTCTAGAGAGCTTTTATATTTAGATTGAGGCACAGGGCTGTACCTCAAGGATTGAGAGCACAGTTTGTGACAGTGCCTATACTATAGGGAGAAGATAGGCTGCCAGTTGGCACTCGGCATCTGGATAAATAGTGAAGGAGTACCTCAACTTCAAGTTCTACAAGATAAAAGTGTCTGCTCTCAAAGCGACACAATCCCACACCAACCTCAAGAAAGACAAATCACTGTCATTTTCTCCAGTCATATAGTCAATATGCTAGCTGAGTGCCGCTTGTGAGAGATTTAACTGACGTTGTATTAAACCAAGATAGTTGTAGGCCTAAAGAAACTCTATAGACAGAGACGCGAACTCTTGTCTACCATACAGTAATATTCATAAAGGAGTAAAACATTTGAAACTCTTTGCATAAACTGAAACCAAGAGTAAATTGATGAATAATACTGTGTATATAGAATCTGTCTGCACTCGACGTTCACTTGAAGGCCAGCTGACCTGATTATATCATATCATGAGATGGACCAAGACGAGCTGATTAATTAGCTAGTGCCAACTATCCCGCTATGCCATCTTAGCAATACAACAGCTGGTATCTCCTCTCAAAGATCAAGCTTATTTCTAGGAGTATCATTGTTTTAACATACAGGCATATGTTCATAAAACCTTACTAAGCTTTACGTAGTTGTCAGTAACATGTCTGTACATAGGCTATACAAATAATGTAATGAACTAGACCCAGCCATCCAAGGTTCTGATTATGATTGGTGCATGACCCTGAATTCTACGTACCTGTTATTATGTAGCCAAATTGCAACCATAAAACACACCCTATATTGCTATTTTGATGAGAAACCAGATTTATTTATGTTCTGGTTTGTATAAGTGTACTAATGAATAACATATACTACTGGGAAGGAAAAAAATATCCACGTTCACGTTGGCTCATAATACTTATTTTCTGTCAATATATCATCATCATTATTACCTTGTGAATGGATAATCAACTTTCCGATATGATAAAATGGTTTTAAGGGCAAGGTTACACAGATCAGGGAGGCCCACCTCCCTGCACAGATCACACCTCCCTGCACAGATCAAGGCAAGTTTCACAGAGTATGCCAGAATGTGGTTGCTGGTTACGTGACTTTCATTTTGCTCAATCATTTTCATGTTGGTCTGAGATACTGTGCTCCATCAGTGGGGTTGACTATACTTACAGTATGCATCTCCTGGAGATTATGCTACATTTTCACTATCTTAAAACATTTCACCATCACATTTTCTAACAATTAGTTCAAGTTCAAGTTCGAGTTCATTTATTGAAACAAGGATGGTTCAATTATTGTCCAAGCCACATCCTTCATACAACCTAAATAGTATCTCAAACGAGGCCTATATACAGAGGTCAGATGACCTATCACCAACACAGAGATTGATGTACATCAGGACACAAGGCAAACACACCCATGCTCCCCCCCATAATCTATCAATTTTTCATAATGCTTTTGCAGCAACCTTACTGGGAACAAATAAAATAATACTTGGGTGTGAAGTTGTGAACCAATGATAATCCCTGAAAATAATCAAAGAGAAAAGAAGTGCAGAAAAGAGGAGAGAGGGAGACAGGGAGAGAGAGAGAGAGAGAGAGAGGAAGATAGAGAAAGAGAAAAAGAGAGGGTTGATATTCCCGCGTCATAGAAATACCCTGAAATACAAGAAGTCCTTCATGCCTGATTAGCAAACAATTTCAAACCGAATATTCATGATTATTTTTTCAATTCTAAAAGTAAATTTACCATTATGCTTGAAAAAACATTCGGATTTTCCAGGTCAGTGCATATCTCCATTCAATTTAGACAATAATAAGCCACATGTACATATTTGAACTTGTCTTCTATTTCCTTTGCCATATCAATTTTCTTTTTCGGGGGAGGTATGTGATACACTGATAGTACAATGCGTGTTTTTGTTTTTTTTACTTGAAAAGAGCGCAATAGTGTGGTACGGTATGTCACTGAAACAGCTCCCGTAGGATTTTTGTGCCAAAGACAAAGTTGATTTTTTTTTTTTTTTTTTTTTTTTTTTTTTGGTGCATTTTTGGATTCATTGGGGTCCAAGCTATCAGAAATAATTGATGGGGTTCAAATTTTCCCGAAGACACCAAATTTCCCTATTGCGCGTTATTTATGCAATTTTCACGCCCAATATGTACCCTCCAGGAAATGAAGGAGGGGTCTGAAAATTTGAACCCCATCATTTTGGGCCAATTGGGACCCTTTTGAAGCCAAAACAGCAAAAAAAAAATCAACTTTGACAAAAAAAATCCTACAGGATTACATACCATAACGCACTACAAAGCTACATTTTAAAATGCAGAATATTAATGTTTCATAATTCCAATAAGTTTTCCAACAACAAAATATATCAAAAGCACAGTTCAGGAAGACTCTTAATGTATTACTATGCATTCATAGTTTTCGAGGTAAGGTTGCAACTGACACCCCCACCCCTCCTCCTTCTCTGAATAGCAATGCTAACCATCTTTTAAGATTATCAACAATTTTATGGCAAGTAATGGACTATCAAGAGTCTAAGCACACACAAAATTCTGCAGATCCAGGCAGCCCATGTTTAGATGGAAAGCTACATTTGAGAGGATAAATAGCATCCCATGTGTGTCGTGAAGAGCAAAGATATTCGTGTAGACCGTATAAGTTATAGAATTGACAAACAGGTGTAAAACGCAGGTTGGATGCTGTCACATCAAGGAACCCTACTACATTAGAAACAAGTCGAGCAATTGGGTGTGTCTGATATAGGAGAGAGTTTCCCCCTCCTCCCGATTGTAATACCCCTTTCCTTACCCCTGGGATCAGCTTCCTGCAGGGGTACATTCAACCCAGTCGCATCAAGTTACTCTTTCCCTATAAGATGGGGATCGGATACAGCAGGGAGTTCCCTGGATGCAGCAAGGTGTTGTCTAGCACTGATGGTAAATCTTGGTTTAAGGAGAGCATTTCAAAATGTTCAGCCACAACTGCTATATTATAGAGAAATGAAGCAGGTCGGTTAAATTAATGAGAAAACTATATGGTACTTTCTTATCGTCAGTAACTGTAATCAAATGTAATGTGGTGGTTATTTTACCTGACAGCTAAGAAAGCAATAAATGCTTGTTAGTAAAGTAAGCAGTGGAGACCAACAATATGGACAATAATATTACACGCTGAAGAACATAATAATCACAAATTTCATATTTTGTGGTATGATCAAGTATGAATACGACAAACTAAATGACTTGAAAATAACTCTTGCTGAAACACAAGTTGATGATTCACTACATTCCTTCGAACCGAATATGATCGTGAGAGTCCCGTCTCATTAAAATTTAAAGAAAAAAGAAAACTATATAAAAATGGCAAAAACAGGTTGGTAAAAAATTCCTTTTTAATTCCCAAATATCTATCAATTTATCTTTTCAGAAATAAAATTCAGTTTCTTTTCAAGTGAATATACCCTGTACTCTCCCTCCTTAGAATGTTTTGTTGACTAACATGCAGTTACAAACAACTTTCAAAATCCTCAGCTATCAAATTACATTCTTGGGGACTGTGACTGATCAAGAGTGTGGCTACTTATTCTCCCAGACAATCTTGTCCATAATAATCCTTGCCCCATGACCTTTGGGAACTGTGGCCTTTGGGCTTAAATTTGTCAGAAATGATTTCGAGTTATGACCAAGGCATACACAAACAAGGAGTCAAGTTCTGACCCTGTCAAGAGAGTGAAGACCAGTAGCTATTCGCATTCACAAGCTTGTCTACAAATCCACATGTGATGGAATGACAGAAAATATGAAGGGAGGAACCTGATATGAGATACTGCAAGACAATACCTTGCTATATTCCATCAATCTAACTTTCGAAGAATACACTGACTTATTGTCCATTATAGGAAAATTAAGAAATGTCAAATTTTACACCATTTTTGTTATCACTAATTACCATCAACTAATAAGTAATCCAACATCTGCTCCAGCAACATTTTCTCCGGGCTGTAAAGGGTAAGGTTTGAGATTAGACTACGATGTTTCATAGGGTCGTGATTGTGTAAGGTTATGTAGTGTTGGGTTCAGGGTTGGAGTTACAAATTAAGTTGGTGAATGAAGAAAATTGACCAACTCACACATACAATCCTTGGCTGAACTTTCACAAGAGAAAAGTGTTTATCTCGTACATGTCTAGTTTGATCGAAAACTTAAAGAGATCTGTAGATGTTAAGGGTCCCTTTTCTTTTTCTTCTTTTTTCTCTTCTTGTTTGCAGAGTTGGGATTTGTCCTTGCGGGCTGGCGAACTGTTTGCCATTCTAAACGTATGCAGATATGTATCTGAGCCTTTTAGTCAATATAAGATCACTGACCTGTTTCTCATTGAAGAAATTGTGATTAAAGGCACCGACATGACAAATAGAATAACTTCTTCTTCTGCTTTTCACAGATTCATCTGGGAAAAGAAATGATTCAATACTGACCAAAACGTACACAACATGTAATGTGATTCAAACAATTTTCACTCATTTCACAGGGATAGAATACAAGTGGGCTTAAGTCATAAGTCCTACAAATTGTTAGCTACAAACACTAATCCTTCAAAATAGAGTTTCATCGATATAAATAAACTTTAAAGACTTTCTATGACTCTCCCCCCGTTATTTTAATACTATTATTCATTCAATATAGAAGGTCCTTGATTTTTTTTGGTAACAACACAGCACAAATTTGAATACAGTAGCACCGTGCATGCAAAGAACAAGAAGCATTGTCATGTCATCTTGGGGCCATTCCCTTGAGTAGTTTCCATGGTTGGCAAGTATATAAAAAAATCCGACCATAGAGGTTTGGACTCTCTATAATCCATTTTCTTGTAAATAGTTCTCGTGTTTACCGACTACACCTTGTTTCTTTCAGTCAAAACACCCGTCATCATCAAATCAAGCGAGTAACATTCCGTCCCTCCTATTTAAAGAATTCTTGATTGTTCGAGATTTTGAACGGAAAAAGAAAACAACTTTAAAATAATTCTTTGACGTAAAACCAAATATATTTGCATACGACCAGTGTTATTGATTATAAAAAATAAAATCTCTACCATTCGCTTAATCTCCCTTTCTCCCTCACTCTCTCATTCCTCCCCCCCCCCCTTCTCTCTCTCTCTACCTCTCTCTCTCTCTCTCTCTCTCTCTCTCTCTCTTCTGTTGTGTTTCTGATTCATTATTCTACCTAGGCTTTCTCTATAGTATACATCATAATAATTGATTACACGTATCTGACCTGTTCCAATCTTATGTGAGGGTTAAAACATAAAACACTGTGCAATTTTCTCAATTACTTGAAGGTAGATTTTTTTTAAAAACTCAAGATAAATAGCGGGGGGGGGGTGGGTTCAAGTACAAGGCCTAATGAATAAGATCCAAGTCTTCTGCATATACTCGTTTATGAACAAGAATGATTACATGTAGTCGACAGTCATAACACAATGAAACTATCACCGAGTAAATTAATACAAAGCTGAAAAATCAAATACTTTTTTAGCAGAGATCTACATTGTATTTATCTAATAACTGAGCACAGGAGGAACCCCATCAGCTCATAAATCTGTTTACTGCCAAGAAAGAAGAAGTTGTAACTTTTAAATTATATCCCTAAGAGTTTTTTGTTCACCTTTTGTTTGTACGATCCAGGGGAAGGTAATACATCATCTGTAAAATACAGTAAACAAACAGCATTCACAAAAATGTTCACACAAATACATTTCAAATTGATCATCTTCAACAAGCAGTTAAAAGAATGATTTATAACCTTAAATTGAGATAATGATGGGTAATTGCTCTGTTTGTCATATTTCTACAAGTCTTTTATACCTTTCTCCATTGTAGACATACCCAGGTATAACATTCCTGCTAATATATTTAAAAATAACATTTTTGTTGTTGGTATAAACATAAGTCAAAGACCGTCTGGAATAACGCTAAATCACAATTAAGTGTCTGAACTTTGATACATAGACTCGTGAGCCTATCGCATATCAACAATTTTTAGGAAATACATAGAATTTGTTATTAACCCTTGCAAATACAAACACCTACAACTGACAAAAAGATTGTATTCAGAGATATCCCATACAAAATGTTGTCGAACCTTCTTCCTATATTATAGACCTGAATTTTCTCTTGATTTAACAAAATAGCACAATGCTGATAATTTAGGATAATACATCGCTTTTGAGTTTGGACATACTTCTCAGAAAAAAATACTTGTCAATTCAATTTATTTCTTTACAAACCCGACTCTGATTAATTTAAATTCATTCGAAACTTTCAAACCTCATTCGAATTTGTGACGATTCAACTTATTTTAACTCAGTGTTTGAAAACAAATTTTGAGCTAATATACATAAGCCTATTACAAGGTCTTTCTTTTAAAATAGGAAACAGTTATGACTACGAAGACACAATGGGTGAAACCAGAAGACATCAAGGTCTGTGGATATAAGTGCAGTTTTATCTCTCTCTCTCTCTCTCTCTCTCTCTCTCTCTCTCTCTATTTAAAACCCCCTTTTTTCTTCTTCTTCTTCTTCTTTTTCTTCTTCTTCTTTTTTCTTCTTTTTTCCTTCTTCTTCTTCTTATTCTCCTTATTCTTCTTATTCAGTACAGTCCACTCTCCTCTCGCTCGCTCTCTCTCTCTCTCTCTCTCTCTCTCTCTCTCTCTCTCTCTCTCTCTCTCTCTCCTCCCTCTCTGTAAACAAAACATTAATGAACTAAAAATGACAAGCAAATTCTTGGTTTGGCTCTTTTTTTTCCCTACATAATTTGGAAAGCACCCATATTCACACAAAGTGATGCTGCATGGGCTTGTTCGAAGGGTTTAACATTTTCTAGGGTCGGACAGACATGTAACAAGGAGGCGGTGAAGGCAGTTGCCCCTCCTAACTGCTCTTTTAAGGGGGAGAAAGAGGGAGAAAATGAAAGGGAGAAGGATATAAGAGATCTAAATAATGCCCTTTGGTAAGGCATTAATCCTCATTATCAGGTCCCTCGGAGAGGACCTAAAGCCGTCGGCCGTCTGGTTGCTTACTAACAAGCATTTTATGCTTTCTTAGCAGTCAGGTAAAATAACCACCATCACTTAGACTAAGATCACTTCGACGTTGTTTTTTTCCTTGAGTATTACCCCTCCATGCACCTTCCTGTCATAAGCCAGCAAG
The DNA here is from genome assembly GCA_035222895.1 of Strongylocentrotus droebachiensis. NCBI lineage: Eukaryota > Metazoa > Echinodermata > Echinoidea > Camarodonta > Strongylocentrotidae > Strongylocentrotus > Strongylocentrotus droebachiensis. The sequence continues at coordinate 585,704 of JAVYIG010000131.1, read as the reverse complement.
CTCATCACTGTTATGTACCGAAGGTTTATTTGCAAGATCATGACATTTCTTTCAATTTTCCTCTCTTGAAATGACAGTATACAGCTCCAGCCTTTTATTTTATGTAGGGGTATTGAAATAGCTTGTCTTCCCAGACATGGAGAAAGAGCTTGAAACTCTCGCATGTAATTATTTTCTTCTCTCATGCACTTTGCAGCTTGCCTTATTTGTTTATTGAACGTGTATTTAGATAAAATACGAAGATAATACTGTAGATACGCATGTTTCTCGACGAAGGGAGGGTCGTTTCCTTTTTAATTCATCCATTGATGCTATGTCAGAAAGGTCTGAGTAGTTTTTTATGTCACTATTCAAATATCCCTCATGCCAGCTATAACCAGATAATTGAATAGCCAAGCTTCCCTAATCATTGATACCATGTTAGGGAATATCACGCATACTGAATTAAATGGACTAGTATTCTATTCATTAAGCTATGTCAGGGAGATACGTATATGTATTGACAAACTATTTCATGATAATAAAATAAAAACTCACTATCATAATTATTAACTTAAAGAAAGTTTTTTTACAGGCAATCCTGACACCATCAGACTATTAAAAAAAAACATCATCATGTATTGTATTGTATTGTATTTATTAAACTTCATTGATGTACATCAATATTCTGTTTATAAACATATAATCACTTTACAATGTAATGTAACAATCGATATTTTGTTTAGGAACATATACATCATATAAGTCAATTTACAATGTAATGTAACATTTTAATATTCTGTAAACATATATACCGTATATATCATGTATCCCAAAACGGAAAATTAATAAATATGCATTTTTTGTCATTAAACGAACTACACAAGATAGTGAAGCAGAGGTGTCTTGCGATCACTTCACAATGCCGAGATAATGGATGCCATTAAATGTCAAAAACTGTCAATCTGTTAACCTATTCAAAACTAGTCTTAAGACACTGAATTTTATTCAAAATTGCTTTCGCTGATTAATTAACTCTGTTCACTTTAATGTATATGTATTGTAATTTGTAGGTTTATTTGCACTTTTTTGTTTTGTTTCATATGTAATTGTTTTTCAGTCTATTTTGTTTGCTATAGCGCTTAGAAACTTCGGTGGTAAGCGTTTTATAAGTAACGTTTTTATATTATTATTATTATTATTCCCAGCTACTCCTGAACCATATTTTATTTAGTAGTCCACAATAATAATTAATGGAAAATGGCATGGAGATCCTGTTATGTTAGAATAGACGATCTCTATGGTAAATGGTCAGGACGCCCTCTTGTTTCCGATACATTATAATCTTTTCTCCTACCCAAACTTTCTGACGCGACTTGATTTGTAAAGTATGACATAGTTATCAGTACATCTAGAAAATTTCAGTCAACAAATAAAATTTAAAATAATATTTGACCTTGTTTCCGTCTCCGTAACTCATTTTGTATTGGGTCTTCTTTGAAAACGATGTTGTTTTAAGCCATATCTTGATAGAGATGTAAAAATCATCCCTCTCGTCTGGCTTGAATTACAATCCCTTTTTTCAAACAAGTTAGTGGCGTATCCATGGGGCTGAATCGGCAACGGCCCCCTTTTAGCGACCTAAAAAAAAAGAGGGAACAAGAGAGCAACGGAAAAAAATAAAAAAAAAATAAAAAGAAAAGATCACGGCGGAAAAGAGACTTAACAAATAAAAACGAGAGAGGGAGAGAGAGAGAAAAAAAAGGAACGATAAAAACACAAAATATCTCTACCTTCAGTAACGTAAAGGTCGGTAAAACTCAAGAGCGTCCGGGGGTCCGCCCCGTGGACCCCATCCATAAAGATAGAAGCGGTTCCAAAGACAACCCTTTGTTCTCTAAAATTGTCCGAAGAGAGAAAGAGACAGACAGACAGACAGAAAGAGAGAGAGAGAGAGAGAGAGAGAGGGAGAGAAGGGGAGAGAGAGAAGGGGAAAGAGAGAGGGAGAGAGAGAGAGAGAGAGAGAGAGAGGGGGGGGGGGGTGTGTGAGTGAGAGAGAGAGATTTTTTCCTCAACGAAATAAACCAATGGGGCTGTACAATTTCCAAGGCATAAATTTCAAAGACATAAATTTCCAGCTAGCTGGCAGTCGTCTGTTTTTTATTTTGGGCAAGGATGTGATTAGATTTTCTACCTCCATATCAATAGAATCATGTCTAATTCATGTTATCAATTCTATAGACTTTCGTTCGGCAAATATTGACCAATATATTATTTGTCTGATCATGTTACAATTACATTCACGTTGTAGCAATAGACATATTGATTATAATGAATACTAACCAAGAAATAACATGTCAATTGTTTATTATATACTGATGTACGAGCCACGCGAAATAAACTGTTCTTAAATTCACTTCAAATGATCTTCGTGATGGAGTTAGTGCAAGAGATTAAAATATATCTATTGGTGGACAGTTGCCAACATCGATTAAGAGATATCAGTACTATTACTATTTCTATATTGGGTTGATAATAATTTGTGTATAACTCAAAAAAAAGTATGGAATGTAATAATGTTTAATATATATAAAAAACAGAATTCCTGTCCTTCATGTACTTCGTATGATACTTTACTTTGTTTACAAGTTAATTGCAAGCTCAACGTATCGATCAATAATTAAAAGAATAACAATAAATATGGACTTTGAGTGAGATATAAATGGGTTTAACATCAGTTTTTCTTTTTCAAAGATAAAACAAAAGCACTAGCTGGGTTACCAGTTACAAGGCGATCGCTTATCCACTAGACTAATGTGTCACACTGCTAATCTCCATGTATTTTTTCATATTGATACTTATTTTTGTAGATGTAGCAATTCAAATGAACATTTATTTTCTTCCAAACAATACAATTTATAAGTAGGAACATAAATATAATTAAAGAACTTGTATTACAAGGAAGAAGGCGCGAAACCCGAAAAGCATATAGCTTGTAGTGGGTACGCCCGAATAAATACATTTATACATTATAAATGGGAGAAAGGAAGAAAGGAAGAAATGGATAGGCAAAGAGGAGAGGAGGATAGAGAGCTTGTAGAAAGAGAAAAGAAGAGAGGAAAAGAAGAGGACTACAACATAGTATCAATGGAGTGTATGACATGCATAAACAACATAATGGCAAGATATAGGTGAAGAGTGTAGTGTTGAAATATTAGACTGCAGATATTATATACATCTAACCGCCCACACCACGCCGTCTTCTATTATAATGAAATAGTAGAATCGAGCTCCGAGTGAAGGTTTCAGGTTTTTGTATTGGTCCGCTAGCTATGACTTCCACTCGGGGGAGGGGTTAGTTCAAATAAACCACCGATTAAAATAAAGACAAAGAATAAGAGCGCTGGGACACGATATAGTATTTAAGGTGTCATATATGTTTATTTACCAATCACTGACCGGTATCAACTATTCTTCTAACAGTATTTATTATCAAACAATGTCATGCAAATAGTATCAATAATCCATAAGATCTCTGTCTTATCTTCAACATATATCAATATCAGAATACACCTTAAGCTAAAATATACTTTAAAAGCCTTAACTTGTTAATCTAAATAAATGGGACATTAAGGGTTGGGGAGAGGGAGGTTAGTTAGAAATTGTTAGTACTGTGGCCACTTACATACAGCGCGGTAGACTATTCGCGATTCGAGTGGATGTACCGATTCGGCCGTTGCAGACGAGATGAAGAGATGGACAACGATGCTACGGGTATGGGAACAGGAAAGATGACGACGTCGAAGACGGGAACGGAATCGGGGACACAGTTGCGGGATCAGGACGACAGGATCAAATTCAGGAACTCAGGATCAAAATCAGGAACACAGCATCAAATTGGCATAGGGTTAATGGTACCTATTTACCGACGTATCTGCAATCAATGTTCCTCCTATCAATGTTCCTCCTTATGGATCAGTTCCCGACACTTTCAGATTAAGTTCCCTTGAAGTATGTTGTATAATCTTAGTTGAATATTCCCGACTTGGTGATTGAAGTGACTTGGCTTTCTTGAACGATTCTGGAACAACGCTGTACTTCGATAACTTTGTGAGTCCAGAACTTGTTGATTTTTCACATGCAGCAATTAGTTGTTAGTTCAGGGACAGCTTGAGGGAGATTGGAGGACAGGGGTACAGGTAGAGGAGACCAAGTCGGGGTGGAGCCAAGTGATCTAAACATTCATGCAAACTACTTTTATACCTCATTAAACATTCATACTCAACTTTTCCTCCGATCATCTTATTGGTCATTACTTTAAAAAGGGGGAAGGGGTCTAATCTAAAACTCTACTCTTATTGGTTCAAGGTCACCACTCATGGCCAAAGACACAGTCCTATGAGGTGTTCTTCAAAGAGCATGTTTCAAGGAATAGTCACAAAGGAAGAATAACCACAAAGAGCCCGTCTGATATCTAAATCCCCTTTCATAGAGCTTAATCTCTATTATTACAGATTTATGAATGGCATTAAATTCTAGTACACTTAGTAATCAGTATTGTATCGAACAGGATGGGATTAATACTGTGAATGGCAATAGGGTCATAAAGGCTATACCCCAGCATGGGAACACGATAGCTTCAACTAGACATGCCAGCACATTTTATAAATACATCTATAACCAATTAAGACAAAGAAAGATACAGCTGAAAGAGACAAAGATAAAGAGAGAGAGAGAGAGAGAGAGAGAGAGAGAGGGAGAGAGAGAGAGAGAGAGAGAGAGAATGCAACAAGAAGAGAGAAGGACTACATGAGCAATATTCCACCATGTTACATACATATATATTTACTTCGTTACAAATTTTATACAACATAGGCCTATACATACATACATGTATGTTTACATAATTATTTACATAATTATACACATGCATACAACACATATATACAATGTATATAATTATACATCCCTTATACAATATAAATACACACTCGTCAGCCTAACTGACGTATTGACTAATTCAGAGAGTCACTTTTTAAAGAAATAGTATTACATGTTATTTTCTCCTTTGTTGAAGAGGGGGGGGGGGGGGGGGTATTTTTGGGTGAAGAAAAAATACAAGACACAAATAACATGGAGTATATAGCTGGGAGCCGACCCGAGTACATTGCATTGTGAAGCGATACTTCTTATCCACAAGACCACTTTGCTTCACTGCAAATGGTTCGCTTCTTGTTCTTATACTTTCTGCATGCTAATGACTTTACAAAATATGTGGATTTACTGATTTCACGCTTTCGGGATGCATAATTATTATTATTTTTTGTAAATGTTTTTTTGGTGGACAGTTGCTAAAATCGTTTTTGATTTATCATTATTGATTTACAAATTACATACTTCGTATAAGTCCGATTGTTGTCAAGATTGCCCGTAAATGTTTTCTTTCAGTTACTGATATTACTGATATAATAGTGAGTTTTTATTTATTTTGCAAACTGCTGACTTAAACTTAAAGTGATATGACAATAGGCCACTGCCCTGACATAGCATAATAATATTCCTCAATACAAAACGGGTCTATTCAATTCAGTAGGCCTATATGCTACGAATTCGTTAACAGGGCACCAAAGAATAGGGAAGCTTGGCTATTCGATACTGTTTCCAATAGCTTGTACCTGCAATTTTTGAATAGTTACGTAACAAACTACTCAGCTCTTTCTGACATGGCATCAATTAATGAATTGAAGGAAAAAAAACCCGACCCTCCCTTCATCGAGCGAATATTTTTGTCACTTGCAATTTACCAAAGAGGTAATAATAACATTCCTGACACTGCAACAATGACCGCATTATTTTGATGTATTGTCTCTAAAGGTACTGGGAGCACTTTCAATATCCCCATAGTGAAAAAGAATAGACTGGGGCTGTAGTCTATTTTCAAGAAAGGAAAACAATTTCGGGACAGTTCAAAATAATGCTGGTAAGAGCACACTTTTCTTCCTTTTTTTTGTCTCGAAATTTGAAAATTTGACATTTTGCTCCGTTAGGGGGGGGGGGGGGGTAAGGTCAACTTTTTTAGGTCAGCCATTGGTATATATATTTTTTATTATTTTTTATTATTTTTTTATAATTAAAAAAAAAAGAAAAAAAAAGAGGGGGGTTTCCTTAAAAATACACACATAAAAAATACCAAGGGGGGGGGGGGTTCAACCCCCAACCCCCCCCCCCCCTGCGTACGCACCTGACTGGAAGGTATCTGGTTTGACATCTTTAATCTTTAAAAAAGAACAACTGATGTTAAACCCATTTTTATCTCACTCAAAGTCCATAGTTAATGCTATTCTTTTATTGATCGATACAATGATCTTGCAAGTAACTTATAAACAAAGTAAAGTATTACACGAAGTACAAGAAGGACAGGAATTCTGTTTTATCTATCAAATATTCTTACATTCAATACTTTCTCAGTCCCAATGAAAGAGAGAAAGACGAAAGAGGCAGAAAGAGACAAGTGAAGAGAGCCCTATACACCTCATTAATCTAATAAAGTCTGAGAATCTCAATCCACATACAAGTAATAATATATTTTGCCGGGAAAGCCAGATGTTAAAAAAAAACAAAAAAAAAACAATTTGTTTAGTTTTATAGTTATTGTTGTTGTTGTTGTTGATGTTGATGTAAAAAAGAAAAGAAAATAGGCATATATTGTGCGGGGGTGAGCACGATGTCGAACAAAACTACAGCGGAACCTTGGGCGTGATCATTCCTCAAAACTGAGGACCTGGTTTTTTTATGGGGGGGATATCAGTCGTCAGCTATAGCTGCAGTCGTCAACGGTGCCGCACATGCAACGAGCAAAAATAGTACAATTATAATCAGATTACGCATCTTATAGATAATACAATTCCCCAGTGATTTCTTGAAAGTTTTTGCGACCGGGTAATTGAAACTTTGAGGTGTACCGTATACTCCAGAGACTAATTGCTGTCCTGTACTCACTATTCGCTGTATTGACATACATGACTATTTGTTTTCCTTCAAATTTTCGGGATGAGGGGAGGGGGAGGGGGGGGGGGTCCTCTTTCTCTACGGACTAATAACTTGCTGACCCTGTTTGCAAAAATGTATTTCGCATCTTCCGTCAACTTTGAAAGAAATTCAGTTTGTTGTATGATAGACTTGTAGTTCTAAAAGCGAGCTATATAGCCGATGGAATTTGTCAGCCATTTTAGATAATTTATAAGAATTGGAATTATGACAATACTTCTTGCCCTAATAAACTATCTTCATAGAAACGACGATCTATAAACGTTATAAGACAGTACAAATCGTACCTGGCTATAAAATAAACTAGGGAAATAATGGAATCGTAGACGTTAATTAAAAAGAGCATTTTATTGTTAATATCTTTTCTTTCCCTCATTGTTCCTCTTCGGAGGCTTTTCCTCCTTGTTTTCTTTTCCGGGGGGGGGGGGGGGGTGGGTCCCTGAATCTTCCACACCTCCCATCAGTAAACCAGTGGTTAAATCTTTTATTTTTACAAAACAACAAAATCTACAGATTCTGTTCTCAGCAATCGCCTATGTTTCCTGGCGCGCGTACCGGCAAAAAAGGAAGTGTGGATATGAAAACTGCGCAATATATCCAAAGATAATATTTCACGTATTGTTTTCATTTTGTGTGAAGGCGTTTGATCTATTATGCCAAATAAGAGAAAACATATTCCAATTTCTCCATTACTTATTTTTCTTGCTCAGTCCTCAATTTTAATTCTAATTTTCGTCACATGCATGGTCAGAGCCGAATACGAGATCGAGGAAGTCTGCGACAGCGGAGAGTTTGAGGCAGACGGAACGTGTAAATCTATGGGGGCCGCAGGGGCGCGGTATATTCATCGTGCAGAAATGGCGTGGAGATCAAGCGGAGAATCTCACGAAGAGCTCATTACGAGACTAAAAGGTATGTAATGGCAATCATTATATCATCTCACTTTATGTTGTAAAGATATTAAATGGGTGATATGGAAGTGTGATGATGTCAATCATTAGAATTTTGAAGTATTTCAGCTCAAGACGCATAAATTGTATCTTCAGCCCCACTAATATAAAATGGTGTCTGCTATTATGTCTTTGTATATAAATTAATCTAACTGTTATTAATTTTTAATGCCAATCCCAATGGCAATGGTCATGCGATTCTGAACAAGAGCTATTTTTAAGTGTTTAACGGCTCTTTCATGAAAATAAAAAAGGTCTTTTGGGTCAAGAATATATGAACTAAAAAAATGTGACACTGTGACAGTCTGTGAATAGATCTAGATTGGTTGAAAGTCTAAGTTAGGCCTATGCGAAATGTGTTTGCTCACCAATAATCTATAATATAGACTCTTTTCAACAATTTTTTGCAGAAAATGGAATCATCAAGAATGATTTAGTCTTGAAAGCAATGCGAGGTGTTGATCGCAAACATTACAGCAGTAATAGTCCATATGCTGACTCTCCACAGAGTATTGGTAAGTTGTTTAGCTTTTAGTTTTAGAAATTAGAGCAGAAAAGATTTGATCGATATGCTCAGGAAACCATCTAGATTTATTATTAATTAATGTAAGTATTGCTATGTCTATTTTTGGCTGTGGTCAATTCTATAAGTTAGAGGGACATTTCTGCCAGAAAAATCCAGAAATATACACATAAAACTTGTCTTTTACAATGTTGACTTAATATTACTAGATGAAAATAACGAGCAGTAGACAATCCTACTATTTTGAAAGTGACAAGAAATGATTATTTTCAGTAATTTTCTGCTTCAAAGTATGAAGATATGGTGTTGTGGTTGCAATCCATAGGAAATCTGTAGAACTCTTAATTACTTGAATTGAGGTACTTCATGGGATGAGAAGAATTAGTTGCACTTATAAAAAACGAAATGATAGGCAGAGATACTATTAGAAAATAAATTCTGTGTTGTCTGTGTAATCTGACACATTGGTAGTTTGTCTTAATAGTTTGGTATCTATCAGATATATCAACATTATAAAAACCCTATATCAGATTTAGCAAAGCTACCAACATTAAAATACATTTTGACAACTCACTGTGCATCATTAGTTTTCCTTGTGGGCAAACTAGAAACTAGATGTAGGATCAGAAATTTACTTTGATATCTAATTTTTTATTTGTGATCTTATCATTAGTAGTATTTTTCAAGATTAATCTAGTGCATTATTGCCTTTTCCCAATTATTCTTTTGTTGTTAACCATAGGATATGCTGTAACTATAAGCGCACCTCATATGGTAAGTCTATATAGTGAGGTATCATTATAATCACTTTTACAATAATTATTATTGTAGCAAGAAGTCATAATTCAGTAATGAAAAAAGGGTAGTTGTGCAAGTAAAGATTTTACACTGAAATATTAAAGAAAGGGAAACAATGATGGAATTAATATCGCTAGTGATATTCGTTTGTCTCGCAATGTGGTCAATAAGGAATCTAAAAGATCACGACGTTTCGTATGCTACTGCAATACTTCGTCAGGTGATAAAAACTGTTGTAAGCAAGGGTCTTTTATACTTTACGGGAGGACCGTAAAGCGGACTAAAATTCGATCGATAATTGGAACAATAACGTCCACCTCAGTCTATAGGAAGCCTACCCACACAGACCAGTACATAGCGTTTGACTCTCACCATCCCATATCGGTGAAGAGAGGTCTAGTGAAATGTCTATTTGACAGAGCTTCACGCATTGTGACAAGTCCACAACAGCCATGCACAGAACGGACCCGTGTTCGCAGTGCCCTGAGTCTCAACGGTTACCCACGCCGTTTTATACACAATACCAAGAATAGATCGTCGGAACCCAGGGATCAGAAGGTATACAAGACTTTTACAGTCTTGCCGTACATTGATGGGGTCTCCCAACAACTCAAGCGCCGCCTAGAGAGCCATGGCATTCGAACGGTTTTCAGATCAGATACCACCCTACGTCAACAACTTACACGCCCCAAGGATCCAATTCCTCCACATAGACGGGACGGCATTGTGTACAACATCCCTTGTAAAGGATGTGATAGATCCTACATCGGTGAAACTGCCCGTCCGATAAATGAAAGAATCACTGAGCATAAGAGGGACGTCAGACTCCGTCGAACTGACAACTCAGCCGTAGCCGAACATGCTTGGGACAACCAGCATCAACCAGACTGGGACGGGGTTCAGTGCCTTTCCCAAGAACGGCATTGGTATACACGGAGGGTAAAAGAAGCTATCAATATCCGTCTCAATCCTAATAATTTCAACAGAGACAACGGGATCGATATCCCCGAATTTTGGATGCGGACGATACGCCGCCATGACACTCGCCGTCCTGCCAGCCAACAACGGTCGATTCCGTTCAGCAGACGGCCCGAGCCAGCGGCCCGTTGATTGGTCGAGTACCGTATGCGTCGGCCAATAGGCCTGGTGCATCAGCCGAACCAGCGGCCGAACCAGCGGCCTTGGTGATTGGTCGATCACCGTGTGCGTCGACCAATAGGCATTGGGCGTTATTGTTCCAATTATCGATCGAATTTTAGTCCGCTTTACGGTCCTCCCGTAAAGTATAAAAGACCCTTGCTTACAACAGTTTTTATCACCTGACGAAGTATTGCAGTAGCATACGAAACGTCGTGATCTTTTAGATTCCTTATTGACCACATTGCGAGACAAACGAATATCACTAGCGATATTATTTTCGATACTATATCCGCAATGAGTAATATATTTAGCATTATTGATCGAACATACGGGCGCCCTGCCCTGAAACTGATGCGTAGATATGAACGTTGTAGCAAGAAGGTGGCCCGGTTCACCAATCACTTAACCTTTTTGGTTCGTTGCATTAAAGCATCCGTGGTCCCCAATGACCTACGGATTAAACCCCCGATGCGTACCATGGGGGCAAAGAAGGCAGCTGAAACGGCATCCCGTCGTTTCTTAAAAGAACGGATTTTTCTAACCAGACGCACTCTTGGCTCGGCCAAGACCGAATATGAAACTTTGAAGGCCGAAGTCATATCGAACTTAGTCCCCCAACATAGCGATGAGATAGTGAAGGTTAATGAAGATATCTACCGAGATGTCTTCATGAAATGTAAAACGAGACAACAAACGAAATTTGATAAACTTACACAGCCAAAGTCGAGCAGGACGGTGCCCTCATTAGCGAATGAGGAGAAGTGGGTTATTAACCTATCCTCTAGAACGATCACTTCTTCGGAAGAAGAGATTCTTAAGAAAGGCCTCGGCTTTGCCGTCTCCCCTAGACGGATTCCAGCTACCGAAATAATTGCGAAAGTTGAGACAGCGGTCAAGTATCTTGATGCGGAGTCGGCCGACGCCGCCCGCAGAGATGTAGACAACATCCTACAAAGAGCACGCCCCCCTAAACACAACATTTCGAAAGAAATGCACACCGCTCTCAAAACTTTGAAGGCTGATGATAGTATTACTATTCTTCCAGCCGACAAAGGTCGTGCCACAATCATTCTAGACACCACAATATACCATGAGAAATTGACCGACTTATTGGAGTCTGGTCCGTATCGTGTATTAAAGAAAGATCCCACAGATCGTTTGGCTCGCAAGCTTACCAACACCTTGCTGAACCTAAAGAAAGACAATGTGATGGATGAACCGACCTATCGTAGACTGAAACCCACACAAAAGCAACCTCCTAGAATATACGGGTTACCCAAGATACACAAACCCACAGTACCATTACGACCTATAGTGTCATGCATAGGCTCCTTTGCCTATAACCTCTCAAAGTACCTAGCTGAAATTCTTTCTCCGCTCACCGGTTTGACTGAATATACGATTCCCAATTCGAGTGGTTTTGCAGAGTTCATAGCAGAGCAAACCATCGGTACTCAAGAACGCATGGTTTCGTTTGACGTAGTTTCACTCTTCACCAATGTACCGATTGAGGGCGCATGCAATGCTACATTGCAACGCTTACAATCAGACAGCAATTTGTCTACTCGGACCGCACTCTCACCGGAACAACTCACTCAACTCCTCGAGTTTGTTCTACGATCCACATATTTTCTGTATAAAGGTTCATACTATGAACAGACAGAAGGGGCAGCCATGGGCAGTCCAGTCTCGGCTGTTGTGGCCAACCTATACATGGAGAGTTTCGAAGAAGAAGCGTTGGACACATGTCCCCTCTCTTGCTTGCCTCGTGTTTGGAAGAGATACGTAGATGACACCTTCATCATAGTTCCCATCTCTGAAACAGATAAGCTACTTAAACACATGAATAGCCTTGAACCAACCATCCAGTTCACATCAGAGATAGAGTGTGAAGGGAAGATAGCATTCTTAGACACTCTAGTTCATAGACACGACAACCATAGGCTCTCCACCTCAGTCTATAGGAAGCCTACCCACACAGACCAGTACATAGCGTTTGACTCTCACCATCCCATATCGGTGAAGAGAGGTCTAGTGAAATGTCTATTTGACAGAGCTTCACGCATTGTGACAAGTCCACAACAGCCATGCACAGAACGGACCCGTGTTCGCAGTGCCCTGAGTCTCAACGGTTACCCACGCCGTTTTATACACAATACCAAGAATAGATCGTCGGAACCCAGGGATCAGAAGGTATACAAGACTTTTACAGTCTTGCCGTACATTGATGGGGTCTCCCAACAACTCAAGCGCCGCCTAGAGAGCCATGGCATTCGAACGGTTTTCAGATCAGATACCACCCTACGTCAACAACTTACACGCCCCAAGGATCCAATTCCTCCACATAGACGGGACGGCATTGTGTACAACATCCCTTGTAAAGGATGTGATAGATCCTACATCGGTGAAACTGCCCGTCCGATAAATGAAAGAATCACTGAGCATAAGAGGGACGTCAGACTCCGTCGAACTGACAACTCAGCCGTAGCCGAACATGCTTGGGACAACCAGCATCAACCAGACTGGGACGGGGTTCAGTGCCTTTCCCAAGAACGGCATTGGTATACACGGAGGGTAAAAGAAGCTATCAATATCCGTCTCAATCCTAATAATTTCAACAGAGACAACGGGATCGATATCCCCAAATTTTGGATGCGGACGATACGCCGCCATGACACTCGCCGTCCTGCCAGCCAACAACGGTCGATTCCATTCAGCAGACGGCCCGAGCCAGCGGCCCGTTGATTGGTCGAGTACCGTATGCGTCGGCCAATAGGCCTGGTGCATCAGCCGAACCAGCGGCCGAACCAGCGGCCTTGGTGATTGGTCGATCACCGTGTGCGTCGACCAATAGGCATTGGGCGTTATTGTTCCAATTATCGATCGAATTTTAGTCCGCTTTACGGTCCTCCCGTAAAGTATAAAAGACCCTTGCTTACAACAGTTTTTATCACCTGACGAAGTATTGCAGTAGCATACGAAACGTCGTGATCTTTTAGATTCCTTATTGACCACATTGCGAGACAAACGAATATCACTAGCGATATTATTTTCGATACTATATCCGCAATGAGTAATATATTTAGCATTATTGATCGAACATACGGGCGCCCTGCCCTGAAACTGATGCGTAGATATGAACGTTGTAGCAAGAAGGTGGCCCGGTTCACCAATCACTTAACCTTTTTGGTTCGTTGCATTAAAGCATCCGTGGTCCCCAATGACCTACGGATTAAACCCCCGATGCGTACCATGGGGGCAAAGAAGGCAGCTGAAACGGCATCCCGTCGTTTCTTAAAAGAACGGATTTTTCTAACCAGACGCACTCTTGGCTCGGCCAAGACCGAATATGAAACTTTGAAGGCCGAAGTCATATCGAACTTAGTCCCCCAACATAGCGATGAGATAGTGAAGGTTAATGAAGATATCTACCGAGATGTCTTCATGAAATGTAAAACGAGACAACAAACGAAATTTGATAAACTTACACAGCCAAAGTCGAGCAGGACGGTGCCCTCATTAGCGAATGAGGAGAAGTGGGTTATTAACCTATCCTCTAGAACGATCACTTCTTCGGAAGAAGAGATTCTTAAGAAAGGCCTCGGCTTTGCCGTCTCCCCTAGACGGATTCCAGCTACCGAAATAATTGCGAAAGTTGAGACAGCGGTCAAGTATCTTGATGCGGAGTCGGCCGACGCCGCCCGCAGAGATGTAGACAACATCCTACAAAGAGCACGCCCCCCTAAACACAACATTTCGAAAGAAATGCACACCGCTCTCAAAACTTTGAAGGCTGATGATAGTATTACTATTCTTCCAGCCGACAAAGGTCGTGCCACAATCATTCTAGACACCACAATATACCATGAGAAATTGACCGACTTATTGGAGTCTGGTCCGTATCGTGTATTAAAGAAAGATCCCACAGATCGTTTGGCTCGCAAGCTTACCAACACCTTGCTGAACCTAAAGAAAGACAATGTGATGGATGAACCGACCTATCGTAGACTGAAACCCACACAAAAGCAACCTCCTAGAATATACGGGTTACCCAAGATACACAAACCCACAGTACCATTACGACCTATAGTGTCATGCATAGGCTCCTTTGCCTATAACCTCTCAAAGTACCTAGCTGAAATTCTTTCTCCGCTCACCGGTTTGACTGAATATACGATTCCCAATTCGAGTGGTTTTGCAGAGTTCATAGCAGAGCAAACCATCGGTACTCAAGAACGCATGGTTTCGTTTGACGTAGTTTCACTCTTCACCAATGTACCGATTGAGGGCGCATGCAATGCTACATTGCAACGCTTACAATCAGACAGCAATTTGTCTACTCGGACCGCACTCTCACCGGAACAACTCACTCAACTCCTCGAGTTTGTTCTACGATCCACATATTTTCTGTATAAAGGTTCATACTATGAACAGACAGAAGGGGCAGCCATGGGCAGTCCAGTCTCGGCTGTTGTGGCCAACCTATACATGGAGAGTTTCGAAGAAGAAGCGTTGGACACATGTCCCCTCTCTTGCTTGCCTCGTGTTTGGAAGAGATACGTAGATGACACCTTCATCATAGTTCCCATCTCTGAAACAGATAAGCTACTTAAACACATGAATAGCCTTGAACCAACCATCCAGTTCACATCAGAGATAGAGTGTGAAGGGAAGATAGCATTCTTAGACACTCTAGTTCATAGACACGACAACCATAGGCTCTCCACCTCAGTCTATAGGAAGCCTACCCACACAGACCAGTACATAGCGTTTGACTCTCACCATCCCATATCGGTGAAGAGAGGTCTAGTGAAATGTCTATTTGACAGAGCTTCACGCATTGTGACAAGTCCACAACAGCCATGCACAGAACGGACCCGTGTTCGCAGTGCCCTGAGTCTCAACGGTTACCCACGCCGTTTTATACACAATACCAAGAATAGATCGTCGGAACCCAGGGATCAGAAGGTATACAAGACTTTTACAGTCTTGCCGTACATTGATGGGGTCTCCCAACAACTCAAGCGCCGCCTAGAGAGCCATGGCATTCGAACGGTTTTCAGATCAGATACCACCCTACGTCAACAACTTACACGCCCCAAGGATCCAATTCCTCCACATAGACGGGACGGCATTGTGTACAACATCCCTTGTAAAGGATGTGATAGATCCTACATCGGTGAAACTGCCCGTCCGATAAATGAAAGAATCACTGAGCATAAGAGGGACGTCAGACTCCGTCGAACTGACAACTCAGCCGTAGCCGAACATGCTTGGGACAACCAGCATCAACCAGACTGGGACGGGGTTCAGTGCCTTTCCCAAGAACGGCATTGGTATACACGGAGGGTAAAAGAAGCTATCAATATCCGTCTCAATCCTAATAATTTCAACAGAGACAACGGGATCGATATCCCCAAATTTTGGATGCGGACGATACGCCGCCATGACACTCGCCGTCCTGCCAGCCAACAACGGTCGATTCCATTCAGCAGACGGCCCGAGCCAGCGGCCCGTTGATTGGTCGAGTACCGTATGCGTCGGCCAATAGGCCTGGTGCATCAGCCGAACCAGCGGCCGAACCAGCGGCCTTGGTGATTGGTCGATCACCGTGTGCGTCGACCAATAGGCATTGGGCGTTATTGTTCCAATTATCGATCGAATTTTAGTCCGCTTTACGGTCCTCCCGTAAAGTATAAAAGACCCTTGCTTACAACAGTTTTTATCACCTGACGAAGTATTGCAGTAGCATACGAAACGTCGTGATCTTTTAGATTCCTTATTGACCACATTGCGAGACAAACGAATATCACTAGCGATATTATTTTCGATACTATATCCGCAATGAGTAATATATTTAGCATTAATGATGGAATTTGAAATATTTTATTGAGACATTGTTCAGATCATTCATTCAGATATAAATGTATTATATTCTAGATATGAAAATAATTGATTAGATCACAAACAAGCCTATTCTTTGTGACTGTTGTTATTGCTATTATTTCACATATGTCAGAAATGAAAAATGAAAAGGGATAAATGTTCAGATAAGGATCTAATTGAGAGAAAGGAAAAACAATGATATATGTGATAATTTGTTTCTTCCAAAACACTAATCAAAATAAGATAATTGTAGTATTAGACGGTATATTCGCTTAGATCACACACAAGCTATTTCCTGTAAAATGTATTTTACAAACAAGGAGACTGTTATCATTGAAATAATGTTTAATAATCTAAAACGAAAACTACCCGATCATACTTATATATTTTAGGGCATTCATGTCTCTCTTTTGTCATACATTAAAAAAGAAAAATTACATTAGTTTATTTGTGAGATGTTTGCTTCTTTCAGCATGCACATGCCCTTGAACTTCTCAAAGATCATCTTAGTGAAGGCAAAGCAGCACTGGATGTTGGATCAGGAAGTGGCTATTTGACATCCTGTATGGCAATCATGGTAAGACTCTTGATAGCATGTATGGCAATCATAATGACACTCTTGATAGCTTGTGTGGCAATCATGGTAAGACTTATGATTGCCTGTCTGACAATCGTATTGAAATAGAATGTATGGCAATGATAGCTTGTACAGCAAATATAGTAAGACTCTTGATGTACATGGCAATCATAATGAGACTCTTGATGTATGGCAATCATAATGGGACTTATAACTCGTACGGCAATCATAGTAAGACTCTTGATTGCCTGTCTGGCAATCATATCAAAATAGAATGTGTGACGATCATGGTGATACTTGACAGTATATGGTAATCATGATAAGCTTTATTAACACATCATGTCAGTGAGAAGAAAATAAAGAAACCACAACGACAAATGTAAACAGTATGTGTTGATTTTGAAAATATATGCTACTACCTCATTTACATGTGCAATAGTTCAAGTTTTGGAAGTAGCAGCAGCATTTTATAGTGGCAGAAGTAGCAGCTATGGTTATAGTAGGAGTGGAGATAAATACTGAGAACAACAAGTAGCAGTTAACATTTTGAAATTTTCTCTGTCATTTTATTTATCTTTCAGGTAGGATCCAGCGGGAAGGTAGTAGGAATAGACCACATCAAAGAACTGGTAGATAAATCTAGGAAGAATATAGAGAAAGATAATCCGGATTTACTGACATCAGGCAGAATACAGCTAATAGGTGAGTTATGGACTGACTTGTCATATTGCAAGAAAGATATCCTTCACCTGATTGTATTACAATTAATATTTGTATTATTGAGATGGCAAAATACATTAAAATTTACAATTAACTGACCAATGTACCAGTAAGTCAGAGCTGCCATCTAGTACGGATTTCCCGTAATGGGTACAGAAATTAACAATCATTACGGTAGTACGGAATGTTGTACTTTATATTGTACTTTATATTGTACTTATATTTTCTGTTCTGGAGGTTGGCAGCTCTGGTAAGTTTTTATGCTCATATGGTTTGGATGGATTATAATCACATGAAAGTTTTTAATATATGTGCCATAGGTATGAATCCATAGATTGTTTTTCTAAGTTCTGGTTCCACACTATTACTCATATGCTTAACCTTTCTGTCACTGTTTTACATAATTTTTGTGCTAAATAGTGACTAAATCTGTGAGAGTCATATCAGGAAGTTTGACATAAATGTGTGACCTTAATTTGACTGCAACCATGTGACTGAATGTAATTGTGTATTATGTGAAATAAGTGAATAGATCAAACAGACCAATTAATAGTCTTATCAAAGAATGGAACTGTTATTCCTAACAACTTAGAACACCATTGTGTTGTATTTGATTTACAGTTGGCGATGGTAGGCAAGGATATCCAGCTGGTGCCCCATATGATGCTATCCATGTTGGTGCTGCTGCTCCAACATTACCACAGGCAGTGAGTAGAAGTACTGAAAAAATACATTCAATATGTGATTTTAGTGCATTTATGTGTATTCATAACCCAGTAACATATCCAGCATAGAACTGAGGAAGGAAACTTGAATTCAGGATTAGTCAAATTGTTGTAATGTTGTGTTACTTGTGTAAGTTTATTTGCTACTAATTTGTCTTTAATAACATACTAAGAATCCATGTGTTTGAAAAATACTTTAGTGGTTAAATTTTGCACTGAAGATAAATTGTCTTCAAAGAATTTCCTCTCTCTCAACCAAAGTGGGCTTGTTTATGGGAATGTGGTGCTTATCCAAAATAAACCTACCCTTTTCTTTTGGATAGTTATTACCTTCAGTACTATAATTAGGCATGATATAGAGTTAAACTGTGTAGAACTTGCAAGTAGAAAAATCCAACCACATGTGATATTTCAGAAACAATCTTCTTATAAATTGACTGAATCTTGGCTGTTGTGTGTCATTCTCTAAACAGCTCATCGAGCAGCTGAAGCCAGGTGGGCGTCTCATCATCCCCGTAGGACCACAGGGTGCAGCTCAGAATCTAGAGCAGTACGACAAGACACCAGATGGACAGGTCACTAAGAAGACCCTCATGGGTGTGGTCTATGTACCCCTTACCGGTAAAGAACAGCAGTGGCCTGGCAAGATGAAGTAGACGATGGATGAGACACAAATATAGACAATAACCATTGCATATTGGACCTTTATTTTCCTATCGGTTTCATTCTTTTCGATGATTTACTCTCAAAGAATGTCAAAGAATGCTGTGATCAGGTTTGTTTCTGCTTGAGGTGGTTTGTAGTCAGGGCATGAATGCTGGGGACAGATCTGTTTTCTCCATGCCATTTGGTTGACAACTTGAGCTGTATCCAAACAAGGATTATTGAACAAGCACAAGTTTGTACAACAAGCCAAGTTGATTTTCTTCATCATCTATGAAGTCTTCTTGATTTGTGACAACAAGATCATTGTTAGATACATATGAATGAATGCATGGACTTGTTACATGGACCACTGTATGGCATACGTGAGCTCTTTTATGCTAATGTTATTTTGAGAGTTACTCTTTCAGTAGCATGGACTAAACAAGCAGAGCAATTAAATTGAACGGAGATGATTTTATTTTTCAATGGGACTTGTGAATAAAAAATATTCAGAAATCTGCATTTGATGTCATTTTAAATTTCCAATGTATGAAGAATGGCTTGATAAATACCCTTTCAGATATTGTAATAGCAAGGAATTGTTTGTTTATGCAATTGTGCACTTTATCCAAGTGCTAAGAAGAAAGCTTCAGAAGATCTATAGTTCCTAGCTGTCTGATGGACTGAGTAATTCAGGATTAACACTTGGCCCAGGGGTAATGGGCGCTCATTTGATCTTGCATCTAGGTTATCCTGGGTTTAAGTCCATTGCACTGGTCACTGAACCAAACACATATTTAGCTACCTGAGCCTAAGAGTTGGGTATGATATTGTTTATGTGGGCTTGTGTGTACGTGGATACCTGTGAGAGATTACAACTCATTGATTACTCAGCTTTTTATATTTTCAACAACAAATAACAATAACTTTATTTGGTAGTTAAAGTTATTTTGAAAGTCTTAAAGATTCAGTTAAAATTTGATTGGATTCATTGAGAATTGTGTTTTTCATCATAACCAGAAGTCAAACTTGATTTCAACTGAAACGTAAACAATGCTTAAGCAGAAGATATCAACACTTTGCTTTGTGCTATAATCTAATCCTCAACGGATTTCATTGTCAGCTTGTGACCTCTTGCATTGAGAGAATGCCCTGCTAATATGAACACAGTGGTAGTATATTATGAATCTGAGAGAGAGAGTGAAAGATGGGAGGGAATATTTTATAATTTCAAATAAGTTTATCTATCCTGTGATCTCATGCGAAGAAAGTACTGCACATTGGCAAAGAATGATGGAGAATTCTTTTTGTTGTCGTTGCAATATTTTGTTCAGGTCTTATGGAGGATTTGAACATTGGGAAAAAATTGTGTACCACAGAGTTGCTGATTAGTGTCATAACTTGTGAATGTAATTTAGAAAAGATGAATATGAAACTGCCTATGGTTATCAAACTGCACATGTTGATGTTGAAAGTGTCATGATAGTCTTTACCTCTGACACAGGTATTTCTATGATACATATTGACATGAATTTGATTCTGCAATTTTTCTTTTTACATATTCAAAATATATATTTAAATCTATTATTTTGAAGACTCTGGAGGGATTTATTTCTCCTAAGTGAAATCACTTTTTTCTAGTGTATTCATGTAAATGAGAAATTTACAAATATTATTGGTTTGAAAACATTTCATTTGTTCTTTTGTTTTGATGTAAAGGTACATGCCTCAGCATCTTTGGCATGTCATGGTAGTCTGCTAAAAGTGCCAAACAACTGTTATTTATGAGTGACCTGTATGATATGCTCATCATTAAAGCCCCATGGATATTCTATACAACATACATGTAGATCAAACAAAACCATGCAGATGTCACTTCGGTGCACTTGAAAAATGAGCCCTTTATATTACCAGCTGTACATACATTAAGATAGAAAATGACATTTGCATTGGTATGTACTAATAGCCTTCAATATAGTGAAGTTTTTATCTTATTTTGTTACACTTGATTTGGGATCTATTTCCAGCGAGGTTAGTTCTTTTACCTTACAATGACAGTTCCTGAAGAATTTGTTTAGAAGTGCACACTATACATGCAGAGGAAGGATTGTCTCTGTTTCTTTTGATTCTTTATATCAGTATTTTCTTTCCTTTATTTGTTTACATCATTTGTTTACATCATAAAGTGGATTGATGTCCTTTAATTTACACTCAAAACTTTGGCATGTATAAAAATGCTGTAAAGCAGTCAAGCTCTGATAAACTTGAATACCATTATGTACATGTATGTCAATTACACATAGCTATGCTATACCTTGTATACCGGTAATAATAGTTCCATATGGGATAGGAATTATATAGATAGAAGTTATGCAATGACATTGACAAACAGTTCTATTGAGCACTGATACATCATACGTAGCTCTTCTAGAGCTGTCAAGGAGAAGTAGATCATATTCAAACTTATAAGGTTTGGGTGAATGAAAAGTGAAAAATTTCACTCTAAGCTCTGTATTTAATTGAATTGAATAGAATTGCTTGTTTAGAATATTAGATGATTTATCTTTTTTTGTGGACTTTGTCCAAATGCATGACTATTTCACATTGGTATTGTGAAGAAATTTCTTTTTTTCTTCTTATGTAAGCATGATGTTGTATTATCTGAAAAATATGGTTGCAGCATATGTAAAGGTGAAGAGTAAAGAAATACATTTTTAATTTCTTTACCGGATCAATTATTTGTCTGCGTTTCTTTTTTTGTAATGTTTAGTGTGGAGGAGAGTTGGTATTGTTTGTAAAGCTGAAGTTTACAGAATGCTGTACCGGTACTTTGTGGTGTTGACCATTTATCAATGGTCTTGTTAAGAGACTTCAACATGTTGTCTTATCTCTCAATTCTGTCATTTTATTTGTGTCTCGCTTTTCCGTTTCCTTCCACTACCTATATCTTAATGCTTCATACTCTCTATCACTCTCTCTCTCCTGACATAACACAAAGCTTAGCAGTAGATCATACAATCAATTTGAATGTATATTGCGCTCAACTGCAATCTATCACTAGCTAACCTTTGTGTTATGGTAGCCAGGTCTTTCTCTCTCTCTCTCTCTCTCTTCTTCCCATCTCTTGTGTGTTTCTTTCCCCTCCCCCTCTCTATCCTTCCTATTCATTAGTCCACCCGGGTGCATGGTAGTACTGCTGGGAGGTATGGTGTGGATGTGTATTATGCTCTTTCTCTTTCTTGCTCCTTTCCCCTTATCTCTCTTTCTCTTTCTTGCTTTCCCCTTTATCTCTTTCTCTCTCTCTCTTTCTCCAAGTTTAACAATGACACTTCCAACGAGACATTAGTGTAGAATCCTAGAGCTCATGTATGGCAAATTTATATATACAAAGAGAAAGCTCATTATTATGTATTATTTACATGTACATACCAAGTTTCAAGGTTTTAGTTGTATTGCTACATTGCAAATCAGCCTCAAAAAATAAATTAACATTAATATTTGTCCACTTCACAAATTACATCATGATTGTTATTTGTATGATATACACATGATAATACAAGCTGCCTTGCAATAAGCAATATATAAACAATACTAAAAGGTGGGACGGAACAATTGATTGGTTATGAGATACATTGTAAGTGTATATACAAAATCAAAATAATTAAAGAGTAAAAGATGAGACTCTACTTTTCAACCAGAAAGTGGGTGGATAATTTGGGTAAAAATAACAGCTTTGTTAAATACTTTTTAATATCATTGGTCACCTTCAAGCAGTCCCAATAAATGTTAAATAATATTTTGTAAATGGTATATGTTGGGGCATTCATCAGACACTTGAAACTCGATTAATAATACACAGAGCTTAATTAAAGTAAATAAAATAATGATTTATCATAGATAACTACTCTTCATAGAGTATTTTAAATGTAACTTGCATTTAAAGAGCTTACATCCAGCATGTATGAGGATAAACTGCTAGGCACAAGGTTCTAATACATAGATCCTGATTTCAGGTGAACATAATTTCAGCCCGGAAATATAAAATGTTGGCATAAAAAAAGAAGAGTCTTGCTGAGTTTGAAAAACGATTTTTCTCTGACTCAATGCATGTACATGTATCTATAAAAATATCGAATCCCATACTGATAAATGCAAAATCCAAACATAGTGAATTTGTACATATAAACAATTTTCCTAGGGGGTGTATTTCAGTTGCAATAATGACTCTATGGAAAATGATATAAAAACATATACATAAAGCATAGTTCTAAATCAAGATTGTATAAAAAAAAAGGCAAGGTAGAGTAAGTCAGAAGCAGTATAAATTTGGCATGTAATACTATTTATCACTGATTAAAGGATACATAAAGTAACCAGACTAAAAGAAAGAAAAAGATTTCAGTTTTGGGCAACAAAGAAGTATCATCAACACCATAAGTTATGATAACAGGCTATATTTTTCACTTGCTATTTTTGATGGGTAATTAGTTCTAGCTCATAATTCAGTAATATCTTCTTCTTTTTCTTTTACTGAAGCATTAGCATAAGGCAGGGATTAGCTGGATTTTGACATCCTGGATCCTGGAGGTGCAGATAAAGGGCTCAAGTTTTATTGAAATGTTCATGGCTCCTCTGGATCTACTCCTGATGAGTGTGAATACATGAACACCCCCCTCTCTCTGTGGCTGGGTATGGAGGTTGCTGGAGAGTGCATTTGATGGTATCCATAGTGATTTTTTTTTCCTTTAAAAAGCTGCAAAACAGTGTTATCTTGCTTGTGATAAGATGTCGGGATGTACAACAATTTTTTGTTTCTCTCTGCTGCCATTACTGTTTATCTTTACAAAGTGACTGATTGTCTTTTCTCTGTCTCTTTTTATCATGCTTCTGTCTGCCCTTCTTGTCTGGAGGCACCTACTGATCTGAATTGGAGGAGATGTCTGGGTCTTAGCAGTCCATCCCATCTGGGCGAGAAGTGTTCTACAAACAATATTAAAACAAAACAATTACATCAGTTTCATTCCAATCATGAGAAAAGGAAATAGTCATCATTTTTTATAATTTTTCAAACTTTTGACAAACTTGGCTATCACTCTTTGTAGATCAACTTTTCTCTTTAGAACTCTCCATGTCACATTTTCTTGTATTTCAGGGGATTTTTTTTTAAATGAACCTCTTTCAAATCCAGTTGAATTGCTGAATAAAAAGTAAAGAAGGAAATAGGTGGTACTCACTTTTGAGATCAAATATCTCTTCTGCCTCGTCATTTGGCTTGCCTCTTTTATCATGTAGTTCCCATGACTTTGGCCACAGCTTTTTGTTGAGGCCATCTCCATGACTACGCCTGAGTTGGGCTAGGTGATGACTGGTTGGACCTATTGCATCAGGACCGGAAGGCTTCCTGCTCTCTTTCCCTTCAGCACTGCCTCCATCCTGCCTCCTTGGTCCCTTTGAGGAGGAGCTCATAGGAGGATGAGGTGATGATGATGATTGTTTGGTGGATGACGATGGTGAGGATATATTCCTCCTACTCAAGACAGTTCCTGGTCTCTGCTTGTCTCGATCCTCCTGCAGTAGTCTCTTCTGCTTCTCCAGCTCCTGACGTTGATACTGTAAGCGATCATGAGGTGGTGAAGGTGACCTTCTCCTGTGAGAATGATCCACTCGAGATGGCACTGGAGACTTGGGACACTTAGGACTGGACGTTCCTGTAGAATTAGGATTTAGTTTTTGAAAAGCTAATGTCATTTTTATTCCATAACAGATTTAGCTATTCCATGTCTTCAATCATTTGAATATATGGAAAAAAATATATGGCATGGCAACAGTACAAATAATAAGAAAACAATGTGTGATTATAGCTTTCTCTTTATTTTCACAGGTTACTCTGATGGGTTCAAGATCAGACTTTCCAGTATGTCTCTCTCCAAGCTTTTTGTGTACTAACTAGAAATTCTGTTTCTTTTTCTCTTTACATAAAATCTGTGTACTTCTACTCTTCTTTAGAAGCTCTCTACCTGATCATGAAAACAGGTAATGGAATCTTTAAAATGGTATATAAACTGATCTTAATTACCTTAAACTGTAATATACTTTTTACTGAAAATAAACTTTGATATTCTTACTTTTGAGGTGAGCATTGAGAACTGCACTGTCGACTTTGATGTGTCCTTGTACTTTTACAGCATTCTTCTTCTCAAAGTAGTCCTTGTTCTTTTGTTTTAACCAGTCCACATGCTTCTGAATTCTTTCATTACTGGAAAAGAATAGAAACAGTTGAATGAATCGATAACCAATATATACTGAATCGTTATCTGAAAGTGAATACATATCACATATTACATCTTCAACTGGAACTTACTTACTGCAAAACCAGAAAATTTTGCAGATTTTATGAGGGTTCCACAGTCATGCAAGTTTGGATACTACAAAATGGTTGACTTTAATGTCTTGCTGCAGAGAAGGCAGGATAAGTTCTGTTTTACAATGCTACAAATGTTCATCATATACATAGCTATGTGAAAATTCAAAAGAGAATGAATAGTTTTACTTGGTTGGTTGATTTGTTAAAAATATTTACCTAAACATTGATGATCATACATTTAGTTTAGGCTTCTAACAACCTTCACATTTAGTAGTCAAGCTATCATCCACTCTTGTGGACTTTCTCAAGCCAAGTTATTTTTCACACAGGGAGTCCACAGGATTGGATAACATCTTCCCTATTACATTTTAAGGTTGGTAGAAGCCTAAACTGCATGCTATGATTAACCTAATCAATGAACGTTTTCTGTATAAATGATGATGATTTAAAAAGTATATTAGAGAAGAGTGTGACTGTAACTTACTCTTCAAGATTAGAATTCCTTGACCGTGATCTCCTTTGGGCTAATTCCATGTCCGTCTTCTCTCTCCTGACCCTCCTCTGCTCAATCTTAGCCATCTTACTGTCCATTGACTGAGTTGCTTGGCGATGAAGCGTCATTTGATGACCCACTTTGTTATCAATGTTCTAGGGAGAAACATATACCACATTGAATTAGGACTGAGAAACATTGAGGAAAATTGGTTTTCAGTGACAATTTACATAAAGTATAATAATGGGATACTAACGACTCCTATTTTAAATTTTATGTTAATTTTGCACTGTAATATATATATATATATATATATATATATATGTGTGTAGGCTCTGAATAACTTTTAGTACTGTACAAAATACAAATATGTTGTAATACTGGAATACTTTGTTCCTCCCTTTTGATTTTCCACAATTTTTGTTTTTTGTTCTGGTTTAGAGAATAACTAATGACTTATTTTGTATACTGCGAAGGAATATACCTTCTGGCATATCAATCAGCTGGTAGTTCATTGATACTGAATCAAACACCTCCAAAAACTCCTCACAACTTGTAGATTTGTGTTGCCCTGCAAAATGCACATGTAGTTTCTAATACTTTTACGTAATTTTTTTTTTAGTTTCATTTCTAACATATAATTACTGAGTCACCACACTTTGCTATATTTAGATGACCAAATTGACTCAAGCAATCTTGCTTGTGATAGTTGGCCTCAGCAAGTTCTTTGACTTACCTCCATACTTTCAAGTTTTCAATTATATATATATATATATATGTATTTTTATGTGTGTGTATTTCAGTTGTCACTCTTTATGTAAATCAATTATTATATTATATACTGTTATTATTATTTGAATGTTTTGTATTTGATTTATCAATAAATGCAGAAACATCTACTAAAATAAAATATATAAAACCTTCTTGTAGTGGAAATTTCTCATTTTCAATATTGCAATGACAGATGCAAATTAAAGCGTACTTACTGAATAATGTTGTTGTATCTTCTTCCATCTTTCATCCATAAGTCTCTTTTCCTCTGCATGCTGTTCTCTCTTTTCTTCCTGTTATTAAACAAATTAAAAAATGTTGATGGAACTGAAATGGATATCTAATTCTCTAGATTTGGTCAAACTTGATTTATTTTATTGCATAAATGGTACAAATACTGGCTTATTAAACCAGAAAAAGTAAGGTCTAACAAATCTTGAACAACATTTATCTATAAAATGGTTTATAGATTATCAATATTAGCTTCCTCTCCTTAGCCATCTCGTGGCATTATGATCCAGAGAAAGAGACTTGATAACTCTGCTTAGTTTCTCTGTTCAAATATAATAATAACATTGAAATGAAAAATCTATGTAGTTTGCTATTTTTGGATGCCAGAGGATATAAAAGTGAATATACACACTTGGACATTACATTCTAAAATTACAATATATTTTGAAGAAAACGACCAAACATTCTTTTCATAAGCAAACAATCTACACTGACCCTAAGCTTTTCAGCTTCTGAATTTTTCTTCTCCACCCTCTTCTCCATCTCTTCTCTGATCTCTTCCAGTTTCTTCACAAGAGACTCCTTCTCTTCTATGGCATGAGACTGAACGGTTTTAAGCCTCTCGTGGTTCACCTCCAACAAGTCATCTAAAAAGTTCACATGTTCTGATAGGGGAATAATAAACAATGAGCAAACAATGAGTAAACATTCACACAGCACATAGTACAAAGAGGATCCATGTACTTATCAATAGAATCAAACATACAATAAAATGTATTTGCAATCATTATATAATAGATGTATGTTATATACAAATAAAGCTTGTGTAATCTCTCTTTGATGTGAGCTACACAAACCTTCTCATAAATCTGTCTTAAGGCCCATTAACACTGGCTCAATCAAGATTGAATCTTTATAAAAAGACTGAATAAACATAAAATTGCAGGCTACAATGTTTACATGCAAAGGGAATCCATGAGTGTTTTATGTTCTTATGTTAAATGTTGTCAAGTACATCCTTTAAATGAAATAAATAATAATGATAAGACAGCTGAGTGTAAGAAAGAATGACACACTTTCCAGGATCTTAAATGTACACCAGAACAAAATCTGATGATTTGACATACCTTTGATGTAGCTCTCCCAATCCACCATTTTCTTTTCCACTGATGTCGACCTCAGACTCTTTCTCTCTTCCGCTTCTCTCTGTTCTTCTTCATTCCTCTTCTCTGCATGATCATAGCTAGAATGAGGAGCCTTCATGTACGGACTCTTCTCAATGATGGACGACTCATTCCTTGGAGAAGACGTCAAACTATCATCTTCTTTCCGGTCTCTAGCACCCTCTTTGGCTTGTTTCTCATCTCTGCCGGTGGATCGATTCGCAGTGTTGGGTCCACTTACGCTGGACTTGTCCTGTTTGGTCTTGTTGCTAGGCTGTGTAGGATGGAGTGAGCTGCTGGTTGGTTTAATGGCCTTTTTATTATCAAGCTCTCGACCTCTCTTTGCTCCGATGGATGCCAGGTAGTCCATACAGGACACTGCACCACTGTCCCAGGCACAGTCTAGGGCAGTCATTCTTAAGCCCTGCAAAATAATCATGTAAGAGAAGAAAAATAAGCACAATCAATAACTATAGTCATAATCTTACACTTGTAGAAATAAATAAAGTATCTCTTTTGTTATGGGAAATAGAGTTTGTTAAGCAGCAAAGTAAATACCTAGGCACTTTTCATATCTAAAGTACCACTCAGAACATAAAACAAAATTATTTTTGCATAAGATATGACCTCAGGACAGGTGGCTCATAATCTTGATGAGACTATGCACAAGACTCAACAGCAATAAATAAAATCCCCCCTCCCGCCCCCCCCCCCCAAAAAAAAAAAAAAAAACAATAATAATAATAATTAAAAAAAAATATATATATATATATATATATATATAAAATTTAAAAAAAAATTAAAAATTAAAAAATTAAATAAATAAATAAATTGTGTATAAGGAGGGTTTGTGGATCACATCCCTCATCCTATAACAGATTAATGTAAACATTTATTCTAGAATGATTTACACTTACATTATCACTTCTGTAGCCAGCATCAACATTTGCTTTCAGATCCACCAGGTATCTACACAAGTCCACATTGGCATTGCCTGCTGCTATGTGGAGTGGTGTACGACCATTCTTATCAGGAGTGTCTGGCTTGCATCCTTTCTCAATCATGAACGTGATCATGTCTAGAGAAAAACAAACAAAAAAGGAAATTAATGCAGAACTTATTTGTACTGTTATTTGCACCCTAAATAAATGACCTATTATGATTGTTATGCAATCATGACAATAAAATAATATAACTTGATAGCTGCTCAAAAAGAATATCTAATGAGTATCAAGTTGCAAAAATACATGACTGATAAATTGTTTACAAATACAAAGTATCTTAATTTTAAAAATCTCATTCTACTGCTTAACCAAATAAGAATTTAAAAACTTGTATTGCCAGATGAGAGCCAGAAGGGCATTACCATTCAGCACTTTACAACAAGTTTACACTTTTTTCCCAACAATCAGCCAATGATACTAGGTTTTATGCATTTTACACCAGTAAGGATGAAATGATAAATGTCTCCATCAATGCCTTGAGGTTGAATTTATCATTTTACATGTGTAAAGGTGAAATGAGAAATGTCTCCATTAATGCTATGAGGTTGAATTGATGTGAGGGAAGAAGAGAAGATAAACTTACCTAGATCACCCTTCTGAATAGCCTCATGAAAGGGAGTCTCTCCTTCATCTCCAGCTTGGTTCATGGAGCCATCATGCTCCTGCAGGAGTCGTATAGCATCCAGAGAGGCAGAGCCTGCAGCACAGTGCATTGGGCTGCAAGAGGAAAAGGAGAAACGTTTATTTACCGGTACTGTTACAGGAGTGGGGCAGGAAGCTGAAAGATGTCTGAGAGAAAGGGGTTAAAGGTATGCATTAAGCATTAATTAGAAAGAGAGAAAGACACAGAAGAAAAGTATTTAAACAAGAAGAGTATTCAATAAAGGGATAATAAAATAAAGAGAGAATGAGAAAGACAAGAGGAAAAGGTGGAAGAAGAGAAAAGGTAAAATGGGAGGAGAAGGGGAGGAGGATGACAGATCAAGAGGGAAATGGTATGAAGCAAGAAATTGAAAAAGATATACATATGATATACATTTACATGAATAGAAACAGCTTGTAAACCTTTTTCAAACAAATCAACTGATTTTACATTAACTTGTCAGCTCTTAGAGCTATTTTATAAGTTCAGTATAATTCTTTGAACACACCAAAGATAATTTAGACATGAAAAGTTACCAGCTTACCTCTTTCCCTTATTATCGGTGTAGTTAGGGGAAGCCCCACTGTCCAGTAAGGTTTGCACATTACCAACTTGGTCCATGGAAGCTGCATAGAACAGGGGTGTGCAGCCATTCTTATCTGGAGTGTCAACGACAGCATCACATTCTTTCAGGAGTGTCTCTACGCAGGTCGGATGGTCACATGTCACTGCACAGTGAAGAGCTGAAATTATAATTTAAAAAATGTGCGTATTAATATTCATCTTTTCATAATATTAACATTTGCAGGTATCATATATGACAAGCTTTAATTTTTTTCCTTCTAACATAATGCAGTTAGGTAAAAGGAACATTTTTTCAAACACATTTCTTCTTTGAAAGCAGCATTTGCAAACCTTACTCAAATATACTGTATATCAGATATTTCTACCCGTATTTATAATTAGTAAGTAAATGAGTTTCTTCATTAAATAGAGGAATATCTCATTGTATTTATCGAATTTGTATTTGAGGTACTGCTGGAGGTTCAGACTTTATATAAAATATAATGTTCAGTTGTCTTGTCACAAAAAAATAGAATGATCCAATTTGGCCCCATATCATACCTGTAAGTCCATCTAGATCAGCTAATGTAACATCAGCTCCTGCTTCCTTGAGTAGCTTACAAGCCTCACTACTCCCTGCACTAGATGCCCATAGAAGAGGGGTCTTATGACCCATATCTATGGCATTCACCTTGGCCCCTCGCTTGATTAAGGCCTTTCATGAAAGAATATAAAATCAAATGATGTAAATTAAACTTGCATTGTTTGTTTACATGAGTATTAACTTTCATATTTAAATTTGCAAGGAATTCCTGGAGAAGCATATTAATTTTATCAAAAATTTCATCGACAAAAACAAACAATCAATAAATACAGAAAGAACAACAGATAGATATACATGTATATCTCATGGCTTCTGAAATACAGAATCTTATGATTTTATCAGAAGAATTTGAACAACAATATCAGGGCCAATGCCTTCTTTCAACCTGATATCTTTGTCCTGTAGAAAGTGAAGAGTTGGGATCAGATTTGTGGTATATTGACAAATCACTTATAAAATAACATTTATTTCCTTTCAGTTCATCCTTTCAAATGTATAATTTCAAGAATTCATGATCATGTGCTTTATACTATTAAAGGCAACCAAAGTATGAAGCTTACCTTAAGACATAGAATACCAATCTCTGACACGGCCGGATCACCACACATCTGAGCAGCGTAGTGTATGGGGCTAGCACCGTGGTCATCGATCAGGGATGGATCGGCTCCATGATCGACCAGGGTATCGATCAGGTCATGGACACCACAAACTGAATTAGAAAGATAGAAATAGAGATCGACTGCAATAAAGGATAATGTAACTCAGTGTCCATTTTTGTGCGTCAAATGAAATATGTATTTTGCTTAGACACAAAGCATGGGCAATTGGAACATTATATTTACAGTTGCAGATCCAAAATGGTGTATGTGTGCCCTGCAAAAGCAAAATGTTATAACATTTTATTTTTATAATGTTCTTCGTTTGTCAGAGACTTTTCAGACTTGTAACCACCTCCCAGCCACCCTAATTCCCCCCCCCCCACCCTCTGACAAGAAAAACTTGGATACACCACTGACCTATCAAAATTAAAAATAAATATTGATTGCAAAAAAATTCTCTCTAGCATTCAGTACTAATTGAAAGCTCAGTTTTAATAGAGAGAACGGGATAATATTGTCTGTTTGGAGCTAGAAGGGCATATAGATTTTAGATTTTAGAGTTAACACCCTTGTGGCTCTAGACAGATGATATATCCTTGAGTGTTCTAGATACCTAATCTCCCTGTCTGATAATGATTGAGAATGTTCTTATTTCATGATCAATCATATGTTTCTTTGACATTACACTATAATTAGCCTGATATACCGTATCTATTCCACTTAATTACAGAGGACTTGTCTCTCTACTCAATAAATCATTATCAGTTATTGATAGGTCAGCGCAGGAAGACAAAAAAGAGGGAGATCCCATTATTTAATGGATGATTCTGCTCTGTACAGTATAGACAAAGCATATTTTGTTAATAAAACCCTTGTCATCTGAATTCTCTTATACCCTGGCCTTAATACAGGATTCAATTGCTGTATGCAATGAGCTAAGATCAATTATCTGACATACAGGAAAGAATTATATTCATATCAGCACAGCCAGACACATGATTTTTTTTTAACAGTTTGGCATTAAGGTGTAGTTATTATGCCACTAGTGCTTTGAACTATATGGTACAATGTATCCATCATTCTTTTAATTGAAGTAACATTCCACAATGGATACTTTGTGAAAACTAAAGATGACACTGGAATCATCTTTATGTAATTGTGAGAGTAAATGTAACATGCAACTTAGGGTTTTAGATAAATGAATTTAAGAACATATAATCATCCCAATAGCAAATGATTTTTCATCATCATCAATTTTGCGTATCAATGAACAGTACTGCATTTGCTAGCATTGGTAATGCTCCCATTCTTGTGTACACAAACCGAGGACACTCTTTTACTATAGGTCTCTGTAGTGTTTACTCATTATTGCCACTGAACAATCACAGAAGACCTACTCTCTAACAGGGTTAATAATCATAATTGGAATCACAAATATTGATCTAGTGAAATCAACCATCAATCTAGGGTCTATTGTAAATGAACCAAGCTTTCTCTTCTAATTCCTTCAGCGGTGTACACTTCTATTACTCTTATTATTTTTAATCGAACAAGCATTTTCACTTCCCTCTATATCTGCTAGCCTGGAAATACAACCCAATTTGCAGTAACTGAATGCTACAAACCATGAATCACACCAAATGAAAATACTCTCAATTTAATATAATTTGCTGATACAATAAAACCAAACGTATCTTGATTAAATCCACACAGTCCACCTTTATAAAGAGGATGCCCAAAACATGGATTTACACATATATTAGAAGCAACAGGTACATGTAGCGTAATACAAAACAAGAACAAAAACAAAATCAACAACAACATACATTTGCATAAAATAGATATTTGCACTGATGTTCATATATTACTTAGATCATTATAATTATCAACATTTACATTAATGGCATGTGATAAGTGATTGCATTAATTACAAATGATGCCTCTCTGAATAAGATAGATTTTTTTCTTACCCACAGCCCAATGAATGGGAGTGTGCCCCTGATTATCCTGTGCATTCACACCACTCTTTCCAATCAAGAACTCCACAAGGTCCTTCTTGCCCTCTATGACAGCCAGATGAAGCGGCGTACGGCCTTCTGAGTCCTGGGTCCATGGAAGACCAGAGTCTGCTGCTAGAAGGAGCTCTGCCGATGACCGAAGACCTTTCTCCGTAGCGTAGTGTAGAGCAGTCTTTCCTTGCTCATCCTGTTCTCCAACTGGTGATTCCTAGTCGATCACAATCAAAATAAATTGAATTCAAAGTTTTAAGTAAAACAGAACATCAATTTAAATTTGTTCGATAAAAAAACAATTTTAATTTCAATATTTGCACATCCAGATTATCCCAAACATAAACAAGTTTTATAATAGCTCCACAAAGAAACTGGAAAGGCAACCCTTTTTATAGATGCAAAACTTCTTGTTCTGCATATTAAAAAATCAACTAAAACACATTTTAATCCCAGCTGTAATCTAATGTGATTTCATTCATTTGGTATTTTGTGAGCACTTAATGATAATTTCGATTTTTGCATCGATCGTGGATCAACAACACACCGTTTTTATACATAAAGTTTTTGTTTTGTTTTGTTCTGTTGTTGCTTTGTTTGGGTTTGTTCACTCTTCTTTTTTCACTTTTTTCAATTTTCTCTATTCTATTCAATACTTCATGTCAATTTTTTGTGATACAGAGATATATTGAAAACACACAATGAATAGGTAAAATTTACTGTTCTCAGTAAATTAGACTTTTATAATCCTGTTAACTTTTAATATTGAATCCTATCTTCTTCTACAATAGTTCCCAATTGTACTGTAATTGTATGAATTTTAATAATTCATCAGGAAGTTTATCCCTGCTATTTATATGATTATTGCATGTGTTGCAAAAATTAGCTGGGTCACATTATAGCTTGTTACATGCACAAAACACCTTTACCTTGAGCGCTTATTCTAAGAAGAGAATTTGTTTTGGTAAAATGCAAATGCAAATGCAAAATGTCAATAATATAGAATTCATTAAAATAAAGTAGTTTAATTGACGGATGAATTTAAAAGGATCCATAAATATTCTAAATTCAGTATGGTCATTTGGTATGAAAATTGAAAGTAACAGACCGTGGTCATGAAACTAGGACTCTGTGGCCATATGTAACTAGGACTCAATGATTGGTCATATGTAACTAGGGCAGTGAAAGGGCACACTGGCTTATATTATCATTATCATCTTCAGGAGGGTTTATCTGTCATATTGAAGGTGATGACATTTCAAAGAAAAGAATTTATGACACCTGTAGTAGGTTTAAATTACTAATTCGAAAAAGCCCGATATTGATTATAATGCCACTTTAGCTTCACTATCAATTACAGATAACAATACATGCATGCCAGTAACCTTTTTGTAACAAAATATGTTACATTAATCATTATCAAAGCAATTGGGTGTGTTTTAAGTCATCTGGGTCATTACACAATGTCAGGGATACGTGTAAATGACAAAAAAGACTATGGTTCATTTGACAGTTAACAAATAAAAGCCACCACACAAAGGCTCCATCAATTTTTAATCATTTCTGGAGCAAATGGACCTCGGGTAATTACTGCATTCAATCATGCCACAGAAATACACTCTTACGTTCGACGAATCCCTCAAGGTTGTTTTAAAGCCACATAAGTCCTTGTGTAAATTACTGATGAATATGAGTAGAATAACCTTCAGTTGAGAAACCTAGTGTTAAGAACAATATCTGTTTTATTGCGCTACATTTCATTTTTATACCCTACTTTGAATGCACCATATCATCATCACAAGATATATACCTGCAGTTGTAAATAACTGTTTATTATGTTCATATAAGCGCTTCAAATATGATATTACACATTTTGTTTGGGTGTGTGTTTTTTCTTCTTCTATGCCATTTTCTAATCTCTCTCTTTACAGAAGTATATTTATTCTCAACATTCATACTTTGTGGCTTTATTTCATGGCCATAGACTTACATGTTCAAGTAGTGGGTATTTGAATTGCAATTAGCAAAGAACCTGAACATATATATATGAACAAAGAACAAATATTATAAATTATGGGTGCATATGATTGTACTTGTTCTTCTAGTTTTCATGTTGCCCCATGAAATAAAATTACTTACATGCATGTAATCTTGCTAAAATATACTAACTCAAGCAATAAATATCTACTTACATATTTTAGAAGAAGTTCCACATGTTTCTCCAGACCTTGCTGACAAGCTATCATGAGTGGTGTCAGCCCCGCCTTGTTCCTCTTTCCTACCAGGTCGGTAGCCTTCTTACACCCCTCAAGGATTAGCTCCAGACATCTGGGGTTGGGAAGGGAAGAGGACAGGTGCAGGCAAGTGTTTCCTTGTGAATCTTCAGCTTGGATATTGGCATCATATCTGCAATATAACAAAACCAATACATGTATCTGATTAAAATGATTTTTAACATTAACAGATTATGTTTGCATATAACACTAATTACAGAAATCCTTGATTCTGGTAATCTGTTTAGTTTTACTCATTAATCCACCCAATTATACTATCGAAGTCAAGCAACCTACATATACAATTGAAGGCAATTGGTCTAAATTTGTTGCCAAGCACTCTGGATTTAATTGTAAATGGACATCCATATTCCAATTAAGATATGTAGGGTTGGGATCATTCATTTACAACTTTAAATCAATCAATTTACACAAGTTTACCCCACCTCTCCCCCTCCCCCACAAAAAAATATATAAAAAGGAAATATTTACAGTGAATATAACAAAAAGTCTTTTTTTCTTACAAACGAGTTAATTTATTTTTAAATTGAAGCAATAATACTCTTGCCAACTTTGAATATTGTCTAATGTTGTCTGACATAGCACTAACTGATGCTTGGTCACATAAACTACTTTAAATGTAGAACAGGTGAGGGGATGTTGACTGGTTTTCACTATATAATACTGTACTGGGTATGTACCTCTCTATTTCAATTTTCAATGATCTAGACACATCAACAAATGTGTTTTTGTTTCACAAATTGTTTTTTTATCACAGCAATCATGATCACAATGGCACTCTGAATGTGTCAAGATTCAAGAATCATTATTCCAACATCTATTTCTTTGAAAAAAAATGTCCTTATTAAATTCAGCAAAAGCTACAAAATGATGTGACTGAAGTTCACATCTATTCACATTTATTTAATCATTACAAAATTTAAGGTCAAATATTCAACAAAGCGATGCCTACACTTCCACTGTGCTATAATTATCATAGTAAGGCAAATTTACATAAAAAATTTACAGTAAATTATACACTGTTACAGGCAGATTGGAAGTTGGCTACAGCCTTGGGTAATTAGGATATGGACAATTAATTAGAATAACCAAGAGGAGAATGGTCTATTGCACGAAGCTGTACAGGATGGCTGATGAGTATGTGGGTATCCTGCTGGGAAAGCTCGATTTCATGCTGAATACATTTCAAATATCAACCTTTTCATTTTTGATCTAGATAAAAGGAAAAAACTTTTAGTATACAGTTACAAATTAGCTAATCATGCAGAATATATGTAAAATGTTTTATTACATGTACATCAGTTTCACCTTGAGGTTATTTGCCTGATAGATGCAGAGTCTTGGTAAAGCACAGGCAATATTTATGTGAGGTACATATAACCAATGAACGTAATACCATATACTACATTCCTCACAAAATATGAAATTTACTGCTATTCTGTAGGGTTGAAGGTATATGATTGGGAAGTCGTGTTAATTATTTGCATTTCAGTAATCAGTTTGTATCATGTTTTTGTAATTTGTCATATTTTGATGCACTGTTATTTTATTTGCAGTTCGATCCATACATGTGGATATATGATGTGCTGAATACACACAATTCCAACATTTGTACATAACGACCCTCAAGTATATCTATATAAAACAAAATGATGATTGAAAATACATGCACCTGTAAGTGTTACATGGTATAGCAGCATCCCAACAAATCATGAAATATAATTTATTACTCTACATGTACAGTAGCTCCTTCAACTTTGCCAGGCAACACACTAAAGGGGAGCAGTCTGCCCAATAACATGTTTTTAACATCAATGGTGTACACACAAAAAAAAAACACCACACCCACACACAGGTAATCTAAATTGTAAATTTGCAAATAATGCTAACTAATCTGCGAACAAGATATGAATAATAATCAATAATTTATGAATAAGGTGCAAATGGGTCACTTCACTTAATAAATATGCTAATGATATTTTATGGAAATTGATTAGCATCTTTCATTAAAATGGGAGAGAATTGGAAGAATAAATAAGTCACGGGAGTGGTGTATGCCTGAGTTGATTTTAATGGATTGGAATCAATAAGTAAGTAAGTAAATAAATAAGTAAGTTAACATATTGATTGAATCCTATACACCTTTAGTATTTGATTGTCAAGTGGATTTGGCGCCTTACAAATCTTATGTATTATTATAATTATTATTAAAATCAATACATTACAAACTAATCTGATCGAAGCTTGAAGATTAAAATAAAATGAAAGAGGGTTTTGGGGGCATACAATTCATTTAATCATCAATTTAATAATAGTCACCATACATGTTTGTATGTACTTTGCAGGCAAGAAGATGTTAATTCTATCTATATCTTTCAAATGGAAAATTCAACTTTATAAACTTATATTCAGTATCAAGCACTTGATGCTAATAAATATAAACTGGAAATTCATGTTAACTTCTTGACAATCTCAAGAAACTGCACTCAGAAGTTGATGTAAATATTTTTGGAATATATACACGTGATTGATTTGTTTATAAGTCAGGTTACTTACACTTAATGAAATTAAATTTATTGAGCCTCATTTTGGTACAAGACTTT
Source organism: Strongylocentrotus droebachiensis (assembly GCA_035222895.1). Taxonomy (NCBI): domain Eukaryota; kingdom Metazoa; phylum Echinodermata; class Echinoidea; order Camarodonta; family Strongylocentrotidae; genus Strongylocentrotus; species Strongylocentrotus droebachiensis. Next base: position 547,372 of record JAVYIG010000131.1, on the reverse strand, counting down.
GTAAGAATAATGACATACGTTTCTCCTTTAACAGATGTTTCTTAAATATGTAGGGCCTCAATGCCATACCTTACTGTTGAAAGATATTCTAAAAATAAATAAATATGGCATAAATAACAATTGTATTAGTCTCAAAATCTGAATACTCCCTTTGATTACTGAGCATTCTCACAATATCTGTATTTATTACTTCTATTGCAATGAGAACTATTAAGATACTGTTGAATGTTGATGAAATAGTTTGAAACAGTCTAAAAGTGAACCATTATAAATACATAATAAAGATATTAGTATCAAAACCAGACCACTTACTTGATGAGCATTTCTACGATGTCTGCATTGTTGAGTTCAGTAGCAATAAGAAGAGCGGTCTTATCAAAATAGGCCTGGTCCTGAATGTCTATATTAGCTCCAGCCTGTAATAAGATCTGACAACATTCCCGATGACCTAGTTTGGTGGCTTGGATGAGTGGGGTACCAACAGATGCACTTGGCTTTGATAAAATCTGACATTTTGGTTGAATAAAACAAAATCATCATTCCAGTAATAAAAAGATAGATAGATTATGTTAAACATAGAGAAAGAAGACATGAAAAGTGAAACATACCAAAAGTAGTCAAGCCTGAAAGTAGTCCTTTTAAAATGTTATATTCTATTTTTGTAATCTGTTGTGAACTTTAAAATTAATTTGTTATGTTGTACACTGTAGGTACCATAACCTGTATCTTGTTTTCATAATTATCTCACACAAAGTTTAAATTATAAAACTATTATCTGTTTGGAGCCAGAAGAAAAGAATATGAATCAAGAATCAAGATTCTATCGAAGAACAAGAAACCAACCAGGCGTCATGAAGCGTCAAGCATTGTAAATACAAAACATTGTCGACAAAAGTAAAGATGAAAATTAAAATATAAAAGTATTGAAAGGTAAACTAATAACTTTACATTTAAAATATCAATTTCTGAATGATAAAAAAAAAGGACATTGGATGGAAAAGTCATAATAAAGCAAGATCGTCATTGGAAAAAGGAAATGTATGAACAAATTACTGTACTCAAACGTATATGTGTAAAATAAAGCTTACCTTTGCAGCTGAAGCATCTTTCAAAGTTTCACAAATAAGTTGCAAACACTTTGCAGCATTCATTCTTATTGCAAACTGCATGACATTCTGTCCCTTCTTATCTTCTTTAGTGACATCACCTTCTCCTTTCAATAAAACTTTGACAAACTCTGATTTCTTGTAGAATACAGCCCAATGAAGCGCAGTCCTTCCTAATTTATCCGATAAATTAGGATTAGCCCCATGACTTAGGAGAAGTTCACAACACTCGATGTGGCTCGTCCCCTGAGCTGCCGGGTCGACTCGAGACCCCTGTACGCTCAAAATCAGAGGTGTAGCTCCATCCTTCGAGAATTCGTTGATGTTTAATTTATTCGCAGTTTTCGACAAATATTCATTCAATTTTTGTGCATATCCTGCATGAGCAAGGTGATATATATCCTGCTCGGTACCTTTAAAAGACATGGTGAAACTTCTCTGGATTACATGAATACAATAAAATATAGCGTGTCACACTTCTCCAACTTTCCAACAACTATAAAAAACCAACTAAAATCAATGAGGAAACCAATTACCAAGGCTGTACAGGTGTATCGAGAGTAAACGGCGTACCACGTACAAACCAATGTTAGCATATAGCGGTCGTCTGCGTGTGCACGCACACATTCAGAAAGCTGTGTCTCCGGTGCGATGAAGCGATGACAGAAGGAGGTTGCTAGGTAGCCTGTTTATACGTTGCTTGGTCCGCTGAGCTTAGGGTCAGCCCCCAAATCTATTATTGTCCTCGTGTACTGTGTGGATGAACAGACATGATAAAAAGTTCAACATGAAAAGTATTGATTTCCTTTTGAAGTGTCAAAACCACAACTTTCGACGCAAGGTTATTTATAATAAGAAATTGGCCTATAAATTATGTGCCGTTTTAAAGTTTGATGTGTACAAAGTTTGGAAAAGCGATGATTTGGTATACCATTCTGAAAAAAACTATAGCGATCGCTTGATGAACAAAGTGAAAAAGTGCTTGGAGAAAGTTCATAGTAGCTAATATCATTATAGGCATTGGCCTACATGTAACAACGAGCAGAGTGAATACACTGACCTGGGTTAACTGTCCTTTTCGGTGAGGGGGGGGGGGGGGGGGGGGGGGCTGGGTTGTGCCTTTTTAAATGGTGGGTATATACTTCAAATAATAAATTTGCTTGAAAGGCTTAATCAATCCTTTGAAAGTAGAATATCCACTAACTAAAGAGAAATAAACAGTATAATTGTATTACTGAAAAACTATAATGAAAAAATAACTATTCTTCTGCCTCAACATTCTAACAAAGTAACATAATAAAAGCTCAACTCCACAAACAAAATGTAAACCATGCACATCTTTAAGTCCTATTTCTTTTCAATAATTATTAGGCTGAATAGTTTTCAGGGGACAATTAATCCTGGAATTGCGACATTATGTATAGGAAAACTTAATCCAACGACCGAATAACGCATAAACTGTTTTCATTAATTAATGACATGGTTGGTATTCACTCTTCAGATCACTGATCAAATGCATAAACCGCTTTGGCCGATTTCCAATCATCATTTTCATGCTCTCTCAAACAAGTAAACACACTATTTATCATGAAGTAAGAGGCAATTATCTAAATTGTCAAAGAGCAATCTACTTTCTGCTCTGTTCGGTTTACTTCGTCATTCGTCGTTTTTTAATTTCAAAAACACATTATCATTTGTTCTGCTCTGTATCTCACCGGCAAGGAATGAGTATACGTATTATTTGAAAAGTATGAAGACCACACATCAATAGTCACCTTCGTTACAATAAAGTTGCAAAAGTGATTATACAGTATATATTTATATAAAATCCTGAAGGGAAACAAAATCGTTAATGTAATCTTTAGATCAGGATAAGGAAAATGAACCTGTAATGCCTTCTTACCCCCGATTCAGGAGGAAACAAATTTGTACATTAAAAAACTGTAAATATCTCGTAATTTTTCAACTGAAAATAAAATACATGTAATGGGATGTATCGGAGATAATATACCGATACTGCACAGTGGTGGATCTAGGGGGCACGCCCCCCCCCCCCCGGTAAAAAAGGGGAAGGGGGGAAAGAAAAGAGAGAAAGGGAGAAAAAGGAGGGGAAAGAAAAAGGAGGGGGAAAAGAAGAAAAAGGGAAGAGAGAAAGAAGAAGAAAAGAGGGAGGAGAGAAAAGGGGAGAGGAGAAAAAGGAGGGGAAAGAAAAAAAAGGGAAGAGAGAGGAGAGCAAAGGCGGAAAAGGAAGAAATTGGGAAAGACGGAGGAGAAAAAAGGGGGAAAGAAGAATAATGAGAAGTAAAAAGAAAGAAATCCCTACTCTTGGCAGTGGCGGATCAACGGGGGAGGGGGGTTAGGGGTTTAACCCCCCCCCCCTGGGCTGCCAAGTGAATATGTGATGTGCGTAGAAAAACGCATCGTCATTGGGTCCACCCCCCCCCCCCCCCCGAACTAAACTATTACTTGATTTAAAAAGACGTTATCATGCACTGCTTTTTCTGGTCATATCCAGGAAGTGTCTAAAAATGCGCCTAATGTGATATTATAATTGCAAATGCTTTCTACTCTAGGAGGGGGTTCTGACCCCCTCCCAGACCCACTCCCGCTTGGTCGCTACGCTCCCTCGCCGCTGACGCCTCGCTCTATCGTTTTTCATATATTCCACCCCATGCAATTTTGTGCCCCCTCCCCCCCCCCCCCCCCCCCCGGTAAGAAATTCCTGGATCCGCCACTGCTGCACATGGGTTTTGAATGTCAAAATGGTACTGGGCATAATAATGATGTGCGAAGTTCAATGAAGTAAGCGCTAGCTCTCTCGGTAACCTTCAAAATGTAACCAGGTGATGAGGTTATAATGACTTCATTAAGTACACTGCCAATAACCTCTAAAAATATTGATGCCAAATTATGATCAATTATATTTTTTAATAATTCACAATAAAAGCAGACATATTGAGCGCGTACACAATGCACTCTTTAATTGAAACTTCCATGCATTATCGGTGCCTGCAATTCAGCTCATAACATTACTTGTCTTGGGATTTTTCAATGATGAATGTTCAAAGTTCACTTTGTCTACAGAGGTCTAGCTCCATGACTTAGTTTAGTTTTCGATTAGTTTATCTATTAATCGGTGTTTAGCCCTGTGTGAGGACGATATTTACATAGGAGTTCCAACTATTACATCCTTTACTCAATATACTGTAGGTTAATGCATAACTCCTTGTTCATACCATTATCCCCCAAATAATTTCCCTTAGAGGAATCATAATTGTAAGCCTACGTACTGGAGGAAATTTCACAGTACTCGCATGCATTTGAGCAAAAGAGTCGCAAGATGGCACGTATGTAGATGTGACCCGAGCCGTATCATGCAAGACAATTACCCCCTGGATAATCACCCCCGGGAAATTACCCCCCGTAAAAACTACCCGACAAAGGACAATAATATAACCCCCACCCAAATTTTAAATGGGAAGTCCACCCTGATAATAAGTTGGTTTAAATAAAATCATAATTTTTTTAGGGTGTAATTTTATTGTCCACGGGGGGGGGGGGGGGGTAATTCCCCGGGGTAAATTATCCTCGGGGGTGGTTTTCCTTAGGGGGGGGGGGGGTGATTTTCCGGGGAGTAGTTTCTGGGGGTGATTGCCCAGGGGGTAATTATCCCAAAACCGTCACACCCAATTCAAACTTCTATGTCGGCAATTTTGTGAAAACATAATTGCTTGAAATGTTTGCCCTATATATAACTTATTGGCATATTTTCCGCCCCCCCCCCTGCAGTCAAAACGGTCTGGTTACACCCCTGAACTCGAGAACTCCATCATATGCATTGATAACATGTTGATCTTTCTCGAGATCTAAGTCTTTAAAATAAATAAAAGCTCTTACAAACACAAGGTGTTCAGTCCTATCGGAACCCCTTGCCACTGAAATGTCAATATCACAAGTTAAGGCTAAAGTGCATCGTGCTTTTTCACACAAATCTAGATCGCTCTATTCAACAAGACAGTGGTCGACGATTCTACACATCGCTCTTATACATCTACAGTGTTTCATCTTGGATATAATACCATCGTGTGAAGTGTGACAAGGATGTGATGATTTGTATGATTATGTGCGCTTGTCTGTGTACTGGAGTATTGAACTATCAATGACATTCTCATATTGGACTCTAACGATCAATTATCAACTGAACGAGCGAGATTTATGACCGAACCATGGCAAACAACTGCTCCTACACACCCCTGGCAAACGAAATGCTGGAAAGTATGACAATCATCATTATATTTTATCTGCTTACATGAATACCAGGATGATATTATTTTGAAGTCGTGATTGATGTGATGGTGAAATGAACATAAAAGTGTTTCCTGAGTCAAATTTCTAGTAAATGAAAAAACGCACTCTACTTCACAACGCCTTGCTATCTAGATCTTCATTTTGCATCAATTATCAGTGTGTCTGCAGATGATGCTTGCTAATAATTATAAGCATTATGATTTTTAATGACCTGTAAACAACGGAATCGATATCTAGTTCAATAATATTGTTTTTTCGAATGATCTCATTACTAGTTGTATAGATCCATGCACTTTGTTCGATGAAATGATACGGAAATAGATTCTGTCCGTGTTCTTCTCTATATCCCAAGTTTTGTAACCTTTAAATATTCTCGGATATTTATACGGAAGAACGCTTTCCGCTCTGTGATGACAATGCTATTGAGATTGTTTCGTTATTCGTTAGTTTAGAATGGCATTTGGAAAGAGATGTGGCGGTTTTCAGAATATGGGACTTTTTAAACAAACTGTTGGTAAAATGAAATATAGTATAAACTGGAAGACACATGTTAACCACATTGCCTCCAAGATTTCAAGTGCAATAGGTATTCTTTATGTTGTCCATAAATTATTTCCTTTGCAATCTTATGTAACCTTTATAATACATTGCTGCTTCCTTACTTGTCGTATGCAAATATTGTTTGGGGCAACTGCTCAGTAACCCTTCTGAATACTTTTAGTTCTTCAAAAGAAAGCCATACGCTTGATAATCAAATATTCTTACCGAGCACATACTGCACCCCTATTTAAACGGATGAATATTTTAAATGTTAATTCTATATAATATTATGCAGCTTAGTCAATTCATGTTCCAGTACAAACATAACAACTTGCCACCTGTCTTTGATGACCTTTTTATTCTGAACTCTTCTATTCATTCATATGCTACAAGAAATGCAAGTAGTTTCCATATACCCATAGCTAAGACTTCTTTTTTTTACAAAAACGGATACCCTTCAATGGACCTATGTTATGGAGTCATGTTCCACCTGACATCAAAAATTGTTCTTCATTGTATTAATTTAAGGCTAAGTTAAGATTATTCCTGATAAGTAATCCATCCTTTACAACATTCACATATAGGTAGATGCACCCCCCCCCCTGTCTTTGATATTTTCCTCCCTCTTCTTTCTCGTTATTGGTACCACCTCCTCATCATTTTACCTTATATTTAATTTTAAGTTTTAATTGTATAATTGTTTTTTGTATTATTGGGGGTAGTCCTCGACACATCATTTTTGATTTTTGACTACCCCTTCCACATTTGCTGATTTTTTTCTTTTTAAAACATACATTGCTCCAAATGGAGTCGTTTTATATAATTATGATGGATGTACATGTTGTATTAATGTATTGTTTGTATATATTTTATTTTATGTAGCTCGCTATGTTTTGCATTTGTGGAGAAATAAATTGAACTTGATATTACATTAATGATGAATCAAATAAAATCAATTTTTATGTCAAGTTCCGACCTTGTATGTCAAAATTGTCAAAATAACCAATTGACAAAAAAGAGTGTGAAAAGCAAGGTACATTCTTTTGGAAGGGGTCGGGGCAAAAGCGATCAAAACTACAGATTGGTAGAAAATTAGTAAATTAAGTTTTAGAAAACTTTCTTTGATTTGTTATTCAAAGTTATGTTTATGATATATTTTCTCTTATTTTAATTTCAAGATCTTCTAGAGGACAACCCTCAGATGCTACCCATCTTAATCACATGTAGTATCATCACATTGATAGAAGTGATTCTATTCTTCGAAGCTTGGTTGTGGGTGTTAAGGTATATACCTTACAGTGATCGACGAACAAGTATTGTCTGGCTGATAGGCATCTACCCGGTAAGTATAAGGGCGTCCTGCATGTGTTATGAGGATAATAATTCACATTTTGGCTAGCATTAGTCTAACGGATATTTAGATTGTGGATGTGTCGTGGTATAGTGGTTTATTCACTTGACTCTCAATCCAAGGGTTGACGGTTCGAATCCCAGCCCGACTAACGTTCTCTGACAAGCCATTAATCCACATTTGCCACTCTCCCCAGGTCTTCTACCTCTTTTTCTTCTTCTTCTTCTTCCTAATATTATTATTATTATTATCATCATCACCAATTATATATACCAAGATAACCGATGAATGCAAACAAATATGTTTATTATCAAATTATGACATTTTTATTGGATATTGGTTACATACCTCCCCCTTCCCCCATCCATGAGATGAAAAGAACAACTCTCTTTTAAAAACAGAACACGCACGATGACATTAAAATAATATTGTCCGATATAGTGAGAAAATTAAGTAATGTTTAATGTGTCGTACGGCTTACCTTTAATTAAGTTACAATGTGTACATGGTTTTTAATTTGCATGCATGGTTAAGCGAGACCAACTGAAAACTAAATTTGTTTTTGTTTTTGTGAGGGGTGTTTAGCCTTGGCTGTCATAATGTTCGTTTTTTTTTGTTTTCCATTCTAATATGTTTTCCATTCTGAAATGATTTTTTACGGCACCACTCCTATATACCGTATCTAAGTATAGGCACCATTGTGTCAGAGGAAATCGATTCCGGTAGAACATGATTATAATCAGTCGATCATTAATCGTCAGACGGGCAGTGAAGTATTCACGTGATAATACAAAAGGTAATAACAGTAATGACATTTGCTAATGACTCGCTATATATACATTGAGGATTTATAACGAACTTAATCACATACCACAATACAAAGAAAAGGGAACGCGTGTCATAAATGGTGATGATAACATTCGCTCTTGTCACATGCTCTTTTCATCATAGAACCGAAGACCATTTTATCGGCAACATATTTATGGTTGGATTTTGTTTATAAGTGTAGGTCCTGGCAGTGTAACAATAATGATCATAAAATATTATGGATACGGGTGTTCAATCACATGGTCCTCTGATTGATTGATGATAATGATTAAATCACCCATCCGAATCCACTGATTGATGATACCTGGTTACTATGGTTACCGTAAGGTTGCAGCGGGTCTGATTAGATGGGCCCAATTTGTGAATATATTGCTTTTAGTATTCCTATCAAATATACATACATAATTATATCATGCAACCATAACATTATTGTTGTTGGAGATATCATTATTGGTTATGAAGATACAGTTAATGTTCTATTAATGTCCAGGTTTTCTGTGCAACATGTTTACTTGGTCTTTACATCCAAGGGCGGCTGGGTTGTGCACTCTCACTGGAACAGCGTAAGCACTTTAATTGATTTTCTTTTTCAAGTCAATTTATTTGTATTCGTTTGTCATTTTATTTGACGTTATCTTCTCCTGTTTTCTTTTATAATATTACCTAGTACAACTTTGCCTTAAACTTCTGCACTTCGTGACGAGTATTGTTTACCACTGTTTATTCGCAATTGTGTATTATTGTATAGTTTATATAAAGAAATTATTGCAGGCTTGAAGATTGATAAAGAAAATTATTTTGGGAAAACGGCATCAAACGCAGACCGTTTCGTTCTATTTGAAAATTGATTCTATTCAAAACTCAATATTGATTCTCTCAATTATTGTATTTACTCTATACCATCCGATTAAAATTGTAGTTCATGGAAAAGATCACATTCCTCAATGGAAAATGTCATTTAAAAGCAATCAGAGTTAATATGGAACGGTTTCAGAAAAAATACCAATAATCTGAATTGAATTAGTGATTGACTTGTGAATTTATGAATAATGATTAAGAATTGCCTGTTGAATATACACTACCACGTGAATACCCCGGACGAATAGGCATATTTAGGCCTACATTCAATCCATTTTTGTTAGAAAAGCTATATAAGTTTGATTGGAGCCGGATATATTCCCCTTAAGTTTTAGCATTGATAAATATGATATCATTGATCTCCCTAACTATAATATAAACACTGAGATAAGTAACTAGTTATTAAACAAACATCAAATACTAAGGGCAAAATGTCAAAAGCCGTCAGATCATTAAAACAAAATGAGATAATGTATATTTGAGTCAACAATCTCGCGATAACATAAGGAAACTGAGAGATAATTTAGTTTGGTTTATCGGCTTACCTGATCAAAGATCAAGTCTAATGACAAAAATGAGCAAGCCTAGTTTCCTAACTGAGATAATATTGTACCCACTGATTAAAGTAACAGAAACATGTAATGTGCATTAATCATATTCAATGTCTTCCCTTTCAAGAAAACGGAAAGTCTCTATACGTTTAACAATTGGAATATAAATTATTTCGTGGGTTATCTCGTTCAAGCAGACTTAATTTTGATATGTTATTCTTTTATATTGTTGTATGTTGGATGCTTGGTGAATAAAATCAATCAATTATTTATCATGATAAATATATTCTTATACAATTTGAAAATGTCTGTAGTGCTTTTACTCAACTGATTTTCTTTTGGTCATAAAATCCCAATTCTGATTTGTACTCTATTTTCTATTTGCTGATTTCATCTTCTAAAATTGACGGCTGGTTGTGTGACTTACGAGCAATTTTTGTTTAATATTCAGTGTTATCCTCATAAACTATAAATTGGTTATAAAGGTGTTATGAATTCAAGATGCCTAGCAATTACATTTCTAAATTATTCGTGTTACTGTTTGTTTCGTAGTTTTTTCGCCGTCTGCCTTTACCAGTTCATCACCTTGATCGTTGATTATTTCGGTGGTCTCGATGCCATGATCATTACGATGAATGGAACCAAGTTTTCTCTCGCTAGACCACCACTGTTGTGTCTGTTCCGGTGCTTACCGAAATTCGAAATGACAAGGTGAGAGCTTACCTTACTAAAAGTAACAATTCCAGCTTCCAGTTTAAGAACACTGTCTTATGAAATAATTGTGTGTATGCACAACCATAAAATGCATATCACGAACATTTACGGTAAAGACGCTTCGATCCATAACGCAGTAATGAATTTTTTCCATTAATCGGGGAATTATTGGCAGATGTTTGCCTTTTTCTTATTCAATTTTGTCAGTATATATTCGTTTCGTCTACATCCTCCATCATTTAAAAGTGCTGGCTTTACACTAATGTTCAGGGTCAGTAATGACGAAACAAAGATAGTGACAGCTTCGAAAAAGCAGTTTACATGAAAGTCTTTGAGTTAAAAATGTACATGGCTCATAAAACACATGCATGAAAAGAAAGGTATAGGTGAGATAGCTACCCTGTTATCTATGTACAGTCAAATCTGGTCAAACCTGAGTTAACGACCACATGTCTACAAAGATCACATTCCCCGCCTTGAAAATGGTTTCTCATTGAAACATGTACTAAAGGAAGTTAAGGAACCTGTACGTAAAGACCACCCAATAATGTAAAGACCACATTTCTTGTCTCCCTTGGGTGGTCTTTATACACAGGTTTCACTGTATATTTCAGTCTATTTGTTTAAGTTCGCATTTAAACAGTAATAACATGTATATCAAGTAAGTCACAAAGTCGAAAATATTGTCTTTTAAATTTATGTTATTTTAGACATTTTATCATGAAATCATCAATGAAACATTACTAACTGATTTTGTGACACAATTTGTGTTGTTTTCAATCTGAAGGAGAAACTACCGTATATTAGAAACGTGCGTTCTACAGACTGCTATCATAAGACCTGTCATTCTCTTCATAACAGAGGTTCTGAAAATCGATGGATCACTCAATGAAAACCCGGTAAAAATATTTATTGTTATTATGGTCATCGGGTCTTTTAAATTAATTTTCATTTCGAATACACAACGAAAATTGTGTCTATTCGGTCGTTATAACTTGTTTCTTGTTGCCCTGCATGTAAGTGTGAACCACTAAAGGAGCTCGTTGCAGGAGTGGAGTGTGTTTGATTAAAAACGTTTAATATCTAGAGCGGGGCCCTGTAAAACAAAATATGCCGCCTAGATTATAGCAATTGATCGTACGATCGATTATGGCGATTGATTGCTTTGACCATTATGTGCAATCAATCGCAATAATCAATCGTACCATCAATAGCTATCTAGGCGGCATATTTTGTATAACGGAGCCCGGTACGCTATAGGCATGCACACTGTTAAAACAAGTATTAAAAAACTGCGGGTTAAAAAATTGTTGATTAAAAAACGCTCAACTATGGTTAAAAATGTAGTGTTGATTAAAATTTACTTTTAATCTTGCGTTGGTTAAAAACAGTGTTGATCAAAATTATTCCTTTTAACCTATGTTGGTTAAGTCTAAGTCGTTGGCAAAAATTGTAACCCAGCATGGATTAAAAACAAAATTCCGACAGTAATAATAGCCTCCTTCCGGTTAAAGTTTAATCAATGTCATAGAGATATATACCTACCATAGAGATATATACTTAATCTCTATGATCAATGTTGATTAAAGTACTGGTCACGTGACCCAACGGAACGATATCGAAGCGCGTAGCTAGCGATCGCTCGACATACAAATAAAGTACATGCATTAAAAGCGCATGCATGCAAAGTACATGCAGTCTACGCGTGCGACAAAATTAACAATGGAGGCTGTCGCGAGGACCTGAGAAATGGGGGTTTGGACGGTCTTATCTCCGTGTTTTCAGGTAAGAAATTATTTTAATATTATCATCATCAATTCTAAGATTGTAAGGAAGAAGTGAAACAAGGTTCTTGCTCAAATCAAAAACGATTTGTGTCCCCTAGGCTGTACGTAACTCAACCAATAAGTAACATTTTACTTGCACCGTGCACCTGGCTAACGTAAGCACACACACACTCATCAGTCTGCAAGAATCTTCAACCGTGAAGGAGGCAGACCCAATTAAAGAAGGAGAAGTGTAGGCCTATTACGGATCACCTACCCAAATTGCATGCATGAATAATAATCTAATTTTTTTAAAATCTAATCGTATCTAATTGTTTAAAACAATTAAATATAAAATAAGATGTCATCATAAAATGAAACGTCTTCATGCATGCAATTTGGGTAGGTCATCCGTTACACTTACTGGCTGAGCTACAACCTACGGGCCGGGACACAAAGCGTTTTTAATTTGAGCAAGAACCTTATTTCACTTCTTCCTTCCAATCTTAGCATTGATGATAATCATATTAAACAATTTCTTACCTGCAAACACGAGGAAAAGACCTCCAAACCCCCGTAAGTTTAACCAACAGTGGTTATAACTGTAACCAACAACCCACTAAAGTTTAACCAACATCGTGTGAATCAAAAAAGAATTAACCTACAATGGTTACAATTTTAACCAACGACCCATGTAAGTTTAACCAACAACATGTGAATCAGCCCCGAACAAAGCATAAATAACCAACAAAAGATTAAAGTTTTAATCAACAAATGGTTAAAGTTTAATCAACACCATTTTAACCAACATTGAGCAATTTTTTTTAACCAATAATTGATTAAAATGTTTAATCAACCACAGGTTAAATTTTAATCAACAGGCTGCTGGTTAAAGTTAAAGTGTGATTCACCTGGTAATCCGTGGTTGATTAAAATTTTAACCAACTTGATTAAAAATTGTAATACTTGTTCTAACAGTGCAGGTACCAACAAGTCATAATCGTATGGAATGTAATAGGTATGATGGGAGAGAGATAGAAAAAAAAGAGAGAGAGAGAAAGAGAGAGACAGAGGGAGACAGAGAGAGGGGGAGGGGAGAGATAGAGAGGGGGAGGGGAGAGGAAGAAGGAAACTTGAATATTCTAGACATTTTCAGGACACTGGCCGACTTTTATATTCTAAGCTTTCACTAAAATTTTGAGCACTTCTGCCGACATAATTTAATTCTATATAAAACAATATTTCAGACACTTCGTCTTTAGAAATATGTTAATGCTTTTTTATGCTGGTCGAATATAATGTGTTGATGTTATATTCATGCATTTTGATTTATTTTATCAAGGACGTCGCCGCGACTACCACGCTCATATTGAACTGCATCACACTAGTATCGGCCATCTTTGCTGTCTCAGCCCTCATCGTTTTCTTCTCCGCCAGTAAAAACTTTCTGAAACCATACAGAATCCAAATCAAGTTTCTGTGTGTGCAGACGGCTCTCATTCTCAGCAACGTCCAGTCCGTTCTCCTCATCATCCTCACTCGATTTGATGTCATCAAGTGCAATAAACCATTTGACACTCCCGACAGGGGATACCGTAAGTCGGTTGTATAACAGTTTTATAAAAGAACATCTCTTACAAAGGACTTTTAAATCAAAGTGGAAGAAAAGAACAAGAAATAGAATAACAAGAACAAGAATAAGGAGAAGAAGAAGAAAAAATAAGACTAAGAAGAAAAGGAGGGGAAAAAAGAATAAGAAAAAGAAAGAAGAAGAGGAGAAGAAGAAGATTAAACAAAGCAGGAGGAGCAGGAGGAGCAGGAGAGGGGGGCGAAGAAGGAATGCCTATAACGGTGGCCGAGTATAAGGCATCAAGTCGTGATGCAGATCTATTCTGTGTGCTAAAGTCCGAACATAACAGATTATAGGCCTGTCTTCTGTTAGCAGTGAATACAGTGTACTAAAATTTCCAGTAAGATTCCCGTTTATGAGATTACACCAGATCTTTGTCGCACATGCTATCAATCATTGATTTTTTTTCTCTTTTTCGCATTCACTCTTTATTTCTGATGTATTCATTTATTTATTTTTTCTTTTCCAGAGTGGCATTGTTTCCTCCTGACCGTAGAGAGTGCGATCATGTTCATACCAACCCTCCTAATATTCCGCACTACCAATGGAAATGTGACCCGAATCAGACGCGTTCGTCCAAGCACTTTCTCCGGTATGATGCCAAGCGATGGGATACCAAATGAATATTCTCCTTTACTACATCCTAAAGATCGTTCGAAATCGTTCGGTCCGGTCAAGGAGTTATGACGACAAAAGAACAGTAAGAAAGCTAAGAAAATTAAGAAGATGGAAGAGAGGGGAATATATTTCTATGGAGATATTTGATAGTAGAAGTCTTGAATGAAACAATGATTTCTGTGACGCTATAATATCGGGTGTTTGGTAGAGAGACAGTACCTTTGATGGTTGGAGATCTTCACCGTCTGCAAACTTCATTATTTCTGGGCCCCGTTTCATAAACCTTGTTATTAATAACAAGTTGCAATAACTGTTATAAGCTACTGAAATCGTGGCGACTGATGTTTGTCAAAGAATTCTATCATTTAATTGATAACTAGTTTGATGAAACAGGCCCCTGAAGTGATTTATGAAATAATGTGTTGTTGTTGGAGTGTATGTAATCAAAATACATATCATAGTCTAGATTAGTTACATATATATATATCGATGTCTCATTAAGGTTAGCAAATTAACCTTTGTAACAATTTATTTTTTGTACAATACAATCGGAATGAAAGTTTAAAGTTTAGCATGGCTAATGTAAAATATGCACTGAAATATTGGACTAATTCTTGTTACTGAAAGTTCTTGCAGGTGTTTGTAGCAAACTGTTTTATGAACCTATTTTATTTTAATCAAAACATTAAAACCCTGTACAGTACAATCAAAAAGTCAATTAATCAACCAATCAATTTCAATCAATCAATCAATCATAAACTAATGAAAGAGATGCAAGTTAAAACAATTTGATAGAAAATGCATTGAGAGATAGGGATATCAAAGTAAATTTTATTTTCTGCTAAAACATCTATAAATAATGTTCATTATGCAATACATTTCAATGCACGATGGATGTATTCTGAAATTCAACATGATTTGAAAGTTTGAAACTTTCACTAGCAATCATCTGTCATCACATGTGATACTTTCATTCCTGTTTAAAAAATGTTACAAATGCTTTTGATTTTGAACTTTCAAAACAAATACATTGTTCCTGAACCAGGTCAATGTAGAAAGGGCTTACAATGATATACTTTTTGAGTTGAATACCAAATATCAATCGAGTAAAGTAAAATGGAGGAAACTGCAATACATATTTCTGATGAAGTAAATAAAATGTCATGCCTGAATTCAACATGTCCCTGCTACACAAGCTGGGCATATTCATAAAGAAAAGCATGGATCATGACATAGACTAAAACTTAGAAAGGTATCTCAATTACAAGATCCTCCCAGTATTTGTTAAGTAGCCCAGCCAAATTAAGGAAATATTATTATCACAAAGAACTTTGTCCTTTCCAAGAAAATATGAGCATCAATAGAATGTTGGTGACAGAATAGCAAGTTTTGTAACAAAATGTACTGTCTTATTGCGAGTGTTCTACATGCCTTGTGATTTGGGAAGTTCATAATAATTATGTGTTAGGATCCAAACTTCAGCAGCAAATATGGATATAGGATCAAATATGAAACATTATTCATTTGGTAGTAGATAAATTTAGCAGAAATATTTTCTATTGCTGACACGGTACTGTCCCAAATATAGAATGATAAACTGTATTGGTATGTTTTGTGGCCAAGAGAAATTTGCTCTTATTTATAATGTAATTTCCTCATGCATGTCATTTATAGGAAGTTGAAGTATCAATTATTTTGTTGTGTGTTTGTGTTTAAAATAAATTTGTGTAAAAAAAAAACTGTAGTTCAGTGCTTCGAATAAAACATAAAAATAACTTAATACCTGTATTACCTGTACGCTTCTTGTCTAATACAATAGGATCTAAACTTACTAGGTTAGTTTAATACCAGCCTTTAGAAAAAAATGTTTCTTGAATGTATCTGAACAAATATGGGTTCATAAATTCATATTTTTAAGTGTGAACCCAATAAAGTCATTCTAATAAACACTGACCCTAGTTCATTAATTACACAAAAATAATAGAAAACAATGTTGACCAAGATTTCTTTCAGACTTTTAACAGAGCTAAACATTTGTGAGGAAAATAAATAAATTTGGAAGCAATTTTCTGAGATTGTACCCAACAGGCATATCCTAGCAGAATGGTACACCCTGTGACAATGGTCAATAATGAACACCTCATAAAAAAGGAGCATGTTTACAGTATTTAATCTTAGTAACTACCATTAAATAGAAAAGTATGTAGCAATGAGTACCAAACTTCATTTTAATAGCCTTGATGGGGCAAGGATGGGATAGAAATATGAGTTCACATGATTAAATCAGGCAGGGGGGGGGGGGGAGTGGTTTATATTGTGTAAGGGTGGGAGGGGTGGCATGAGCAGTTGGCAGGAGTGGATCACTCTAGTAGCTACGTCCAAAGAGCGTGTACTTCTTGGCATCATTCTTACAGTCTGGGTGTATGCAGTGCGTACCAGGAGCGATCTCCGCTGGCTGCTTGAATGGGATGCACAATGCCTTCGCACCCATAGAGGGAGCCCCTTCTACCATATCTCGGTCTCTGTGAATGGATGGAAACAAGAGGACATGATTGGGCTTCATTGAAATCATATCATGAACTATTTCACATGTAGTCTTGCCTTTGGTTTGGGATTTCAACACACTGGTGAAGAAACCATAGTCCAAGATCGAGATATCACAACAGTTTGCAGACAAATATATTAATCGTTCATCTTTTTAACTTAATCTTATTATAGAATGAGCTTCTGAACTTCAACTTATCATAGAGTGATTTAAGATTTCATGGCATTCTACTTTCATTCATTTGACTGACTGTTTTAATCTGGATTTTCTCTTGAAGTTTAGATACAATACTGAAGAGGCTCCTAAACATATGCCGGTAGCACAATGTTTCATCTATATCAATTTGCACTTTAAGTTTGTTGTTATGTAACCTCCTAATTACAAGACTACAAGATAACATATTTCATTTACATCATAAGCAAAGTTGAGATCCGCTGCATAAATACGTAGAATAATGAATATGTCATGACAGACTTCAAGGAAAAGAAAATGAGGGATGTGAAATAAAAGAGGTAGGACCTTACCTTGCACTGTCTTTCTTGATCCTGTCTTCACATGGAATATCACCGCAGTATGGAACAAGGAGAAGCTGAAAATAAAAACAATAATCATATTATAGTTTGATTCACTATCAATTAATCATTTTGCAACTTCAAATTTTCATGAATCTCATGGGTCTAGACAAGGAACAGTATTTGAGAAAGTTCCATGCTTGTGATAGTTTCTGGTTTGACAGGGGTTCCATGAACATCAACATTGAAATATGACAAAAACATAATTATGTGCTTATTTGTTCAGCTATATCCTCTCATGCTCCCATAAATTCACACCGTCTCCTAGAATGACCAATTATACCAAAGTGCTTACAGTAATATTATTACCTGGTCACTGGATTGAATTCTTATTCTGCATATTACAGTGCACATTCTTTACTGACTGGGAGCATTCCAGCTGGTCGCCTTTTGCGTATCTAACCAAAACAACGTTGGCTTTCTATTGGGTACCCATTTAAGATGTGGGCGGAGAGGAGCACTGTAGATGAAATATCTTGTTCAAGGACATAACTGCAGTGCCGGGGCTCGAAACATGACCTTAACATTTCCCGTCAAAAAATTAATAATAATAATAGCTTAAACCTATAGAGCGCACACACCGTTCAGGGACGTTCATGGCGCTAGCCCAGCAACAGTACTCTTTAATACAAGTAAAGTAATTGTTTATTTGATAAATTACCTCTGTTTTAATTATCAATCAAAGAGTCTTTAAATCTTATTAAGAAAATATGAATAATTGATTGGTAACACAAGTATTCATACAAATTCCCTAGAAAGGAATGTATTTACCTTCTTTTCATCCAGTCTATCGCAGAACTCGTTCCAGGAGCTGGTGACTGCAATGTGACCATCAAGATCCTTCTTAGCACTGTAACAAAACAAAAAAAATTATAATGCATTGATGTATGAATTGATATTTAAGAAGTAGTGGAGGTAGAGAGAAAGGTAGGTAGGTAGTTAGGTAGGTATAGAGAGAGAGAGATAAAGAGGGGGGAGAGGGGGGAGAGGGGGGAGAGGGGGGGGGAGGGGGACGGGGGGGGGGGGGGGAGGGGAGAGAGGTGAGAGGGGGGGGGGGGAGAAGTGCAAGAAAGGGAAAGAGATAAAAAAAGAGAGGGAAAGAGTGAAAAAGAGAGGGACAGAGAGAGAGAGAGAGAGAGAGAGAGAAAGGGAGAGAGAGAGAGATAAAGGGAGAGAGAGAGAGATAAAGGGAGAGAGAGGGAGAGAGAAGGCAGGGGATTACCCTTATACTGATATCTTGAAATTTGTTTAACTATGTTTAATGGAGAACATCAAGTTTAATTCCATGGCAATCAATGACTTACCTAGCAAACATGTCATTTTGGATCTGATCGAGCAGCTCAGTAACCTTGGCAACAGATTGAGCCTCAGGGAATGTGGCCTTGGCTCCAGTGTCTCGTCTGCAAGCGATGAACTCCTGCTTACTCATGTCACGTGGTCCGATCTCAATACGGACTGGCACTCCCTATATTCAAACAAGGTTAATAATTAAACAAATTATATATCAATTACATGTAATGGTCAATAGCTAAGTGGATTCGTGGAATTAACAGGTACTGGACACAGAACCTGACCTGAGGTTACATTGTTACAGCACACTTTCAAATTTCCTAGTCCCAGTGCAGTGAAAGCACTTTTAATGAAATATTCCTGGCCCCTTTAGTTGGATTCTAGCCAATATGATAACCCAAAAAATAAAGAGACAATCAACACACATTTGAAAATTCTGACTGCATGAATGTTTTTGATGGTGACATCTATCTGCTGTTGGATGGATTTCAGGAGAGATAAAGGGTTAGGGTTGCAATGGGCTTTGGGGTAGGTGGAGGGTTAGGGTTGGCCTAGGGTTGATGTTAGGAATTTGGATAGAGAAGGAAATTGACAGGGGTGCACTTATCACCAGTTTGTGTTGTAGAAACATTTCAACATCAGAAGTTTTGACACAACTCTAATTTATTGCAACTTCCTACATTTACAGTCTTTGCAAATAAACACTGGAGGGCAGTAGAGAAAGAAATTAGACCAGAGAGAAACTTGATGACTCACCTTGAGTTCCCAATGGTTGAACTTCCATCCAGGAGAGTAGTTATCTCTGAGATCACTCTGAGCTCTGATTCCACCAGCCTTCAGGGTCTTCACAAAGTTATGGCACTTGTCTAGGAGTTTGTTTTTCTGCTCATCGGTAGTCTTGGCTGTGATGCCACATGGTATGACGATAGCCTATCGATCCAAACCGTAAAGTGAACATAGTAATATATATATATATATATATACAGGAGTCTCGCAAGTGCATAACTCCTCTGTTGCATATTACTAAGTATGGGGATTTCCCAAAATAACTATATAGATGAGTTGAGTTGAGTTGAGTTGAGTTGAGTTGAGGTTTTATTATCCAAACGTTCAAATACAGTAATATAACAATAATAATAATAATAAATGAATGTTTAACAAATATATGAAATGTTTTTATAAAAAAACCCAAAGCTCTTCTGACTGTTTAGAGTCAGTGATCGACTAAATGGCTTTTTAAACACTTTAAATAGATTGAACTGTTTTCAACTGGTAAATATCACATGGAGAATGTGTCTCTTATATCTGTCTGATTTGTAGTCATTCATCTCACAATGCTGTGTTATAGTCTGCACCAGGAATGAGAGACATCCTGTAAAATTGTACACAACATTAGTAAATCAGGATAATTTGAAGTAACATACCTGAACGCAAGCTACCCTTGGTGGTAGTACCAGACCCTGATCATCTCCATGCACCATACACATCACACCAATGGTTCGGGTGGTTATACCCCACGAGTTCTGGAACACATACTTGTGGGCATTCGGCTACGAGAAGGAAGATAAATCACATGGTAAGTAGATTTAATTGACATCATTCAACCACTTTTCTTTACTTCATCAGCCTTTTTTTATACTGAACAGGGGTATTTTTAGCCCCCCCCCCCTCCTTGACCACACCTTTTACTACTGACAAATCATCCAAAACTTTACTATTTAACCTGGAAACCTTGTAATTGAAGAAAGAGAATGAATATTTATTTATTTATTTATCAATTTTAATTTGTTATTATAACTGATGCAAGAAAGGAGTGGCCTTGTCTATCTATCTATCTAAGTATCTTCTCCTGGTTCGGAGGTTGATCGCAACATCTCTCTATTTCACTCTATCTTCTGCCATTCTGGTAGACTCTTGCAGTTTAGTCCACTCCAGTTCTTGACATTCTCTTCCCAGTTAATTATGGGTCTCCCTCTCGGTCTACTTCCTTCCACTCTTCCTTCCAATACATCCTTTAAGAAAACTTATATCAAAGAATTTTCCACAACTACTTTTTTCCAAAATCATATGCCTCTCTTTTGAACTCTATTTTTGTCTGTATTTCATTGTTCATAAATTCTGCTATTAAAGGCTTTAATCTATACAGTATTCATAATCTAAATCTTTAAGAACAAATTCATTTTGTCCTTTCCCTCCACTGTGCACTATATTCCCTATCATATAATAAGGCATTAAGTCACTACTCACCACATCTGGATCCTCAAACTTGATGTCAAACATCTTGGCAAAGTTCTGCCCTAGATGGTGAGATGTAGCGCCCTATTTACAAAATACATGCAAGATCAAGACAAAATGATTAAGATTAATTGGTTCTAATCCTTCAATTTTCCTTGATAAAAATGCCATCTTCAAGGAAGAAGCTGCCACTATTAATGAAAAGTTATAAAGCTAAAAAATATAGGGCCTTGAGATATTTGTTATTTTCACTTGGATGCAAGTAGAATGATTTGTGCTTAGGGAAGAGAACAGGAAAACTCTGGTATGAAATATTGTCACTCCTAACTGTAACTACTCATGCAGGAGGGCATAGAACAATCATCATTCTCCGAAAAAGCATAGGCAATGGGAATTACATGGTAAGGAACATGGCAGTTTACATCATTACATAATAATCCTGGAATGGAAAAGTCATTCTCTATCGTGGAAACCAAACTTAAAGCCTATCTGCACTAGTTTGGCCAAGCGGGATTAGACCTCCCTGCATGGTCACTGACAGGTGGTAAATCAGCTCTCAATTAACATAAGAAAAAGGGGACCATGGGGAACAAATGGGTACTGCTTGGGCATTGTTTACTATATAGAGGGCGCAAGTAGCTACAAGTAGCGCAGTCCCGCTTTAAGGTGACATGCACAGTTGTGTTTTGGACTCTTTCATTTATTAGTTCTCATTGATATATAGATAACTTACCTGAATAGCTCTACCACTAGCCTTGACGAAGGCTTCCACAGTGGTGGTGAAATCCCCTCCAGCAAACTTCTCTTTGAGGGTCTTCTGGCCCCTGACCACCGGGATGGCTAGCAGGTGTTCATACACCTGTGCATAGAGCTCTAGGATGGTGTATACTTCCTCCACGCATTCCTCCCTGTTAGCCCATGCTGTATGGCCTTCCTGCCAGAGGAACTCACGAGTGCGCAGGAATGGCTGCGGATGCTTGAACTCCCATCTCTGTAAACACAAGTAACATTCATATTGTTAAAGGTAATACTAAAATTTGGTATGGGGTCATGAATTTGGTTCAAATGAACAAATTGAAAGCATATGTGATCCTACAATATTTAGTGATCGTTGTCGCGGTTTATGTTGTCTAGCTCCCTCTCAAGGTCAAGGTATTAATTAAGCTATAAAACAATGTTTCTTGACTAAAATTGACAGATTAGCTATACCGGTTGGGAAATTATATATCACAACTACATATTCTGAGATTTTCATGATTGCAGCTACCATTGTACAGCCGTAGGCGCTAAATCGAAATTCATCAAAATTTACCGTGAGCACCGGTAAATTTTATATTAAATTTTTCTCGAAAGCAGAAGTGTTTTAAGGGCTAAATTTTCTAGTTGCTTATAATACATCCACAGGGGCATCCAAATATATCAACATTGTAAAGAATCACTATCTATACCCAATTTTCATAATTTCCCAAAACTTTGTATTACCTTTAATGTGCATGGTGAAAGCTAGAAATGGTCATAAAATTCAAGTAAACCTGTATTTCTGTCATGTATACTGCTTTTGTAAATTTCATGTATATTATTCTTGATTGCCTACTAGGCTTGTAGATACATGCCACTCTTGTAGGAATTTGCTTTGATTTTTGTTCTTAGTTCACATGTTAGCATAGCTGGAATGCAATGTCTTTTTTATTTGAAGCCTTAATTAATGCAAGCAGTGGTCACACTTAGCCAAAGTAGTTCTTACACTATGTAACTAGTCTAAAGGGCTGTCATAAATTATCTACTTTGTTATGACAGTGAAAGCATTATGAATCCAGGGACACAATCAATTTTGAGTGTGGTCCAAAGTGCTCTTAGCAAATCACATAATCGTCTTGTTCACTTCAGATATGTTTACTGTAATTTCCATTGTTTGTATCTGGACTACAATCTCCAATGCATCAAATAATGGCAGCATCATTGAATGTACTCACCACAACGTTGCACCACTGGTTGAGTTTGATGGGTAGATCTCTGTGTGACTGCACCCACTTAGAATAGGACGTGTACATCGCTGAAATAGAAAAAAATTATAAACACATTAGGTAAAAGGGTTATATACTTGTATTTCTGCAATTAAAATATTTCAAATATTTATTTCACCCCCAAGCCTTGACATATACGTAGAACCCCATTAGACATGAAGTTGTTGTTGTTATTAGTACAAAGTACTTGTAGAGCCAATACAGCAATTAAATGTGTAAAATGAAATGACATATAAGAATGCTGGTGTGATCAATAAAGTTCAGGTTCAAGCACAATACAAGAGCTGTGCCAAGACCACGTATCAGAGGTATACATGACATTAGTCTATCATTACTATACTAAGCATAAATCACACACATGTAACACACAGGCATATAAGGGGACAGAAAGTCATACTTCGAACTTGAAAAGAAGAATAGAAGAAAGTAAATTTATTTTCTTACCAGTTTCACTGGTTGGTCGGATGGCAATAGGTTCAGCGAGCTCAGATTGACCACTTCTAGTTACCCAGGCAACCTGCAAAGAACCATGAAATCTCACTTTAATCTCTAAATAAAATTATGTTTGCGCAATGTTGTTTTACACAATAATCAATGCAACAACAACTAAAAATTACACCCCCCAAAAATACTTTCCCTTTAACGAATATAGATAAAAATATATCGGTAGACACACTGCACTCAGTGACATATTTTGTCAACATTTGGTAGCAGTAATAAACCACATGTACAGCATAAATCTAATGAATGAGGTAATAATATATCTATAAAGTGCTCTTAAACATTGTAGATGTATTGATGTAAATTCACAATCATGAGAACAGCTCTTTTTTTTATAAGTTACCCTGACAATCTCATAGTGGTAAGAGAAAACATGAAACCTGACAGTGTAAACGTACCTCTGGTGAGAAGTCAGCGATATGTTCCTTTTCACGTTCCAGCGCTGCCTGGGAGACAAAGATGGGGAAGTAGGTGTTCTCCACGCCAAGCTTCTTGATCCCAGCATCAAAGAAAGCAACAATCTTCTCCCAGATGGAGTAGGACCAGGGACGAAGCACGTAGCAACCGCTCACATCATAGTACTCAATCATCTCAGACTTGGTGATTACCTAGAAACACAGCATTAACACACATTTCAAGAATAGTTGGGTTATTTAATGAACAAATTATACAATGCACCTATTGATTTTCATGTTTTTGGAAAATGTCACTGCTGCATACAGTATTTTGATATAAGTCATTCTGTGGTTATACTTTGCACATATTTATGCTTTTTAAAAAAATATCAAAAAAAAGGAAAAATTCTACCAGAATCTCTCAATAGAGAGATTTACCTTCTATTATTAAGGCTTCCTTTTATAGTATTTCAAGAATGTATTTGCAAATGCAAGCAGAAGAAGCTTACGCAATATGCTAGAACCATCTATGAATTTAAAAAGCAAAAATATTAATTTGGGATTTGTCTATTGGTTTGCTTGCTTGCTTTGCTTGCTGCCTATACTACTTCAGAGATGCCAACCCTATAGGATGGCTGTCAGTAACATTTACCACATTTGTCCGTAACAAATGGGGGTCTTTCCGTAACGCAAGACACCGCAGCATAATTTTCGCGGAAAACGTACACAAACACCCAATCACTCTTACTGCATTTCGAACCTACCATTTTTAAGTCCAAAATAAAGATGAGCATAAAAACGTTTTTTTAAATCTGTTTGCAGTCAAAGGATCTCCTCCTTGGGTACTCGCTCTTTTGAGTGAATCCATGATAATATTCAGGAAGAAAACACCTCGTTCAAGCGTCGAACGGCAAATTCAAATCCACAGTCAAATGGCAGAACTCGTATCCTACACACGCACACGTACACTCACCAGTACCACAGACACACCAGCCTAGGCCGCTAGGCCCGGCGTTAATGAACAACAACACACCGTATACCGCACTTGCAATGCGCCCGCTGAATCACCGAAGTCTTCGCTACTATACATTGAATGGGTATTGCGGGCGCCGCGCGCACGATCATCCACCACCATGCTCCCCCCAAAATGCACGACCGCACGTAGTATACTAGTATCAAAACAGTAATGACGGCGGCCGTGTCGTTTCGGAATTAAACAAGATGGCGGCAGACGGACCATGTGCGCGAAAGTGCCTATCCAGTGTAGTCAAATTCAGTGAACTTATGAGTAATTGCGTGCGACATGCAGCGCTGTGTACGGAGGCTATGTGATAAGGCGGCATTCGCTATAATGTACTTTTATTTATCGTTTCCCCGTAACCTTTTGATTGTTTACCGTAACGCCGTAACAAGAGCATTAAAACCGTAACAAATACGGCGAAACCGTAACGGTTGGCATCTCTGCTACTTTGTTATGAATCGGTCATATTTATAGGACAATGTATGTCAACTACAATAGAATTGCACAGCATGAAAAATCTTTATAAAAAGCTGGATTTACGGTAATTTTACCTAAAGTTTTCATGATAAAGAGGTGGATAGCGCAAACATACCTGTGAATACCATTCACTGAGATCTTCTCCTTTCTTTGCTTCTAGTCCTAGTCTAGTCTGCTTCTTAGAGTCTCCCTCAGCTGCTCCTGCGCTCTCCTTACTCTCTGCTCCACCTCCTCCTTTCTGCTTGGCTCCACCTGCCTTATTCTGCTTCTCTTTCTTCTCCTTGCTCTTGCCTCTATCGCTGGAGCCGCCTGGAGGCTTGTAGTCTGTGCCAGTCAGACCTTTGTAGTCAGCTTTCAATGCTAGCAGTGCTTTCACTGCGGCATCTATGTCTCCCTGAATGTTTCATGACAATATATAAATATAGAGATTATATTAAATTAAAGCTGAGAGAGTTCAGTACAAGTTGAACAATATTTTTAGAATAAATACGAACTAACATCAAAATAATATTTTGTTCACAATGGGTCTTTACAAATTATTTATCCTTATCTTAGAAATGTTCTTTCTCTCCTTGGCAGTAATTATGAAAGTATCCAGATCTATTTCATCATCAACTCTCATGTACTTTCTACCAAAAAGTACATTTCTTCTTTTCAGAGTTGCATCTTGGATATATGTTTAATGCATCGCCTACAGGAACTTGGCGATTCCTTTATATAGCCTATGGGAATAACAGAATTTACTGTCCATGAATGAAGTTAATATGCGGTCGCTATCTGCATGCTGCAAGCAGTCTATGTATACAATCTTCCTGGGTTTAACTGACATCATGATCTTCTTGATAAAAACATCTGACCCGTGTCTGACATACCTTGTCAGTTTTACTTGACTTGAGTGTACGGACTTTATCTCCCTGGGTCGTGATCTTTGCAACAATGGCGTCTGCCTCTGGACCCCCTGATGCAGGAGCATTCTCCTTCTTGACAGCAGGAGCGGAGGAGGCAGGAGCTGCTCCTGGTTTGTAGTCCTTGCCAGTCGCTTTCTTGTAGTCTGCCTTGTGAGCTAGAAGAGTCTTCACTGCGACATCTACTTCTCCCTGAATGTTTCACACAAATATATATAAATATGTAAATTAAATCAAATTAAAGCTGAGGGAGATATCAGTACAAGTAGGAAGTAATTACATATTTTGAACAATATCTTTAATACAAACTAGCATCAAAATAAGATTTGTGTTCACAAGGTATCTTTAAGAATTTTCTATCCTTATCTTATGAATATCTCTTATAAATCACTATCACCGCTCATGTATTTTCTAGCAAAAAGTACTGTACAGTTTTTTCTTTTCAGAATTGCATATTGGACATTAGTTAATACATCTCCTATATGAACTTGGTGATTCTTGGCGATACCTTTATATAACCTAGGAAATGAAAGAATTCAATTGCCAATGGATGAAGTAAAAACTTCAATATTTGGTAATATCTGCTACAATATCTGCTACATGCTACAATCTTCCTAGTAATAACTGGCATCCTGATCTTCTTGATAAAGATATTTGACCTTCCTTTGACATACCTTGTCAGCTTTGTTTGACTTGAGTGTACGGACTTTATCTCCCTGGGTCGTGATCTTTGCAACAATGGCGTCTACCTCTGGACCTCCTGATGCAGGAGGAGCATTCTCCTTCTTGACGGCAGGAGCAGAGGAGGCAGGAGCTGCTCCTGGTTTGTAGTCCTTGCCAGTCGCTTTCTTGTAGTCTGCCTTGAGAGCTAGCAGAGTCTTCACTGCAACATCAATCTCAGCCTGTCAGAAAGAGTAAGATGAAGAAATTGTGATTTGAAGTATGTAAGAGCATCATGATAACATAGAAACTAGATGGAACTTCAACAGTGCACAGTCAAAAATGATGCCTCCCCCAAACAGAAGCATCTTTCAAATTCAAGTTTAATTGTAATCAATTAACATGTTCTCAGGATATCGTGATAACAAGCTATTTTTCATATACATGTATGGCCATTGTATCTTTGACCTCATAACTCTAAAATCTAATCAGTTCATTGGCTTTGCAAGATACATACATGTCTTGAGTTTGATGGTAATTCGTTCATCGGTTCTTGATATAACGCGATCACTAGCTATTTTTGCATACATAATAAGCACTGTGACCTTTAACCTCGTGACCCCAAAATCTATTCAATTCATCAGCTCTGCAAGATACATACATGACCAAAGTTTGGCAGGAATCCATCAATCGATTCTTGATATAATGCTATCACGAGGACGGGACGTACGGACGGACAACCCGAAAACCCAAAATCCGGCTACTTTGTAGCGGAGGCATAACAATATTTGACCTGTGTCTGACATACCTTGTCAGCTTTACTTGACTTGAGTGTACGGACTTTATCTCCCTGGGTCGTGATCTTTGCAACAATGGCGTCTGCCTCTGGACCCCCTGATGCAGGAGGAGCATTCTCCTTCTTGACAGCAGGAGCGGAGGAGGCAGGAGCTGCTCCTGGTTTGTAGTCTTTGCCAGTCGCTTTCTTGTAGTCTGCCTTGAGAGCTAGCAGAGTCTTCACTGCAACATCAATCTCAGCCTGTCAGAAAGAGTAAGATGAAGAAATTGTGATTTGAAGTATGTAAGAGCATCATGATAACATAGAAATAAAATAACACGGGTGAAAGAAGACAAAACATGACTCCAGCACCACCTTTGGTGGCAAAGTATAACAAATAGGAGAAACAAGGTCAATAGAGAAGTCCTCTATTGGAATGCCATGTGTCTGTCATCAAACACTGAACCTTGAACTTCATCATAGTTTATATACCCATTCATAAGAACAGGATGGTTACTACATAAGATCAGGAAAGTACAAGAAGAAACAGATTGCGAAGAACTTCATCATAGTTTGATATACCCATCATAAGAACAGGATGGTTACTACATAAGACAAGGCATGTACTAGAGAAACAGATTGTGTAGTTTCTACCTTAGGAGCTTTATTGCTCTTGAGAGTCCTGACTTTGTCCCCTTGCGCAGTGATCTTGCCCTCCAAACCATCTGCACCACCAGTCTCAGTCTTAGGAGTCTCCGCAATCTCGGCCTTGGCTGGGGCTGCTCCTGGTTTATAGTCCTGTCCAGTTTGGTTCTTATAGTCTGCCTTCAGAGCAAGAAGGACCTTAACTACGGCATCTATTTCAGTCTACGTGAGAGTCAAACAGTGGAAATGTTAATTACAATATTTTATACAAATCGGGATGGTCAAATTTGGGAATTAACTTTCATTCAATTTTATGAGGATTCCTGATGATTCAAATCTTGAATACACAAAATTAGCATAACTTATAAATTAAAAGAAAAACAGGTGTTGAAGTTCATTTTTTTTAAATCAAAAAAAGAATAAAACTTATGTAACTTATGAATTAAGGAAAAAGAAGTGTGCTGAGGTCCTTTTGATTTCTATGTATGAATACAATATTTAACAAGGGATAAAGAGATTAAATATGAAACCTGCCAGATTTATAGGAACATTATACTAGATGTCACTTTAAGTTCAAAATTAGAAAGGACTAGAATGAAGTATTTTACCTTTGGGGCCTTGCTTGACTTGAGGGCTCTGACCTTGTCACCTTGAGCTGTGATCTTTGCAACCAAGTCACCGCCATCTCCCGTAGAGGGCTCCACAGCAGCCACAGCGGGGGCACTCTTCACCGTCTCCTTCTTCACTGTCTCCTTCTTGGTCTGTTTTGGCACTTTCTTAGCCTAACAGATTAAAATAAAAAACATTGTAACCAAGATTAGTGTGCCATTCAAGATTCAAGACACTTCAGAGAAACAGTGAAATTTATTTAGGTTGAGAAATAAAGATGATAAATTAATCATATCATGTGATGTTTGTTCCTCTCATTACTCATTAAGTACCGTAATAAGGTACTACTTCAAGCAAGAACTAAATCAAACTTATCCTGTACAATAACCTACTATATCTTCAAACATTACTAAAAGCATCCATCCAAAGAAGGTAGAATTGCACTCTTTTGACCAGTCATTATTCATAGATTACTGATATACATGAATGAGATAACAAGATCAGGGGAACTCTTGAGTCTCTGACATACGAATGAAAATAAATAATGGTATCAAAGTGCTCAGTATAAAGAGAAACAAACAATACATGGGAGCTCAAGCGAAGACAATTCTCATCAAAGAATGTTACAATGTACAAGGTGAGTAGGTTTGTGATGTACCCTCACCTTATCAGCTGGTGCAGCTGCTGAACCTGAAGAAGTTTGGCTCTTGGTATGACCATCAGGGATGTTGATCAGGATACACGGTGTAGCACGACTTGTGTGTCGACTGAAAAGTGAAACCATGTACAAAGAACCAATGATAGAACGTGCTGAAGCCATTGATACAGATCCTTTTACAACAGAATTTCCTTCTTTCAAGCCTCTGGTTTTTAGCACTTGGATATCTTTAGTACTTCAGGTGCAATTCAACTTTGTTCAAATTCTGACAACTAAATTTTAATGCAATTTTATAGCAAAGTAAAGTGCTCATTGAATATTGTGATAGGCATTTGAAACAATTAAAAACCTGCATTCTTTCAAGCAAAGAGCTTCACTACTCTAGATTTCTCTCAGCTATCAATACATAGGTTCCCAGGATATGAAGAATTATTTTAACTTTGTCACTTCCCCTTTCTTTCTTGTTCCCTCTTTCACATTTTGTATCCTCTAGTCTCCTGCACGTTCTGATAACAGGGACCAGTTTCTTGAAACTGTCACAAGCCTAAGTTTCTGGACATCCCATTTGAAATGCGTAATATATAAATGATACTTCTTTCAACGGTACGTCCACAAACGTAGCCTTTGAATTTAAAGTGCAATACAACAGCACTTTTTAATGTTATGGTAAACAAGGATTGTCTTAGTTTGATCTTTACCTCTGTGGTTCATATGCCTGATCACAAATGAAGAAACCTTTCCTCTGGATCTGGATGATTTCACCTTTCTTGACTGATGCTAGCTCAGGGTCACCAATGATACTAGTATCCTCCTACATTATATAAAATAATAACAATTAAAATTGTGGCTTAAATCACCCACGGTAGCCTTATCAGTATTAAAGCCCGTCTGTACTAGTTTGGCTAGGAGGGATTAGACCACCCAGGGTGGTCACTGACAGGTGGCTATCTCATCAACTCAGCTCTCAATTAACATAAGAAAAAGAGGATCATGGGGGGACCAATGGTATGAAGTAGCTATAGTTTTCAACTTTCCAAGAGTAAAAACACAACTCACATACAATGGTGATCGGGAGACATTAGAAAATTGATGCCACTGAATACATAAATATTATGTAAACACTAAATCTATAAATAAACTAGATGGAACTTCGAATGCGCGCAGTCGAAAATGATGCCTCCGTCATAGAGCAATTTTACAAACCAAAACAGAAGAAAATTTTCAAATTCAAGTTCAATTGTAATCCATTAACAGGTTCACAGAATATCGTGATTACAGGCAATTTCTCATATACATATATGACCCTTTAATCTTTGACCTCATGACCCTAAAATGTACTCGGTTCATTGGCTCTGCAAGATGTCCCGAGTTAAATAGTAATCCATCTGTCAGTTCTAATGAGAATGCGTTCACAAGCTATTTTTGCATACATAATGAGCCCATGGCCTTTGACCTTATAAACCAAGAATCTACTCAGTTCATTGGCTCTGCAGGATACATAAATGATCTAAGTTTGGCAGGAATCCATCAATCGGTTCTTCAGATAACGCGATCACAAGCTGTTTTTGCATACATAATGAGCCCTGTGACCTTTGACCTCGTGACCCCAAAATCTAATCAGTTCATTGGCTCTGTAAGATGCATACATGACCAAAGTTTGGCAGGAATCCATCAATCGGTTCTTCAGATAACGCGATCACAAGAACGGGACGTACGTACGGACGGACGGACGGACAACCCGAAAACATAATGCCTCCGGCTACTTCGTAACGGAGGCATAAAAAACACTATGATTGAATTCCCTGAACTCTTCTTACCCTTGATTTCTTGTTGACATAGTCCTTGAAGTCTTCATCTTTAGCCAGAATGCCCTTAGTGATGATGTTATCATAATGGATCATGACAGCCTCTATGAACGGAGCCTTCTCGGTCTCCCCCAGCCACGTCACTTTGATTGTGTTCTTGAAGTTCTACAAGAAAGAAATGTATAAATAGGATTGAAATCTAAAAATTTACGACATATTTTTGTTAAATAGCAAGCTATGATGTCATCATAGTGGATCATGGAGGCTTCTGATGGCCACCCCAAACCAAATCATATTTTAACATTTCAGAAAATAACATATGGCAACATTACTCTACATGCCATGACAAATAAAATAGCGTACAGATACCATTAGTGACTGGATATGTATAAAAATTGAAAGTCCTATTATCACTGATTTTAATGAGAAACAATAGATTGAGTAAGAGATTGTAAATCAAGGTAGTTTTAATAGATAAACATGGACATACCTTGTTTTCTGCATCAAACTCTGCCTCAACTGACTGGACTTTACCATCTGATGCCCTGAAAATTAAAATATTAAAAAGTTACTTACAAGTATAAAACCTCTACAACCTACAAAATTTTGTCATATATTTCACACAGTATCATTCCTATCTTTCTCAAATGAAGGCAAATTATGTGAAACATGTTTGGTTATATACAGGCGCGTACGCAGGGGGGGGGGGGGGGGTTTGGGGGGTTAACCCCCCCCCTTTGGTATTTTTTTTTGTGTGTAAACCCCCCCATAACCCCCCTAAAACCCCCCCCCCCCCTTTTGGATTTTTTTTTTTTTTTTAAATATTAAAAAAAAAAAAAAAAAAAAAAAAAAAAAATTCCCACGGCTGACCTAAAAAAGGTGACCTTACCCCCCCCCAACGGAGCAAAAGTGCCCTCTTACCCCCCCCCCCGCTTATTCAGCGGTCGGCTGAGTCGTTGCGATTTTTTTGGGACCAAAAAAAAAAAAAAGTGACCTCTTACCCCCCCCCCCCCCCCCCCCCCCCCCCCCCCCCCCCCCCCCGCTTATTCAGCGGCTGGCTGAGTCGTTGCGAAATTTTCGGCCGATTTATAAATGTTAAAACCCCCCCCCTTGAAAAAATCCTGCGTACGCGCCTGGTTATATATATATATAGAAAGAAAGAGAGAGAGAGAGAGAGAGAGAGAGAGAGGGAATGAGGACTTCACAAAAAGAAGAAGTTTGAATAGTTCAGACATTTTTCACCTTAAATATTATATAAGTGCATTAGAAGCTACAAAAGGTTAAATAGACGCCAGGTTTGTATCATAATTTGCTTGATAATTGTACACGTATGAATTGATTTACTTCATAGTCGTTGACGATTATCATTGAGAATACAAAGTACCAACCATACAAAATAAAAAAAATCCGGAAGTAGCCTTCCCCAAAAATTACTTACATAAGTCTCATAATACACATCTTCCTATATCAGAAATCAGTTTCAATTTGACTCTTACTTGACAATCTTCTTGATATTGAGGTTGCCCCAATTGATGAAGGTCACAATTTGACCATCTGAGAAGGTTGCTGCATCTTCCTGGTCAATGAATACCTTCTTACTGATCCACATCTTCTTCATGCCTACATCAGCATTCTGAAAATAATGACAAGACAAGACTAGATTAGAAATCAAGACCACAACGTCTATTCAACTCAATATGCAAATGTGAACGAGCAATGGGAGACATAGGGTGGTATTCTCATAAGTCAAGCCGGGACTAAGTCCAGACTAAACAAGAATTTTAGTTCACACTTCTATGGAATGCTAGGTTTCATCTTCCTCCTTCAATATTCATAACAAAGATTATCTACCAAAGACTTTGTTGAAATTCAGTTCATACTCACATTATCTTTTTCTTCCCATTTCATTGCAAAATTAATTTTTCAGACACTTTTCATTGAAGGATTAAAATAATCTGTACAGGGTAAATTAGTTTGCAACAGGCACTCCATAAAAGTGTGAACTAACTAAGTACGCGCTAACTTAGTACGCGCTACCGGAATACCACCCATGAAGTATACACATCAAATTCATATTTTTTGGATTTCTTTCATCTAAATATAGATATCAACAACATTAGCTTGTCTGTGAGAGCCGAGGATCTGGTCAGTTTATACTACCACCAAGAGTTTGACCCTTAGTAAAGTCTTCAGATGGTGATGATAAAAGTTGCTGTAACATGAATAATTACATCTGATTTGAAACACATTTGTTAAAATCATAACTATACCTCTTCCTCAAAACCATGTCACCTCAATGAAAAAGCAAATAAGTGTCCATACCACTAGTACTTAGGGTTAACATCAAATTTATGTTCCGTCTCATTCATTGCATCATTCATTGTTTTGGATATAACATGTGGTGTCTCTCAAGGCTCCGTTTTTGGACCAACATTATTTTTAATATATATTAATGACCTACCCTACTCCACAACTTTTTCAATTTCAGATTTTTGCTGATGACTCAAATCTATTTCATTCTTTAAATACTAGACAAAAAGGAATTGATTTGGAAATTTTAAGTGAAAATTTAATGAAAGTGCAGGAATAGTGTACTGCAAATGAAGTCACAATTAACCTACAGAAAACAAGCTATATCTATGAGCATTTCATCATCAACCACTCTCAGTATCAAGTGACCCTTATGACCTACCTTTGGATGTTTGGCTACCTCTCTACACTCTTCCGGGGCATTGGATACTGTGACAGGTACGGCTCCATCTTTAACGACACCTGTGAACCTTGGAGCGGTGGGGTCAATGACCTTTCGGTTGAAGCTCCATAGCTTATCCCATTCCATCATCACCACAGATCTTGAGGATCCCTTCATATTGAAGAAAAAAAATAAATTATTCCAATCAAAATGAGATTTGGGAATTTATTGATTGGATTCATTTGTACTATTACAGTTTTTATTCATAACTTGATTGCTATCATTATACTTCATAGTACTGCACTGAATCAAATAGAAGCAACTAAACTGAGGAGATTGGTATGTGGAGTGCTGAAATAGTACAACAGGATTTAAAAAAAAAAATATATATACATGTTTGTCCTGTAGCTTAATGCTGAGAGAAAAAACATGCAAACACTCAAACACTCTCTCTCTCTCTCTCCAATATAACTAACTGAGCAATGATGAACAGTTTACGTCCCTCAATAAACAAACACCCCCTCCATTCCTCCCCTTCCTTTCTTCCCCCTCTTTGAGCCCTCTATTTTGTCCTTCCCATCTCTCTCACTGTCTGTAAATACCATGTGCATACCTGAGCATTGATGAAGAGCTTCAGTCCCTCCACAGTCATGCCTCTCCTCAGGATGCCACGTACAGTTGGGAACCGAGGGTCGTCCCTGAGTGACAAAACACATTTATAAAAAGAGTTTAGACAGTACCTATGCAAGTTGATAATTCATTTTGACCATATATTTTTGTTTACAGATCTTTGTGGAAGCTTTAAATTTGTTAGTTTTACACAACTGCACGAATTGATCCAAATAAGAAGGAATAGAGACATCTTTGCATATGATATACAGAAAACAGTTTGTTCTGTTTATTGTGAAACAGAGAAAAACTGTTCTCTTTAGCAATGTGTATGCCTTTAAAAATCACTAATGCCCTATTTTTGCCCATAAATAGCTCAACATAAACATTGAGAAAACTTAAGGTTGTGCTGTAACAGATTTCTGTTGCACAAATCATGCACATTCCCTAACAGATAGGGTATTAGACTAAAAAAAAATTACTCTTAGTGTTTGTTTTTGTTTTTTATACCCCAGTGGATCATTTTAAATAAGAGATTTTGAAAAGAAATGCATTTTATGAAACTATTTAATGTTTCTATGTTGAGATTTACCCTACCAGTAAACTAAAATGATCACCGTTATCACTTTTGCTTCCACTTACCATCCATCTACCAATCCATTCTCCACAAACCAGGTAAGCTTTCTCTTGGAGAGCAGAGTATACTGTAGGTTGAGTCTGCTATACTCCCATACATGTGGTTTGCGTAGACCTAGCACATCAATGATGAAATCAAACTGTGGATCTCTGTCGTGATATTCAGTGGTACGTAGAGCATGTGTCACCCCCTCCACGCTATCAACGATCGGGCAAGCAAAGTCATAGGTTGGATACACCCTGGCAGAAGAAAGAACAAGAAAAAATAAAATATATATTTGATCAGAATGTATGATATATGCCACGATCTTCCAGAGGTAAGTCATATGTTTTTCTCAACTCACAATACATAATATGAAGATATCAATAATAATAATAATAATTTCAACTTATA
Source organism: Strongylocentrotus droebachiensis (assembly GCA_035222895.1). Taxonomy (NCBI): domain Eukaryota; kingdom Metazoa; phylum Echinodermata; class Echinoidea; order Camarodonta; family Strongylocentrotidae; genus Strongylocentrotus; species Strongylocentrotus droebachiensis. Next base: position 511,654 of record JAVYIG010000131.1, on the reverse strand, counting down.
AAGCACACATATCCATTCTAAAAGACTGCTCAAGGCACTCAATGGTTCTAAGCTGCTGTGAAGTTTTTTTTCTCTGTAAGTTAAGTATTACACAAAAGAGAGGTGACAAAATTATCTAAATCTCTCCTAATTTCTATATGATTGTATTTCTTCCTTTGGTTTTTTTAAAATCTCCTGTCATATTTTACAAAGCAAATGACTTTATTGGAAGTTGTCCTTATCCAAATGATTCATAAAGGAGATCCAACTTGTGTCCTGAAATTTGAATCCTTATTTTTTTTTTTTTAAATGGTACGATGACTGGCTGACTTACTTGTACTTGGTACCAGTGCGTACATGGACTTCATTCTTACAGCGGTACATGGTTGGATCCCTCAGGCAGCCATTGTCTGACTTCATGTCAATCTTGAGCCGAAGACAACATTTCTGACCTGTGGCACTTCCCTTCACCATCTCATTCCACATCTCAAAGTTCTTCTCTACAGCTAGAATTACACATCAAGAAAACATATTAGCAGCTTATAAGCTCACTTTAAAAAGATTTTTCATCTGTTAAAACCTCTATCACAAGACGTAGAGAGTTACTAGAATAGAGATCTTTAGTTATTTCTTGTGAATGATCTTAGATAGTTCCTTTTAATGCCTTATATTAATACATTCCCAACTTCTGTTCAATAAATAAGAATAATTTAGATTATCTTGCTACTACAAAACAATTTACTTCCTGCTTTAATCACACTCAATTCTTTATAAAGGGGAAACTATCAATCATAGTAATAATGCCCCGTGACATAACATTCAACATCATGACATATTGTCTTGTAGACATCGATTGACAGCACTAACAGTCAATAACACTTGACATTATTTAGATTTACCGGTACAATCTTCTAGCTCTGGGCAATGAAAGATTAATGTAGTTGTAGAGTTACAAGTATATTCTATTACAGCATAGTGAGCATACTATTCAAGAATTAATAAACCTGTTTACAAAACTCCTGTTTCCAATACTCAGATTTTAATACTTTTAGTTCTGGGCAGTAAAGGAGACTTACAATTATGCCAGTTCTTGGAGTATACCCTCTGCTCTCGCTCCTTCTTCATGGCCTCGGGCTCAGTGTCGTCAGCGTAGGCCTTGCCCTCCTTGATTAGCTTCTCAGCGTAGGATTGGATCAGATCAAAGGAATCAGACGTATGAGTGAAGATGTCTGGTTTGATGCCAAGCATGGCAACATCTTCAAGGATGACCTGAGAGAAAAAGACAACAGAAGAATGATCAGATCGCAAGAGTCTAAGGGTTGGGTGAAGATGTTTGGTTTGATACCAAGCATGGCTACATCTTCAAGGGATAACCTGAGAGAAAAGAACATAAGAATTACCAATTCACAACAGTTCGAATTATGGGTGAATGTATCTGGTTAGATGGCCCGAGAAATGCAAAACGAGAAAGGGCTCAAACCTTTATATTAGTCTCAACTGGAAACCAACTATTGCCCTTTCAAAAATTCTTATTGTATGATCCTCTGATAAATCAATTACCGATCATATTTACATATAGATCTGAATATGAACTATTAGTAATTAAAACCTATACATTTTTGTCCATACAATGAAATATAAAAGCAAGTTTCCTCCATTTTTTATGGGAATTTTCACAGGTCATGGAAATTGAGGAGAAATGAATGGCAGACAACTGACCTTCTCAAATTCCATATTCTCCTTGGCAGGGTTGGTATCATCGAATCTCATGACCAACTTCCCTTCAAAGGCCAGCTGGTAATACTGGTTCAATAAGGCTGCCTTAGCATGACCAATGTGCAGATATCTGATTGAAAGATGATGAAAATAAATTAATATGATAGATGACAGGGATTGGTTCTACATACAAACATTTTATTGAGATTGAATAAAAGAACAAGGTTTCTCTTGCCAAACAATGATTTGGATCAAGAGTGTGCATTGTGCAACCACTTTTTGATTTGTCACAAGAAACTTGCAAATGAAGACTCTTAGGACTCTTATACAGCAATCTTTATATAAGTTTAAAACTCTCCTTAAAGCATACCTGTTTAAACAGCATTTGATTGAGTTACAGTCAGCATTTACTGCACATATTTCTCCCTTTTATATCTCTCTTATTGAGCACATAGAGATGCTACAGTAGTAATTTGTGCTGTAAAATCACTGTATTATTATCAGGTGGGCTGTATATAATACAGACCACCTTATATTTTTGTTAAAATCGTCTTTCTTTATTTCTTTATTTTTCTTATTTTGAACCACTTTTTTGTGGGCAAGATAACTTAAAAAGGCTAAACCAAATGTCTTGAAATTTGGCACACATATGAACAGGCATATGGACAAAGCACAGCAAGGTTTTCAACCTTGACCTTGACTGATGACGTCATCTAGACGCCATTTTGTGAAATTTTCTGAAAATAAACTCATGATCATATCTTCCTAACCAAAAGGTATTTCTCATTCATATTTATTATGATCAAGGTCAATATCAGTCCAGTCAATTTCAGGTAAAAAAACGCGCGCGTACAGTGGGCGCGCAAAATTTTTAAATGCTCAAAATCGTCTCAAATTTATTTTGCATACGTTTCAGGTCATTTTAAGCATTTTATAAAAAATCGCGCGTACGAGCATGCGCGCGCGTTTTCGCGCGTAACACCATTACAAAACATAGAATCGCCATTTTTTTTTCTTTCATGATATTTCTCATATTTTTTCAAGGAATTTGATACCATGTTTATCTCTTTATGACCATTATTAACAAGATGAGCGTAAATTCAAGATAAATGTCAGTGCGTGCGAGCTCTTTTAATACATAGCATATATGGGCAAAAACATGCCTATACAAAATCCGTTATAGCTCTTTGGAATGCACCGGGATCCTCAATTTTTGTTCATATTTAGATAGAGTATGAGTCGGAAATATGATTCCATGTCTCATTTGGCCATTAAGTGTATCGTGACATCATCACAATGGCCTTGGAACTCAAAATACGAATTTGCATATTATGACTAAAAATTAAAGGTAAACACAAAGACAACATCTGGATTGGTGGTGACTTCAATCTAGGTGATATACAATGGGACTCCCAAAACGTACGTCCTAACCCACAGGTTACGAAAGTATGTCATCAAATGATTGACTTGGCAAACGATCATAACTTACAACAAATAGTTACTGATCCTACAAGACAATCAAACATACTCGATCTTTTCTTCACCAACAATCCTACCCTAGTCGAAAAATCTACCATCCTACCTGGGATAAGTGATCATGACGGGATTCCCATGCTTGTTATAAACACATCACCAAAAATCTCCAAACCTAAACCACGTCGTGTTTACCTGTATGCCAAAGCAGACAAAACAGGAATGAAAACAGAATTGAACAATTTTGGTGAGGAATTCTGTGCTAAAATATCAAACACTGAGTCTGTTGAGCATTTATGGAACGTCTTCAAGACTCGATTGAAGAACATTATGGATAATTTCATTCCTACTAAGGTTATTAGTAAACAGAACAAAACCCCTTGGATAACCCCAAAAATCAAGCGAATGCATAGACGCAAACAACGGGCCTATAACAAGGCCAGAAATTCAGGAAACGATAATGACTGGGAGAGTTTCAGAGAAATCAGAAAAGAGACCCATAAGCTGACCAGATCTGCTTACAGAAAACACATTAGAGATTTTTGTCTGGAATCAAAAAAACAGTTCTGGTCTTTCGTCAAAAACCTCAGGAAGGACTCCTCCGGAGTACCCGCCTTAAAAGAAAAGGGTGTCCTCACATCAGAGGACAAGCAGAAGGCTGAGATACTCAATGAATATTTCCGCTCAGTCTTCACTACAGAAAACCTACAAACCATTCCTAATCTTCCTCAATCTAATATCCTTGGTATAAATAATATAATCATTCATACTCCAGGGATCGAGAAACTCTTGAAGAACTTAGATCCAAAAAAAGCTTCCGGGGTCGACGAGATCTCCCCCCGTATACTAAAAGAGTTTTCTCAAGAATTGGCACCACTTCTTTCCAAAATCTTCCAAGCATCTCTTGATACAGGCATCTTACCTGAAGACTGGCGTAAAGCCAATATCACACCTATTCACAAAAAGGGTGATAGAACCAAACCAGAAAACTACAGACCAATATCTCTCACTTCTGTATGCTGTAAACTATTAGAACATGTTGTACACTCTCATATAATGAACCATCTTGAGTCGTACAACGTACTCAGTAAATACCAACACGGATTCAGGAAAGGTCATTCCTGTGAATCACAGCTAATCCAAACCATGCACGACCTTACCCTTTCTCTCGACAAACGGACCCAGACTGACATGATTGTTACTGACTTTTCTAAAGCGTTCGACACTGTGCCCCATCATCGTCTCATCCTTAAACTTAATCAGTACGGTATCAATGGGAAAACCAACAGGTGGATCTCATCCTTCTTACAAGATAGGCACCAACGGGTAATATTGGGGGGAGAACATTCACAGTGGGTTAGGGTTAAGTCGGGCGTTCCTCAAGGGACAGTGCTCGGACCTTTACTCTTTCTAATCTACGTTAACGACATACCAGACGAGTTATCCTCGACTGTACGACTATACGCTGACGACTGTATCTTATACTCTGGCATCAAAACTCAACTCGACGCCACCAGACTACAGGACGACCTTGACAGACTTTCTGCATGGGTGGATAAGTGGCAAATGCAACTAAACCCCCAAAAATGTCATGTTCTTAGATTTAACGCTTCTAGATCCCCTGTAATAACCAAGTACTCCATTGGAGGTACCGTATTACAGGAAACCCCCTCTCACTCGTACCTTGGGGTAGAGATCTCCAATGATCTAAAGTGGGATAAACACATTTCTAACATAACATCATCTGCAAATAAGGTCAATGGATTCATCCGTAGAAACCTTATATCATGTACTAAACAAACTAAATCCTTAGCTTACACAACCCTAGTCCGTCCAATTGTAGAATATAGTTCTAGTGTCTGGGACCCATATACCAAAGAACATACGCAGGAAATAGGCAAGGTTCAAAGAAGGGCAGCCAGAATGGTATGCAATGACTACAGGCAAACTACCAGCGCGACAAAACTAATGGTGGGGTTAGAATGGGACTTGCTTTCTATTCGAAGGAAAGTTTCGAGGGTCTGTATATTGCACAAAGCCTTGGGGGGGCACTTGGCCCTGCCGGTGTCGGACTACCTGCGTCCAGCTACACGAGCCACCAGACGTACCTCAGGAAACTCCTTTATCCAATACTCCACCCGCACCAATTGTTTTAAACACTCCTACATTCCACGTACCATCAAGGACTGGAACTCACTACCCTCAGACATCCAAAGGACCACGAACATTGACACCTTCAAACTCCAAGCAACCAACTTTTTCCGCAACCAAGACTCAAGCAATAAGAACTAAACAAGCACAGTGCGCACCCCCCATCCTCCTCGCTTGGTTCCTTACGGAACGTTGAGGAGTATACCCGAAGAAGTAGAAGAAGATGACGTCAGCATATTTATGGAAAATTGATTGTATCTCTGTAAATATTGATCAATTTTCTTCAAAATTTCGATATGTTGTAGCTAAGACAATTCTCTACAAGCTTTATAATAACCATTTTTCATTTTGATGACGTCATCATAGTGAAAATCTCGATTAAAGGCCTCATGTCAAAAGGCCTTCATAATTTGCCTGATCCCTATAGAAGGTGAATTACGTTCACGTCATGAATCTACATGATATTGTTTTTTAAGAATTTGTAAGCAGTATGTCGCTTATTTTCCTCTATTTTGTCTCAAATTTTAATTGACCAGCCCACCTATACTTGTTCTAAACAAGTATTATATGTCTAGTTATTATTATTATTTATTTTTATTTCTTCCCGTTTTTTGTGCCCCGGATAACTAAAGTTTGGTTTACTTAATTTCATTACAATTCGGCACAATTATAGGTCATTGTAATGAGACGTGACATGAACATTTTCAAGGTCATTAGAATATCGTGACGTAATCCAGGCGCCATTTTGTGAAATCACGATATCCATCATATCTTCATGATGCATAATCAAAGGTCATTCATATTCATATACTTCAGGTCAAGGGTCAACAGGTCATGTCATCAAAGGTCACATAAAGGTCATGACGCGCGCGTATGTGCGCGTCAAAATTTAAAATTGCTCAAAATCACTTAACTATTAAACGAGAGTACGAATCAGGTCATTTTAAGCATTTCAAAATTTTCCGTCCGTTCTTGTCCCCGCGCGCGGTGTGCGCGCTCACAGCGCGCGGAAAAGGTCAAATTCATTAGTTTACATGATTTGGATTTCTCTTAACGTAATTAACAATTTACATTAATTTCAGTCACTCTTCATATTTCATAAGGCCGTGAGCGTGTGTCAAAGTTCAAAATCCGCGCGTGCTGCTATGGGCAATATAATGCAAATTTGATCAAAAACATGCCATTTTAAAAATCGAAATAGCTCTTCAGATAGTCCATCGACCCCCAATTTTTATATCATGGTTGGAAAAAGCATGAGTTGGAGATATGATTTCATACCACCCTGACTCGTACAAAGTGAAACAAAGTCATCATATTGGCATCTAAACTCAAACAAATGTATTTTGTTGATGACGTCATTTTTGTCTTTGTTTAATTGAGATTATCTCACTTATCGGTGATCGATTTTCTCCCAGATTTTGATATGTTGTAGCTGAGATAATTTTCTATCAGAAATAGTCATTTATTTTTCATTTGGATGACGTCATCCTAGTTAAAGATTCGAGTAAAGGCGACAATGCATAATTTGTCATATTTGCGTGTTATGTCTACGGGAGGTCACTTTTTTCAAAACATGAATCTGCATGACAATGTGTTTTGACCAGTGTCTCGGTTGTTATTCAAAACAGTTTTCAACCAAATCTTAATATGTTGTCGCTGAGACTATATGTTATCTAAATCACCCCTCATTTTTTCAATCAGATGTCAGGATCATGCTCATGCTCATCATCATCATCATCATCAATATCATCATCATCATCATCATCATCATCAATGTCACCATCATCATCATCATGGTCTGAAGATGATCATCATCAACATCATCATTATTATGATCATTATCATCATCATCATTAACATTATCGTTTTTATAGTCATATAACATTATCATTATCATCATCATCATCACCTTTACTATCATGATCATCATTGTTTACATGTCTATATAACTTCTCCCATTGTCAAATCTATCATAAGACTTAGACAGACCACCTTATTCGTCTTCGTGACGAATTAAATTCTAGTTATTATTATTATTGCAAAAATCTTTGTAAATTAGACATACTGTGACCCAGCTTCAGCCTTAAAAATGGTCATGGAAATGTGGCAAAATATTATGTATGGGGTTTTCCTTTTTGATTTTTAAAACAGAGATTAACTAATTAATCTTTGTTAAGTTAAAATAATTCAAGTTCATTTTTATATGACTTCAGTCACCCTGAACTACATATAATGTAAGATTTTATAAATTATGACTCGTTTCCACAAACCTCTCATATAAATATTTCACAATTTTTAATTAAAAGTAATCTTCATTCATAAAGATTTAGTTTAGCCAATAATAAATGCCTATAGTCCACTGTACCTAGGTGTACCTGAGTAGACCTTTCATGATGTGTACTTACCCACTAGCTTCAGGGGGGAACCTGACGACAACCTTGCCCATCTCAGCTCCTGGAAGCTCTACGTACCCACCTACATCCTTCTTCTTGCTCTGTAAAACAAGAGAGAGACAGATAGGTATATCACTACATGACAGTTTGTGTTCCTCCTGGATTCTTGTACATATTGGGTTTGTGAACTGACGTAGGAATTTATTTCATGACATAAACTTCACAGCTAATTATTGAGTCACTAAGGAAGTGACAAATATTTTACAATATGCAATAACCAATACTAATGGTTAAATTGTACAGCAGATACTGTACAGCCAAAATTCAAATATTTATGTGAAAGCTCCAGACATATACAGTGGACAGCGTTTCACTGAAGCTTGAAAAAGAAGGAAGGTACGGAGGTGGGGAATTTAGGCAAATGAAAGCTTGACAACATACCAATGTGTATGAGCTCAATATTGAAATGAAGAAAAAAAAAGAAAAATGAAAAATGAAAAATTGAGAAAAAAAATGAATTAAAAAATAAATTTGGGGGATACTATTGGAAATATCAGTCTTTCCTGCTGAACTTTAGCATTAATGATTAATGTGAAATGAAAGTAAAAGGTATCTCTGTAACAAGTAATTGGACTAAAATGACTAGCATATTGCATAATCCAGAAGAACAGCTATGAATATACAAGGGCTGATGAACGGCAAACATTTTCAATTAACAAGGGCAGCTCAGGGTTGATACTGAGCTGAACTAAACAAAACTGATTTCATAAAATATTACACAAATGAAGGGAAGATATACATCTTCAATGATGAAATACAAGGAAATTCAAAACAGGAATTACTTGTTAAATGACCATGATACAATCTCACACTGCAACTGGAAAAGTTTTCTTTATAATTTCCATGAAATTCTTTAAATTTCTAATTGGTCTGAAGGACAGTTCTCTTCTATTTTAGTTGCTGGTTGATGGTAATGAAGGAAGCAAAATGCTTAATAAAACGATAATTTTGCACTCTCAATGACTGATTCCATGAATATTCTTAGTTCTGCTAAAAACTAATTGTGGGATTTAAACGTTAAGAAAATAGAATAGTTAAGGGAAACAGAAGCCAAAATTGTGTAATGGCTACTGTAACATTAAAACAAATTTACAAATTGCAAATATTTAAGACTGAATGGCTAACACTTCAAAACTTGAAATTAAACTGCAACATTTTCAATTGCATGACAATGGATTTGCTTTACATGCAAGAACATGACTTTCATTTTCTATGATAAGGCATATGCAATACACACTGACAATGTGGTACTCACATCGTCAGATCCCTGTAAAAGACAAAGAAAATCCAAAACAACACCATTTCAGAGTTGGAGAAAAAAACTATTTTTTGTACAGCTTTGTAGGCTCATACCATTTACTACTCCCTTTCATCTTTTGCTCTCTTTACATTCGTCCTTTTTTACTCTCAAAAGCTATATTTGAATCCATATTTTTGTCATATATGCCTTTCAACATAATAGTCTTCAAAGTATAGGTAATGAATGTGTTAGTTATTTGCAAGTTTATCATTACCAATTAATTCTTCTTCTTCCTTAGTATAAAATAAAGGCAGAGAACACCCAAGATATTCTTTCCATTCATTTTTAATATCACCCTATGGCTCAATGACTAATAAAAACAGCTGTCACTGATCTACTAACATCATAGGATTTCTATGTAAACAAGACAAGCAATCAGGTTTCATGCCCAACCCATCAACAGATCCTATAAGGAAACATGTTCTTCATCCTTCCAATGTAAACTGGGATATGCTAAGCATTAAAAAAGGCTGCAAAAGGTTTATCTGATATATTTCATGGGAAGGTATTGTGGAGATATTGGAAAGAGAAAGAGGAAGAAAGAGAGACAGACAGAGAGAAAAAGAAAGAACAAAGGAAAAAATAGGGATAGTGCATGTGTATGAGAGATATAATGAAAAAGGCAAAAACCAAAAGGAAGATAAAGAAAAGGGGACAAAAGTAGAAGGAAAAATCACAATAATTGAGGAAAAAAACCTTGAATAAACCCAGACATTACATGTACTCACAACCATGTACATGTATTTCTTCATCTTTCATCTTTAGTCTATTCTCCACACCTACTTACATGTACTTGTATAATGATCAATACTACTGAAAATAAAACCAGTGCTATTTTATTCGATACATACACTCAATTCTTGTTTGGCAGACTCAGGTAGGGCATTGATGACCTTCTGGAACTGGTCTTGGGATCCTAAGAAGCTGAACCATCGCATCACGTTGGTAGGGGCTTTCCCTTGGGTTACCATCTTACTCCATGGATTACTCCCTTTGGAAAGTAGAATAAAAGACAAGAGAACACATGATATAACTGATTTAATGCTTCTTCTGAAGTACAACATACACTATTCATGGGGAAATAGGGGGATATGTACACTGAACTGTTGATTATGAAATATATTCTAGATATAACCTAGTTAAGCAATTTGTTATTAAGATTGACATTTGACAAATAAATATTTATGGCAAAATGCAGTGTGGTTTATTAAGCGTTCATTACAAAATTATTCATACATCCGATCTCTTTATTTAAAGTGAGGGTGTTGTCAGGCTAGATGATGCTTTTGAAGAACTCAATAGGCAGGGACATGTTGCACATGCCATGTGAGTACACCATCCAAGCACAGTACATATTTGCTTCACATAATGATGTGTGACCTTTGCACAAGAACTAACTTAGTTACGATACTGCACTAGTCAATAGGGCTCTGTAAGCACCGTCTACAGCTTGAGAATGCCATTACTTTAATACTTCTATTCCATATCTGTTCCACTGCTTGCAATAGAAACCTAGAATAAAAATGTAGACTGAATCACCTTTCAAGGCACCCCACACTGCAAAATCGGCAATAGTCAGCTCATGTCCAACCAGGAATGTTCTTGGGCCAAGGATCTTGTCCAGGTAGACCACAGCCTGGTGGAAGTCCGAGGATGACCCCACACGGATGTTGGCAAAGTCCAACCAGTGGTCAACCTGATATGTCATAAAGAAAGAGAACATATGGTAAATAAAAACAAACAATAAAATATGTGTAAGTTTACTTGGATTTGAAGACTGTAATCTGTCCTTGTTATGCAACATCAATGTTTTTAGCTAATTATTTTGTTTTAATAAATCTGTTGTGTGGAAGCTATTATATGTTGCAATATACCGTATTGAAAACACAAAATACACTTACATATATCATGTTTAAATTAATACCTTCCAATGCAGAGCAACATTAGGACTTGTTGCCTATTAACTTCAAATTAGACCCAATAGAAACTGACCGTATGATTTTGATTAAAAGAAATGTCTTCACAATTGTTTTTAAAAGATAGGACAGGAATTGTTCACCTCAGAAGCTTCCAGGCTGGTCTTGCCATAGAGACCACTTTCAGGAGTAGTCCTAGCCAGGTAACGACTGATGGCTGTAGAGGATGTCAATGTCACAGCACTGCAATAAAACAACAAATAAATGAAAGGGGATCGTAAATAATTATTATTCAACAGTGGGAACTATGTGCTATTCATATAGATACCAATGAGAATTACATGCTATCCTTGCACTTGCAGTTCGTAAAAAAAGCATTCCTGTTCGTCTATGGTTTGCCATCGTGATATACATGTAAGAGTGCTGGACAAGGTGATTATTATTGAGAGAAAAAGTGTCATATGCTTGACTTTAATGCTAATATTTCACTCTGTTTAAAAGGGCATTTGTATTACTGGTAATTTCATCTGCAAATATGGCAAATTCTTGACAGACAACTTAAAAGTCATTGCATGGTTTTTTGACTAGCTATAAGGATAAGACAATTGTTTAGCACAAGATGGATGCATGGGGCTTCATAAAGAAACTGTAAACTACAAACAGTTCCTCAATAAGAAGCAACAGGGGCATTTAATATTTCATGCATGAGGATAATGTAAATTTGTATATGAAAAAGCAGTCTTAAGGAAAGAACTTACTCAGACAGGTTGAGGGTGTTAGCAGATCCCCATTCAACCTTCACCTTCCCTGTCACACACTCGGCTGTGAGGAGTGCCGCTGAGAAAAGAAACATACACTCCTGGTTAGGATTGGCAATTTATCAGGATATACTGGGAGATAGAGGGATATAGCTGAATGTCATAAAATAACACCTACAGTTAAGTTAATAGCGTCCGTAATGATGAATTGCTTAGAGTACAGTCGCTAACTGACGCCTGCACCCCACCATCGGCGATGCAAATGTATTGTGTAGCAGTTTGCTGTGAATCCTGCGAGAAAGTGTATATTATAAGTCCTTGTTTTTAAGAAAATTGAGACGAAACAGGTAAGAAACAACGACTTTTAAATCATGACCATTAATTGAACAATTGCTTGGTGAAGATTTAGTCGATTTTTAGTTGGGTATCTTCGTTTCGCGCCGGATTTACGGGTCAAAGTCTTGATAGACTTCTGAACTAGCGCCCCAAAGTTTGTATTATCATTCATTCAATCACAATCATCAATTGTATATTTGTTTGTTTGTAGTCACATTACAAAATCGCGACTTACACTACTACATACAGACTCGCCTTACACACACACACAGCTCTGCACTCTGGGAATGCGCTCGGCTCTGTGTCTGACTACACCCGCGAGCGTGCCGGGGAGCCTCCGCGAAGAGCTAGAGCGAGCTCGGACTCAGAGATCGAACAGAAGTAATCAGTCAAAACACACACATACAAATAATTTATAAATAAAATGAACTTACCTATTGGCGGATTTGAAGTGTTTGCAACTAATGCCAACATTTTCCAAAGTATTGCAACTCTGAATAATTAGGAAAAGTGATTAATTCGTCTCTCAGTCTCTGAGACAGAATAAATTCCCGGGAGTCCTCTTACTAGTTGTACACGTGAATAACATTTTTGGCAAAATGTTCACGCCCTCTCTTGATCTAGCGCGAGGAGTTTGGCTTACGCAATCCCACTGCACTCAACACTAAAAATCATGTAATCCTTGTGAAATATTGTAAGTATTTTTATCGCAATACTCATTTTTTCTAAGTCTTGTCATCCCATATCTTCCATTTGATAGGAAATCACATTCAGAATGTGCCCATTTATATCTATACTAATTTCCATTTAAGATTTTTCCCCAATTATATTTGAACCCCCCCCCCAAAAAAAAAAATATATATATATATATATACTGGTATATAAAAATCTGTTCTTGACAATCCCTCCCCTATCATGATTTTATTTTTTTACCTAGGTTAAGTGTGAATATTGTAGTGGGGGTTTCAATTTGTTGCATCATCTCTTTCTGTCGAATAATGGAATTGATTATTTTAAAGATAATTTTAAGTTAATTAACTTTATATAGTGTGATAAAATCCTTAACAAATTGAAATAAGGAGACGATGACCGTGTTGTGATGGGGATATCTTGCTATAAGATTTGAAGGAAATAGGTTATCTTTCCCCTTTCCATTTTCTTTTTTTTTTAATTGGAGGGCTAGGGATCCCCAGGAAATGAAAACAAAGGAATGAAAAGAGAAGAAAGACTTATAAGGAGAAACACACAGGGAGAGAGAGAGAAAAGAAGAGAGAGAGAGAGAGAGAGAGAGAGAGAGTGGGTGAAAGAGACGAGATCGAGATGAAACAAACAAGAACAAATGTGATGGAGAGAGAGAGGGGGGGGGGGAGAAAGAGAGATGATAATAAAATGAGAAAGATGCAGAGGAGAATTCAGCCAAATGGAGAGTGAAAAAGAAAAAAATGGCCCAAGGGGATGGGGGCAGGAGAACAAAATCATTACAGTTTGTAGGTTTGTCTTTAAAGGCCCGTTGTGGATATTGTGTTTTGAAATCAAAATGTTGGTCACGCATATTTATTTGTCATCTTATGTATAATGGTAGCCCATTCTACTTTTCTAGATTTAGAGGCAAATATGTGAATTACTTCATTATAGTTGCTGAGTGCAGTTTGATGAATTATGTACATGTATCAACATGCTTATCTGTAGAGGTTTACTTAGAGGTTGTACAAGTTTAATGTCTCACACACACTTAGGCCTTTATTCAGAAAAGCACACTAAACCTCAATTTAACCTAATCCATGGTGAATGAGACCTCTGTATTCCTATGAAAAAAATGTATGAAAATGAGGAATTTCACCCTCTATCATCTGTAGGATATAAGAAGGTTGATATTTTCCACTGCTTATTGCAAATTAGATGATAAACTTGGTTGTTAACTGAAGCTATAACAGTTTTATTTCATGAACACAAGCCTTTAATTACTACTATGATGTACCAACAATATAATACGCACACCATTTCTTCATGGTAGGAAACATTCTCCAAAATAAATATCCTGATCAAATAACATAATAGAAGAATAGAAGCATGTCCAGTTTTCCTACAATTAATTGCAACACAGAAAGTTATTGTAAATTTACTTTCCCTCATCTTGCCCTCCCCCACGGTTTTGTAGCATAGTATCTGAAATATGATGAAATCAATTATGTAAGCATGCATGCCTGGATTGTACGATGTCGTTTCAGTGCCCAGTTTTCATTTTTGTTGTACATGTAACTTTAGGCGTGCATTCCCCCTCCTTCTCTCTCGCCCTGGTCTTCCTCCCTTAACTTGATCAATCTTTCCCTTCTTCCTCCTCCCCTCTCTATTGTTTCTTCCCATTTCCATCTTTCTTCTCACATGTCTAACAATTATTATCTCAATTGCCTAATTTTGGCTTCCAAAATGCATGAACACATCATGTAGTGTATGCATATAATTTGAACATTGAGGCATTTGTGTAATATTTATTTCTCCATTGTATTGTTTAGCAATAATACTTTATGTATACTTGAGGAAATAGCATCTACTCTCTCTTTATACTTCTCAGCTCTATTTCCCCTCCTTTTATCTTTTCCTTCGTACATGTATGTTCACATGTATTCACATATCTCCCTCTCTTTTTTTGGTCTATCTCCTCTCTCGCTCTCCTCAGCTATCTCCCCTTTCTTATCTCTTTGATATCACATTTAAAGGCTTGCTGATGCAATGTATCATTTTTTGTATCTCACGTTTTGTTTTGTTTATACTACATGTGTATTTCTTTTGTGCATTCTATGTTTATAATATTACTGTATATACATCATATTATTCTAGTTGTAAACTGACCCCTTTAGCCAGTGCTTCTGATCAGACCAATAAATAAAGTAAACTAAATTTTGTTTAAACAATATTTACCAGCAATTTTCATAATCCACAACATACTCTCCCTTTCCAGCATTGCCAATGTAAAGAATCTTCCTAGTTCCTACGACTGAAACCTTTCACATAATCCCACAATGCAACCTCTTGAGCAAATATCGTCTCTCTCTCACTCTTGTATCAACATTATTTACACTGAAATGGTCTTGCAACAAAGACTCTGACAATGAAATCACAAAAGTTCAGAATACTTTCATTCCTGTCCCTCAAAATTCACACCAAGGTTCTTAGAATGTGATCGACATTATGATTCGCTGCTTCTATCAAGCTCTCTCAAAATACACGCAAATGGTAAATTTCGTGATTGAAAAGGAGCACATTTCATTAATATTTTTAAGCTTTACAAATAATTGATGAAAAATTTGGTCTGGTCATTACATAGTGATGCCAGAAATTGACTTGAAGTCAATTGCTATCTGTGGTTTTCATTTGTGCACAAAATGGAAAAAAATAAGAGAGACCATCAAGAGTCAGTGTCGTACAGGACACACAGCTGTCCTCAACGATACCTCTCATTTCTAGTTCTTTAGGATTACACCCCAAAATATCCCAATTGCAGGATTCAATCTATTGTCGATGTGGCCCCTTTTTAACACAAAATCAAAGATGAACTTGTACACAAAAAGTAAAAGGATGCTATTTTATTTTGTTTTTTTAACTTTTTAATCTTCATTGCATCATCTTCAAATTGACATGTCAAACACCTTTATGGGAAAGGTTCTTCAATGTCATTTCAATAAATCATATTTCAGATCCATTGCTCGATGGAGGTGGTTTTCGGCACTGATGAACTCGATCCAGCCATCATCCAATGCTTGGTGCATCAGACAGATGGAACAGCTATGGATAACCTCTGTAAATTGGTTGAATACAAAAAGGAACTTGAGCCGTTGATGCTAGACGATCACAAAGCAATGCTGCCATGTCCATCTGAAGGTGGTGCAAGAATGACTGATCCCAAGTTAGTCCATCTGATGCAAGAACAAGAATATATACATTGTATTTAGTTGGTATTCAAAGAGTTTACTAGATGCAGTATAAGACTTAACTCAGATAAATTTACTACGCTGGTGTTACTGTACACATTATGGCACTATCAAGATATCTAAATTCATGCAGCAAATATACATGTAAGGCTGATAATGTAAACAACTGCACAATGATAAAGATCGCTGTAGGTTAAACGGACTACTGGTGATGGGCATTGTAAAAAAAACTCCATGTAAACAGTTCATTCTGAAAGGTTGATTATGTTGTAAAAAAGGAAAACAAATTTTATACCATATCTTTGAATCACTAGAATTACAAAAAATTAATAAAATCTTCTAGAAAAGACAATTTAATCACAAACTTAGAAAGGAATTGTACTCAAATATAAGTAGAATGGACTACACAAACATGTAGTATTGAAAATTGGTTCAAAGTTGTAAAATATGTCGTATGTGAGATATAAAAACAGTTACTTCTCCCACATTGGAATAAATATGGGAAAGCTCGCATAATATTTTTAACTCTTATAATAACTTCTTATTAGAATAACATACTATACATACCTTCTCAAATCCAATATCCTTGGCGTATTGCCTGAAGCACTGTCTGCAGATGTTGAGGGCATATTTGCGGATCAGTCCATGCCTGTTGCCACATACACGGCTGAAAGATTAATAGAAGAAAATAAAATTCAGAAGTGTTATGAAGGTTTTCAAAGTTGATTCAAATCATACTGACAATCATCGTCAAAACTTCTATAACTCTAAATAATTACAGGGCAATGCAATAGGAAGGAGTGTATTGTGATGCCATTTTAATTCATAGAATTCAAAGTATGTTTGTTCCAAATGCTCAAGTCTCAAGCAGTTTAAACGGGTCTGGACATGCATAAAACCGATACTTCGGAAGCCAACTTGATATTTACTTTAGTTACGGGTCAAATTTTGGATAGGCGCTGAAACTAGCGCTGAAAATTGACATGATGATGAAGATTTAGTTGGTTTTCGGTATGTTTTAGTAGGTATCTCCATCTGAATAACACTCGTACAGCGCATATACGGAAGCAGCACATTAACGGGAGTGCCAGTCAGAGGTCAACACCATTGTGTAGAGATCGTTAAGTCACACACTACACATGAAAAGGGAACCGAGCTGTATCGCTAGTATTATTTTTACCTCCGATTTTAAATTTCCAAAGGTAATTAAGAGTAGAAGTGGCATAAAATTCATTGAGGCCACTGTCCAATGGTGGTCAGGTGTGAGAAGGTGTGATTTCGGACACATTTTAGGGTTAGTTTACATGGCTCTCCGCACACTTGTATGGGATCTGTTTAAGTCCTGGTGGTATCAATATCATAAAAATATTACCACCAAGTGTCCTTAAGGCTACCCAAAGTGAAGTAAATATTCATCAAATGTCCAAATAAAGGTCATGATTTAAGACTAAGAGTCGATGTTTGTTACCTGTTTCGTGTCAATTCTGTTATCTTTATCAGAGTATTTTTCCTGAAAACGAAGACTCATAAGCACTCTTTCACGGGATTCACTGCAAACTGGGCAATCCTATACTTTAGTGTTTTATTATTTTGGGTTTCTAACTTCAGTTAACAGCTCTACGTGCATATCATAGGGTTAGGGTAGGGTTAGGGTTAGGGTTAGGGTAGGGTTAGGGTTAGGGTTAGGGTAGGGTTAGGGTTAGGGTAGGGTTAGGGTTAGGGTTAGGGTTAAACTGAAGTTAGAAACCCAAAATAATAAAACACACTAAAGTATAGGATAACCGCAAACTGCAGCACAATATATTCGCATACCGTACCGATGCTGGGTGCGGGCACGCGTGTTCAGTTAGCGACAGTAAACTAAGATTACAGTCGCTAACTTAACACAAGCGCGCGCCCGCACCCGACCATCGGGACCAGGTCGGACTTCGGGACAGTATGCAATTGTATTGTGCGCCCAGTTTGCCATGAATCCCGTGACAAAGAGCACAATATAAGTCTTCATTTTTAGGAAAAATATTCACCAAAAGATAAGAAGATTGACAGGAAACAGGTTGGCATGGTTGGTAACAAACATATCGACTTTTATTTTTAAATCATGACCTATTTATTTGAACATTTGATGAATATTTACTTCACTTTGGGTATGTTTTAGTAGGATATCTCCACGCCAGAGTTACGTGTCAAATTTTAGATAGACTTCTGAACTAACGCCCAAGTCATAGGGTCTCATCATTCCCCCACCCGGCATGGACCATTCACTACACACACACATGGGAATGGCAATTTCATGAGCGCGCGTGTAATGCATTCGAGCATTTGCACTGCAATGCATGGTAGCCGCCATTTGTCCGCCACGCACGGCAGCATTGTCGCCCAATTTATCTCCGATTTGTCCCGTCATGATACCCTTTCAAACAAAAATGCCTCACCCAACATATTCACTGTTTTATAATATTCATAATTTTTCATAGTTATGTCATTACCAGCAGCGGGAACCAGGTCCATATTTCCTTGGATGAGAGTACCAAATATTCTGGAAACCCATGATGGCGGATCGCAAGGAGAAAGAGGGCAATTTATTAGAGGGATTAAAATAGTTCGCCCTCTGCGGCCTAGCCGAAATCATCGATCTTGACACATGCATAAAACCTCACCCCAGCCTAGAAGTATCTTTAGTTTTTCTGGAGATTTATTGTATTATTGTCCATTTTCATTTATATACAAGATTCCCCAACAAAGTGTATGAGAGGGGTATAAAGCAAGAATAATGTACATTTTTCAAGCACGACATGGACATCACCATTTTTTTGATAACGTGACGTACTTTGCGCCTCGGCCGCGCCTTATTTTTTTCGGCGGCACAGATTGGGGTTAGGTGCGTGTTGAGCCTATGGCCCCGGCCCCACCCCCCCCCCCAACTCAGTGTTATTTATGGTACGCATATGCGTGTTCCCAGCACCCCCCGTCCCCCCTTTCAGCAAAAGTCCGATGTGTAAAGTCAATACGGGCAGGGGCGTCGCCAAACGGGGGGGGGGGGGGTGCGACACCCCCCATCTGTCAGGATATTGTCGGTAAAATTGCGCTGCCGTCGGGGAAAAGAGAAAAGGGGGAGGGAAAAAAAGAGAGGGAAAAAAAGAGAGGGGGAAAAAAGAGAGGGAAAAAAGAGAGGGAAAGGGAAAGAAAAGAAAAAAAGAAAAGGAAAAGAAAAGAATGAAAGGAAAAGAAAGGAAAGAAAGGAAAAGAGAGGAAAGAAAAGAGAGGGAAGAAAGAGAAAAAAGAAAAAGAGGGAGGAGAGGAAAGAAAGGAAAAGAAAGAAAAGAAAGAAAAGTAAAAAAAGAAGAAAAAAGAGTGAAAGGGAAATAATAGAAACGGGGGATGAAAGAGAGGAGAGAGGGGGAGTAAACTGTAAAAGAGAGAAGGACCCGGTTGTTGGGTGGAGTCGTCTCGTTGAGGTAGCAAGAAAGACACGGGTATGTTGCCGTGTCGGGTCAGCTTTGTCGGTATTCTTGCTCGATCTTCGTGTATTATATCAATGCAGAAGTTTGAATTCGGTGAGATGTACGGTCGGTCGACCGACAATATATACATCTAACTCTACGAACGGTGACTTCTTATCCGCTGTGACGACTTCGAGAGTAACTACAACTACAATACTTGTATTTTCTCGAAGTTTCACTTTCCTATAATATCAGCTAAAGAAATCAGATGTTTAACATTTTCGGGGAAACTTTATTCAAACAAGGTTTAAGAGTCAACAACGGTACGACGAATCGTCTTCCTTTCTGTATATTGTGATGAAACGCCAAAAATTCCGCGCTTCGCGCGGAAGGGTAAACCTATTAGACGAGTCAAGAACGGTACAACGAATCATCTGCCTTCTCTCATAATTAAAGGAAACGTCAAAGCTTTCGCGCTTCGCGAGAGAGGGGGAACCTGAATTTAGATGAATAGGGCTTAATAAGAGTCGAAAACGGTACGATGAATCGTCTTCCTTTCTATTGTGATGAAACGTCAAAGCTTTCGCGCTTTGCGCGGAAGGGGAAAACTTCATTTAGACGAGTCGAGAACGGTACAACGAATCGTCTTTTTTCTCTAATAATTTAAGGAAACGTCAAAACTTCCGCTTCGCGCGAAAGGAAACTGAATTCAGACAAAATTAATAGGGCTTATTTACAGTCGAAAACGGAACAACGAATCGCGTTCTTTCTCTAATAATTTAAGGAAACGTCAAAGCTTCCGCGCTTCGCGCGAGAGGAGAAAAGCTGAATTCAGACAAACTTAATAACGCTTATAAATTTAGAGTCGAAAACGGTACGACGAATCGTCTTCTTTCTCTAATAATTTAACAAAAACCTAAAAACTTCAGCGGTTTGCGCGGGAGGGCAAAGCCTCATTCAGATAAGGATTAAGAGTCGAGAACAGTACACCGAATCGTCTGCTTTTTCTCATAATTTAATGAAACGTCAAGGGTTCCGCGCGTCGCGCAGGAGGGGGAGAAACTGAATTCAGAAAAAAGGATAAACAGTCGAGAACGGTACAGCAAATCGTCTTTTTTTAATAATAATTTAATGAAACGTCATAGCTTTCGCGCTTCGCGCGGGAGGGGGGGGGGGTAACTTCATTCAGCCAAGAATTAACAGTCGAAAACGGTACAATTAATCGTCTTCTTTTTCTAATAATTTAAGGAAACGTCTAAGCTTCCACGCTACGCGCGGGAGGCCCATCACCCACACCCTACTAATGAGCGCGCTTTTAAGTGATTCTCTTGCTCACTACCGCCCCTCCCTAAAATAAGATCTTAGCTCCGCGCCTGCATTAAAATATATAGCTATGATGCTGACTAAATTGAAGAAATAATTCGTATATTTATGTCGTCGAGGAAAATGACAATTTTGCGCATATTATGCCTACTATATAGACCATATAGGAAAAACAATTTAGCCTTCGGCCCAAGGTTTATAGGGTTGAATTTGTAGATATTGGACATTTGATTTTGTCGGTAATTGGTGGCTAGCTTTGTCGGTAATCGTTGGCCTCTACACCCCCCCCCCCCCCACTGAAAAAGGTCTAGCGACGCCCCTGAATACGGGTAGACCTTTTTCTTTTGTATACGAGACGGAGAGTTTGGGAACACGCATGGTATCCCTCCGTTCACGGATTGGCGGGGGGGGGGGGGGGACTATGCGAAGTCGTTTATCAAGTAAATTAATGTATTCAAGTTTATGGATGCTTCCTCCATGATGGTAAGGCGCAGTGTGAGGGGATAACATATTTCATTCACCTGCCATTATCCTTATTGCACTACAATTGCCAGAACACACATTGCATAATGTTGGTGCTCAACTGGTGTGAAGTTTACGCGTTAATGAAAAAGATTTGTCAACTAACAATTTTACTCAATAAATTACACTCGCAATATTTCAGATCGGAATATGCCTAGTGTAATGACCTCTAAATAACATTTTGCAATATAATAGCAGATTAGTATCCAAATAATATATTTAAGGGTTAAAGGCCCTCATGCGAAATTGTGCCAATATACGTTCCACGTAGGATGTTAATTGTTAAAATAATAATCCTGTTAACGAATTTGCAAGCGTTATTGAATAAACAGAATGAGAATTTCCAACTCTTGACTAAAGTCGGATCATTATCATCCATCCATCCAGTGGCGGATCCAGGGAAAAAAAAAAGATGTAAAAACACGTGAATTTTACCTTTTGGGGGGATGGGCCCCCCTGGCTCTCAAGTAGGGGGGGGGGGTGCAAATTTTCAAATTTTCTAGGACCAAAAAAGAAATTAAAAAAAATTAGTGCTCACTACTCCCTGTAAAGGGGGGAGGGGGGTAGTCACTTCCGTCACATTCACCCCTCTCGTTCACCGTATACTCCCTCGCCCTGGCGTAATGATTGGGGGGGGGGGGGCTTGGGGGTAGCCTGCCCCTCTAATAAAATTCAAACTTGGTTTATTTCTAACTCGATACCAGTGATTTACAAATGTTGCTGAAATGGCATGGTTTTCCCTGAGCTTCCGGCCCCACCAATGGCCCTATAAGGCGGGCCATTGCCACTAACCCGCCGGGGCCTTGCCACTAACCCCACGCCAATTTTACGCTCCAATGCTTGACTTGCTTTGCTCTACCTGATCGAAAATACGTTTGCCTCCCCCCCCCCCCCACACTTTGAAAAACGTTCCGCGGGGCAAACTAGTACCGTGTAAGAGTGGGGATGCGGAATTTTTTTCTCCCCACCCCCCA
Source organism: Strongylocentrotus droebachiensis (assembly GCA_035222895.1). Taxonomy (NCBI): domain Eukaryota; kingdom Metazoa; phylum Echinodermata; class Echinoidea; order Camarodonta; family Strongylocentrotidae; genus Strongylocentrotus; species Strongylocentrotus droebachiensis. Next base: position 489,384 of record JAVYIG010000131.1, on the reverse strand, counting down.
AAAAAAAGTTTTTGCTCATTATACGCCACTGCTCCCCCGTCCCTCGCATTTTGTCCCCCCCCCCCGGTCATGAAAAGAAATCGCCGCCCCTGCTAGACATAGAAGACAAACATAACACTCTCGGCTTGATTATGAGGAAGCATTTTTGTAGTAGCAGACTTTGTGGAGTTGTGGAACAGTCTTCATGTATATGTTATCTCAGCAGCTTCTGAAAATTGTTTAAGAATAATATATAGACTTGACAAATACTGGTTTAAAAACCATGATCTTGTTTATGAGCCTGTATAAGCTGTAATAGCTGATATTGCAAATTTGCACAGATTTGAAATGACAAGGATAATGTATTATACCTCTGAAGAAGACATCTTTACGATTGATGAACACGGGCATGTAGCGTCGCTGGATTTTGAGAAGGGGAAGTAAAAAGGCTCAATTAAGGGAAAATTATATAAAAGTGGGAGGGGCAATATATGTCCCTATAGAGTACCGAAGCTGTGACATCATAACTAGTTTTTAAAATTTCTCAATTTGAACTTCATTTTCCGAAAGAGTATCAAGAGTACAAATGTTGAACACCAATTGAATATGATGACCATCTGAATAATGAACCAGAGCAAAAAAACACCGAGTTCCTATATATAGGAAATCTATTTCAGATGGTCATATCTCAGCCAATATTCAATTGGTTTCCGACATTTGGACATAATTTTTGATGCTCTTTCGGAAAATGAGGTTCAAATGGAGAGTTGTTTAATGACGTCACACTTCACCACTCTTTATGCCCCCGGATATGCCCCTCCCCCCGGGCTGGATATTCGCCGACTCTGGTCACTTGACTTCGAGCCTCATTGTTTAGCTCAAGTTTCAAGTTTCAAGTTTTATTTATCTTTCTTTCATAACACACTTTACAAATATGACATGAATATAACAAGTTTACAGAATATGGCGTTACAAAAGAAAGATGAGGTGACCTTGGTTGAAAGCAAGGCTTGTGGATTTAAGGTCCCTCATGAGTGGCTTATGAATACGTCCTAAAAGAACAAAACTCGTAAGATAAGAATAAAACATACATTTAAGTGCTGACAAAACTAAACTAACTAAACAACTGATAAAATATAAACATAAATAAGTATAATAAAATCTACTGACTACTAAATAATGACTGATCTATTCAAAAAGTTAGTTTTTTTTTAAACTTATTATTTTTTAACTTATTAATGTTTTTGTATTTCTCATGAAATAAGCCCCATGAATAAGCCAGCGGTTCAAAGTGCGATGCCTATGATGTGGGGATTCCACCCCCATTCCACGGCCCCATTGTACCTCCGCAAAGATTTTACACGCACGTACGGTGTGTGGGCAAAGCTTGTTTTATATGCAGCACATAATGCATGCAGTCAGTCAAGCGTGTGCGCGCGCGCGCGGGTGTACTGTAAACGTAAACAGCTCTCGCTCAATCTTAATAGTGCAGACCAGTACCACTGGATAATATGTCCTTGTACTGTCGATGCATGCCCGCATCATTTTGTCTAGCAATTTTCTACTACTAGGACCAGAGTCCAATTAATTAGGAATTGGGTGACGGCGAGACGACCATCGCAATGGCTCCACAACCCTCTCCTCCTCCTCCTTCAACACCTGATGCAAAATTCGTACCAAAGAAGCAAGTTAGCCTGGTAGAGATCAGACGAAGTGCATCGGTACTTTCTCAATTTCCAATTCAAGACGGGACAGAGGCAAATGTTCTCGTTATTTATGTTGGTGGTACAATTGGAATGAAGAAAGTTGATGGAGGTAAGTAAAGTATACTGAGTTGTGTTAGGGTTAGGGTTAGGTCTTACCTATATTAACTTTATGATCACTTGATTAACGAGGGAAAATTTCACTTTACTTGACAGCTAGCAGCTAGAGCCCCGATATTGACACATGCATGTTGGCCGTTTTTCAACCGGGGTGCCGCGGCACTCTGGGCTGCGCCGGTCCCGCGAGAGAATTTTACTTTAACGTTTAGTTAGTAGAAGTAATAACTAGACCTAATTAGACCTAATACAAAATAAAATAAAAATCATAATTTTTGAATAACCTCAATTTCGTCAAAAACAAATATTAGAAACTGCTAGAGTATGGAATTCAATGAGGATATCCATTTTAAAGATAAATTGTCTTTCTTCCTCACTCACTCGCTTGCAACCATTGATTTACTGCTTTAGAAACATGATCACTGATGATAATTTCTGGCAGCAAAGTATGAATATTCATATTCATGAACATTTCTATTATTAAAACTAACTTGTTATCAGGGTGGACTTGCCCTTTGATGATGTTTTTTTTTTTTTTTTTTTTTGGGGGGGGGGGGGGGTAATCGTCCTTGGGCGTGAGTTGGGGGGGGGGGGGGTTAATGTTTTTTTGTTTTTTTTGGGGGGGGTAGTTTTCTGTTGGTCATTTTTTTTGGGGGGACGATTGTAGTTGTCCTGATACTTAATGTAGTCTGTTGAATTCTGTTAATCAAAAAAATTGTATTTTTTTTTCATTGCCAGGTGCATGACACATGTATTGTGTTAAGCTGCCACCCATACAATGCACCCAGTGCCACAGTGCTAATCTCTATTGTGCCAGCAACAAAGCCCCTGCGTGCCAAGTTAATTTTAGGGTTGGTTCAAGTGCGTGTTTTTAAAATCTTTACTATTTTTGATCCACTATAACTTCTCATTCGTATGTTGTATAAACAAACATTGTACATGAGAGTTGTAGGAAATTTCACCCTTTTTCCATTGATACCAATATCATTTCATGAATTTGTAATTTTGCTGAAGTAAATAAGCACTATCAGTGAGTTGTCGAACCAATCCAATGCGATGGGGAGGCATAATGATGATATATGATATCAAATCAAATCTCTAAATTACTCGAGAAAATCCAATCTGACTGTTGTATACAAAGACGCGTAATCCAAAGCCGATAATCTGATGCACGCGACGGTACTTTCAATAGCGCTGCAAAAGCACTCAACACGGTGCAATGGGCATGAACAATAACTGTTATTACATCTGCGCGCTAGCGCGCACGAAGCACCGTAGCGGTGGCTCGCTAGCATGAACGTGGCTTTCAATCGATAGCACGCTCGCGTGCACATGGCACTATAACAATAGCGCGCTAGCAGTCTCATGGCAGTGTAAGAGTTAAAGGGCTATGTCCCATTTGCAGGCCAAAAAAATGAAAAAGTTAAATTCCAACTGCATTTGAAAGATAATACTAATTTAGAACTTCCCTTAAAAAGGTGGGGCTTGAAAATGTCTTCAAGTGGGAAAATAACGACTATTAGTTGTCAAATCGACTTTAGGGTTATAGAGCCCAAAAGTAATAGTCTTGATTTTCAGACAATTGTACCGAATGGTCATACGTTTTATGCTGCGCAAAGATTCAATCAGTTTAATCTTGGCCATCACAAGAAGTGGGTTATTGATGTAGACAAATGCTCATGTACCCTTTACAACTCTTTTCATGTATATTACCAAAGAAGAAAAAAAGCCAGTCAGTCACTCAATAGTGTCTGACAGTGAAGTCTCAATAGTGTCTGACAGTGAAGTCTAGCGAGTAAACAGGTTTCCTTGCATAATTTGAATATGAGGACACTGCTAACGTTTAAATTTCACAGATAGGACATACATGACATATTCATAATTCCTGCAAAGTTCTACAGCATTTGAGGTTGGCTGCAAAAGGGACATACATGTAGTACCTTTAATAAGGTCTAAGGCTAATTCTAGGGTGGACCTTTAGGTTTTATAAAAAAATTGAAAAATATGAAAAAAAAGGTATCAAATTCACTGGTGATAAGAAAATATCAGTGCCTTGTTTTTTTGTTCTTTTTCCTTGGTCGTTTCCTTGTTTCTCTTGCAGTGCTGTGCACAGTTTTGTCATCTCCTTTGGCCCAGACAAAAGAAAGGGGTACTCATGACATCCGAAAATGTGCCCTTGTGTTCATTTCAGGGTTCCTAAAGTTTCTTTTCTTTTCTTTGAATGAAAATATTGTTCCATAATCGGAAGGTTTTTCTTTTTTAGCCTTTTCCTTTTTAGCCTTTTCCTTTTTGGCTAAAAAAACGTCTAAGAAATCCAAACTTGAATTTGGTGTAAAAATTATACCATGCAAGATATAAAAGGGTTTAAAGTTCAGAGATATTAGACAGGTTAACCTGTATATGGTATCAAACCTACTCTAGACTTTGATCCTCATTTAGGGTGCTTCTCAGAAAGTGATTTACACTGATGATGTACATTGCTCAATGTGAGTATTCTTATCACAATATTTGTTACAAAGCTACACAAAATCTAACTTTGATATTGCATTGATGCTATATTACCAATCATGAAGACTTTTTGAGTGTGGATTTGTTCTGATTTTTTTTTGGGTACATTTCATTAATGGGAACTGATTGCATGGGACACAATGTGATATCTGAGCAAGTAGATATCTGGTTTAGTCACATTGATTAGAAAATATAGAAAATTAGTTTCAGGTAAAATATGATTAATATATTGCAGAAAATATGTGCCACAATGAAGCAGCGGCCATACTCGTGTGAGCTAAAACTATGGGGAAAAATTGTACATAGATCAAACAACACCAAGAACAACACATTTTCAAGAGAAAAAAATATGTGATCTTGACGACAACACTTCATTATTTTCTTCAACAATTAATCTTTTAAATCTTGAAATTGATGTAGAGAACTTCAACATTCTTTTAAAACATTAAGCTACATGTATATGACCGTTAATAGTTTGCAGCTTATAAATATAATGATGCCAAGAGCTGTTGACCTTATCTTTCATATCTTTTACAGTTGACAAAAGTTTACCCAAGCTGCAATTTCAGCACCGTGTGTATGTAGGACTTGAGTTATCGTATGCACACTATGGTTGAGGCCTGAGGGCATATGGTGTGCAACTGCCTTCTGGGTAAATGTATACATGTACCTCTCTATATGAGAGAGATGCATATTTGCACAAGATACCATATTCCTAATGTTTGTCTTTCTTTAATAGATATTTCCACAAGAATTTATTGAGCCTCAGATAAGAGAATGATGTAGAGAAAGGAAGTGGGTCAGAGCCAGAAGGGCAAGGTCTAGATATATGTATGTAATGTTTTTATTGCATGAATAAGAATAATCTTAGTCATCCCTTACCTTAAAACATAATTTTCATATGAAACAAGGATTTTGTCTAGGGTTGCTAAGTAGCTGATCTACAATTATGAGTCATTTCACTTGGCTCTTCCATATAATTTTACTTCTGTGGAACAAGTTTGTTTCCTAGTGAAATGTAATAACTACCTCTATTGTCTGGTGTGTACAATACATTGTAGTATTTTATAAGGCAATTCTTTCCCTTTCTTTTTCTTCTCTCTGTCTGCAGTTTACATACCTGTCCGGGATTATATGGGTGAGGTGATTCGAACCCTGCCAATGCTGTATGACGCTGAATACGCCAAAGAAATAGGCCTTGATAAAGAAGAGTTAAATTCATTTGTTCTTCCGTAAGTTTTATCATTGGGAGTATTTTAGACTTATTTGAGAAAATTGAGACCAAGCCCAAGTTATTTTGTCCCATATATCATATCAATAACAAGGATATCAAAGAATTTGGTATGTATGTTTATCACCAAAAATTTAAGCATAACTTGCTTGAAAATAATATAAATACTTAATAATGTATGGAACCCAAATTGAAGCTTGACTTGTCTTTTTATGCAAATAGAACCTCTTCAGAAATGATTGGTAATTGTAATATATATGTTAGATGTTTCAAAATCCAGGTGTTGCATATCATATACTGGTACTGGGTTGAATTATTATGCAACTCCTGGTAATTGAATATGAAATGTTGGGCTGTATGCTTTTTAGTAGGGGAATGGTTTTGCTTTTTATAATTTTTATTTTATTTTATTATTTTACTATTATTATGTATTATTATTATTAGTATTCTGCAAAAATGGATCAAGTCTGTTTTTTTTCTTGATCAACTTTTAGTTTAACAAAAAGGAATCTACTGCCCAAGTGTTTTTCTATTGAGTCTTGTTGTGCCCAGTATGACTGCCTTCTGCCTGTTGTAGACGTGTAGATTCTTGGAATTCTTGGTGATGAGAACTTCGATTCCCTTCTTCACCATGGTGGTGTGACCTTGACTGCAGTGTCAATGTCATTAGGGAGGGCCTTTTGGATAATGTTAACTTGACTACCCTCTCTAATGATGATGTCTCGCTTGTTGTTGTTAATGGTTCTGTCTGTCATTATACCACGGTTCAATTATACCACGGGTAGTGGATTGCGGCTGGTGATGCAATGGATGCCTTCAAGTTACATTTTAATGATCTCGCAGTATCTGCCAATGGATATGTTAAGCAATAGCACTTTTATTATTATAATTTATTTTCTTATTTATTTATTTTCATTTATTATTGTTATTATTTTTTTGATCATTATTATTATTATTATTTTTTTTTTTTTTGAAGGGGGGGGGGGCAGATTTAGGTGTCAATATGTTCAGGCCCCTTTTAGTGTCAGGCACTGATATGATGATGATAGCTTCTTGTATCTAGCACAGTTATCTGCCTCTGCTTGGCGCTCATGGCTCTACAATGTCTGACACATTTACATTATGAATTATACTGGGAAGTCAACTACTCAGGTTGATATCTGATTTTTATGTGGCACCTTATTATTGCTGTGTGTCATCATCATCATCATAGTTATCACCATCTTTATTATCACCTTTATCACCAATCTTACCCTTTTCCTTTTTCTCCTTATTGTCGCAATCATCATTGTTTTCATTAAAATATCCAGAGGATTGAATAGTGCAAACCAGGGCTCAAATTAATTTTTTGCCCACAGGGGCTCTTCCAAAAAAAAAAAGAGCCCCCGTGAGCCTTCTCACGGGGGCGCTTTTAGTGCTGACGGGGGCTCTTATTTTAATACAAATTTCCATTGAATTGGTAGCCGTGAAACTCCTTGGTATCTTATCATTATCATTTATCTAAGTCGGTATTTTTCCTCTTAGAAATTTACTTGTTACATAGCTGTTATTGACTTTTATCCCCGTGAGGACATTTTCTCCATTTCTTCCCGTTCTGCACATAATTTCCTCCTCATTATTCGGAGCAACCTTATTTACATTCTTTCTTTACTTTTAGTCTTTACCATATCCTTCCAAAACACAGGGGCGGATCAAGCTTTTTGCTAAGGGTGGGGGGGGGGGGGGGGTACCCCAAAAACGATGTGGAGCATCGTCCACTAGCCGCATAGCGGCGAGGCGATTTTTGTTGTTGCTATTTTGAACCCCTGTAAGTGGTGTTTTCCTGGCATCTACTAACATCTACTAATACTGTGTAGATCTGGACACATGATAGCATTTTTCTGTGCACATCACATTTTTCCTTGGCAGCCCAAGGGGGAGGGTTAAACCCCTAAACCGCCTAGATCCACCCCTGCAACATCTTATACCTTCTTCTTCTTCTCAATATTGATTTACTGGTCGGGTTACATTATTTGCTGGTCTTTAAGAATCACCAGATTTCAGAGGATTCAAACTTTCACAACGAAAAACTTCTCCATGTTTCAGTCCTTGCGCGATTGTCGATCTCCAGCTCCAGGAGATATTGGGCGTCAGCGTGCACACCGGTACTACCAGCGCAGTATAGCCACTGTGCTGATGGCCGCTCCGCGAGCTTCCGTTGTTTGTATCGGGAATACTCGTAGAGATGGTAGAGAAAGCGCCATCTAAGTTCCATTTCATTGGTTTAAGGTTTGAAAATTAATACTCAATATTGTGTTAAAGTTATATCAGAAAAGATAATCTTAATTTTATAATTCCACGGGGGCGATTTTCAATTTTGCAATCGCCCCTGTGAGCAACCTGACGGGGGCGATTATGGAGCTCACGGGGGCGAATCGCCCACCGCCCCCGTGTATTTTGAGCGCTGGTGCAAACTGAAAGAAAAGTAAACATGGAATAAAAAGGATGTACGGTAAAAGGAGATCTACCGGTATATAGACAAATGTACAGATATATCAATACTTGCATTTACATCTGAATATATGTTATGTTTGAACTGCTATTTTTTTCCCTTCTATAGAATCTCCAAGGGCCGAAGAGTGTTCTTCTACCTGAAGGAATATGAAACCCTTAAAGACTCGAGCAATGTCAATGTCAATGATTGGTTGGAGATGGTTGAGAACATCAGAGAGAACTATCGTCTCTACGATGGCTTCGTTATCATCCACGGTACAGACACCATGGCATACACTGCATCAGCGCTCTCCTTTGCGCTGGAGAATCTTGGAAAGCCTGTCATCCTGACAGGATCGCAAGTACCACTCTCTGAACTGCGCAGTGATGGAAGGGACAACTTTCTTGGTGCTGTCTATATCGCTGGACATTATGTCATACCAGAGGTATTACAAGTCATTATTTGAACTCATTTAGTGTAATCAGTGCTTATTTGTATTATGGAAAATAATAATTTTCTGTTTTCATTGAGTGAACATAACAGGCATGTTTGTTTTCATTGCCAGGTAACTCTGTACTTCAATAACAAGCTGTATCGTGGTAACAGATGTGTGAAGATATCCAGTGAAAGCTTCAGAGCTTTTGATTCCCCAAATTTAGCTCCACTTCTTACAATGGCAGTTGATATCACAGGTAAACCAAACCTTCTTCTCCACTTCCACTATCTGCTTCTACTATTGATGCTGCTATATTTGTTCTGAAACTATAGTAACTCTTGAGCGGGGTTAAAAGATATACATTAGAAACTTGGTCATTGCTTTCTAATATCCTCATATTAAGATTAATGGAGACAATGTTAAAGGTTATAATGTTTCTTTTATTTATTTGATCTTAGTAAATTGGGCAAGTATATTCAGAATGAACACGTTGGCAGCCTTTCGAGTGAACACCAACATGACCAGGAATGTAGGACTTCTCAGGTTATTCCCAAGTATCACAGCTGAAACGGTAAGTCTCTCATATAAATTAAACATGATCTTGGGAGTTGTACAGCATGATAAGCCTTTGTCATGGTATGGTATGGCATCCATTGTATCAGTCTTTTCTTGGTGCCTTTCCTCCAGTTTGTTCACTCTCCATTATCTTTTAAATTTTGTTTAGGGAGATACAGCTAACTAAGATGATGACATGGATCCTAATCAAATGATTGGTTAAAAGCGTACACGTGACCAGGCACTTATTTTGCCTAACACGTAATTTGGAAAATGACTGGTAAATGACCATTATCCAATGGTAATGACCGGTCATTATCAAAATCATGTTTTAAAAAAACTCCATTTTATAAAGCAAATAAAACATAATCTTATAAAACAAATAATACACATCATTTTTCAAAACAGTCCAAACACCCTCAGCTACCACCTCTGGCATGTTAGACTGTTGAAAAGGTACCTTGTGTGGGTAATTCTTTCTAATGCCCTCACTGATGTGTATTATTTGTATACTACAATACATAACGATATGGTCTGGTTCACATGGTATGGCATCTATTATACATCAGTCTCACCTTGTCAGATGAAAACAAATATGGAAAAGCATTTCACAAATCAATTTGTCATTTTTGTTTAAAACTGAAAAACATTTTGTACACAAATATTTTAATAAAAATGAATTTGGAAGCTTGTAAGTTTCTATTTTTGATTTACTATCCATAATGCTAATGGAGGATTCTCATTTTCAAACTTGAATTGGTCTGCATTGATACATTTCTCATTAGTTGAGTTCAGAACATGCTAGAGTGGTCCTCCAACCCCAATAAAGTGTGTTATAATAATAATAACAATAATAATATTCCACTATTATACAGTGCGTCCCAGAAAAAACGAAACCGAGAAGTATCGATGTTTTATCATAACTTAATCACAACCATAATTAATGAATGATACATATTTGGAAAGCCTAGAGTCTCCTCTTTCAGTTGATGCTACTCACGAGATGCATATTTCATGCATGAGTGATTAAAAGCAATTTGAAGGAAGGAAACCAAAAAAGTAATTTGGCGGGCGGTATCTGAATTTCAAAGAAAAATTTATATTTCTAGAAAGTTCATTTTCTGCTCTTTCATATGATACCTCAATCAAGAAAAATGAGCCAGGAATAACAAAGTTCTGTTTGTTTAAAGTAGCCCTTACATTTTCATATTTTTAACAAACGAATTCGTTTTCACTGGGTGCCTGCCGTAGCAAAAAGCAGATTTGACAAAAGACTTAACTCCGTTTCGTTGACAATCAGCCATGCATGAAGACTCTCGTCTACGGCTGATTGTCAACGAAACGGAGTTAGGTCTTTTGTTAATTTCGTTTGTTGATACGGCAGGCAGCCAGTGAAAACGAATTCGTTTAATAACATTATGGAAATGCAAGCACTACTTTAAACAAACAGAACTTTGTCATTCCTCGCTCATTTTTCCTGATTGAGGTGTCATATGAAAGGGCAGAAACTCAACTTTCTAGAAATGTGAATTTTTCTTCGAAATTCAGATACCGCCCGCCAAATGTCTTTTTGGTTTCCTTCCTTCAAATCACTTTTAATCACTCATGCGTGAAATATGCATTATCTGAGTAGCATCAAATGAAAGAGGAGACTCTAATCTTTCCAAATATGTATCGTTCATTAATTATAGTTGTGATTAAGTTATGATAGAACATCGATACTTCTCGGTTTCGTTTTTTCTTGGACGCACTGTATAGCGCTTAATACATCTATTATGTCTCTATACTTGCCCGCACACACTGTGTGTACAATCTCCACTCCCTGGGGAGCATTCCAGCCAGGCCTAACTTGACGCTCAAAAACTATAGAACGTATTCTGGACAATGTCTCAATGATCTTGTAGCTGACATCCATACACTTATTTCATTATTTTCTTCTTGTTCTAGGTAAGAGCTTTTCTCCAACCTCCAATGGAAGGCATTGTTCTACAGACGTATGGTGCAGGGAACTGTCCAGATGATAGAAGGGATATAATAGCTGAGATCCAGGCTGCTGCAGATAGAGGCATGATCATCCTCAATTGCACCCAGTGTTCTAGTGGAGGTGTATCAGCATCGTATCAAACAGGAAAGGTAAGCGTAGAAACACTCCAAAAACTGGTCAGTCAAACATTTCTGCATTTTATGAGAGGTACACAAACACAGATATATGTTTTGGTTTTTGCTTGGGAATTTTTACTGCACATTATAGTAAGTGACCAATCAGTTTGGAGAAAGGTCAAGATGATTTCAAGTCCACAGGCCACAGAGTTCAACAATTAAGAATTACAGATTTTGTTCAAGTTCAGTGCCCATTATGTTTTCTAGACTTAATTTCTAATGGAGAAGCACTTTAAGCATGACCAATTCATATCTATGATTTTACTTCGTGAATCTTCAATCATTAAATTCTTGTCTGATATTTTTTCCAATTTGAGTCGCATATGACATGTTTGTATCAAGTCAGAGAGTAAAGTACTGCAGTAATTCAAAGGGAAGATTATTGGAAGATTTTTTGTTTGTGGAGAGCTGCGTGGAGTAACTTGTATAATCATCGTTTGAGAACAGAAATACCAGTATCCTTTTCCTGTAGGTGCTGTTAGATGCAGGAGTGATACCAGGATCTGATATAACCCCTGAAGCAGCGCTCAGTAAACTCAGCTACATCCTAGGACAGCCTAACTTCTCACTTGAAGAAAAGAGAAGACAACTCAAACGGAATCTTCGAGGGGAGATATCAGTTTCTATGGCTCCAGGCAGAACATTCACATTTGAGGACAGCGAATTCATCAGAGCTGTGGTAGACACACTGAGGATTGGAAGCAGCAAAGTGAGTCATGTAGTAAAATAAACATACAAATATTGTTTTGGTGTACTTTTTATTGCAAAATATGGATAAGCTAATTCCATGCCACAGTGCCATTAACCAAAGGACAAGGTTTATGTCTGTCTCAGATTTTGATATAAGCAATGCATCCATTTTCAGCTTGTCTTGTATTTGTGATCATGCAATACACTGACATTATGTCATTCTTCATGCTGGCGCAGTAGCATGTATACATTATTATTGTTCATATTATCACATGTTTATTATTGTTCATATTATCACATGTTTGTCTTTGTTTATATTATCTTATTATGTTTATCGATTTACATGTTATCACATGTTTATCATTGTTATACTATTGTTATATTGATACTATGTTGTAAATATGTTTGTACTCTCATACCCCGAGAGGGGGTCGATAGAGTCAATAAAATCTTACAAATCTTACAAATATATAATCTCTGGAATTTTAAACCGGAGATGTGTCTAAAGAGGTATCTATCCTGAATATTCAACAGGTCATCGGATCTTTTCCCAACCTTTCAGCAATTCCAATTCTAACGTTTTATATTCTAATTGTTTGTCTTAGAAATCATTCATCATGAGCCAAGGAGGAAAGAAAATGAGGTAGAACACTGGTGTGACGGATCTTGCTGGAAATATTTCAGCACACTTAATGACACTAATACTTTTTAGAATGGTCTTAATAAGTTTGTATACCTATTCTGTCCAGTGTAACTTTTCATCAACCAGACCACCTTTGTAGTTTTATCACTTTCTTAATAACTCCTGTTCAGTGTAACTGAAAAATCTTTTACTAACTATAACTATAATCAATTACTATTAACATTCTTCTTTGATCCAATTACCCATCAATTTACCTATTTAGGTATATTTCCATATGATTACTAACAATGGCAATGCCATTTGGGTGATATATTAGATACCTACATGTATATGGAAAACAAGAGTGGTCCTAAAATTGAACCTTATCATGACTTTCAAGGAGTTATATGTTTTTCCTTTAAAGCCCCTCTAAAGTGTTGGGAGCTCCAAATGTAAGGATGGTGAATAATATAGTAGTCAGTATAGAGATATCAACTGCTTTGAGAAGCCTGGCTGTTTGATATGCTCAAGGGAACGCGCGCAGATCCTGCCATTACCCTGAGGCGCGCCTGGGTGGGCGATGCGCCGAGGTGTAATGGCGGGATCTGCTAGTTCCAGAGAGCATATAAAGCAGCCAGATCTCAAATAATAAAGCAGTCGATATGTCTTTTATATGCCGAATTAAAACAAAAAATCTACCAAGAATTCTTACCTTATCTTTTTATTGAGTAAAGATTGGTTAAAACATTACAGAAAATCTGAGACACTATCTGTTAATCTTAACTTGAAAAATGACTAAAATTTTCAATCATTTGGGAATCGCAGACAAACAGCACTGTATGCAGAGATGCCAACCATTACGGTTTTGCCGTATTTGTTACGGTTTTAATGCTCTTGTTACAGCGTTACGGTAAACAATCATAAGGTTACGGGGAAACGATAAATAAAAGTACATTATAGCGAATGCCGCCTTATCACATAGCCTCCGTACACAGCGCTGCATGCCGCACACATTTACTTGTAAGTTCACTGAATTTGACTACACTGGATAGGCACTTTCGCGCACATGGTCCGTCCGCCGCCATCTTGTTTAATTCCGAAACAACACGGCCGCCGTTATTACTGTTTTGATACTAACTAGTATGTTACGGTCGTGCATCTTGGGGGGAGCATGGTGGTAGATGATCGTGCGCGCGGCGCCCGCAATACCCATTCAAAGTATAGTAGCGAAGACTTCGGTGATTCAGCAGGCGCATTGCAAGTGCGGTATACGGTGTGTTGTTGTTCATGAACGCCGGGCCTTACCGGCCTGGGCTTGTGTGTCTGTAGTACTGGAGTGTACGTGTGTGTATGTAGGATACGAGTTCTGCCATTTGACTGTGGATTCGAATTTGATATTCGACGCTTGAACGAGGTGTTTTCTTCCTGAATATTATCATGGATTCACTCAAAAGAGCGAGTACCCGAGGAGGAGATCCTTTGACTGGAAACAGATTTTTTTAAACGTTTTTATGCACATCTTTATTTTGGACTTAAAAATGGTAGGTTCGAAATGCGGTAAGAGTGATTGGGTGTTTGTGTACGTTTTGCGCGAAAATTATGCTGCGGTGTCTTGCGTTCCGGAAAGACCCCAATTTGTTACGGACAAATATGGTAAATGTTACTGACAATCATCCTATAGGGTTGGCATCTCTGTGTATGGTGTCCGCGCTCGCACAAAGACAATTTTAACACGTAAACCAATGGGTATCGCAGCAAAAGTATACTATTTTCATGGTAACCAGAATTTTGAGGGATCTCACTCTTGGACTATTAACCGGTTTTGGCATTTTACGTTTATTTACGGGAGTGGCTAAAATCACAACTCCAATTTTGACCAATCAGATGGCTGGATTTGTAAAGTGAGGTATATAATTCATATTATCATCTGGAAACAGCCCTATTTTGATACATGATTGTACTATCATTATGTTGTTATTTCTGCAGGAAGTGCAAGCTGTGAGTGAGACTCTCTTCCCACCCCTATTGTGTGCTGCAGCCAGAAATGGAGATTTAAACGCAATCAAGTACATGCAGGAGACCGTAAGTTAATACATCCATAGAGATTTAATACTTCATAGTTCATACACCAATGTTATTGCCAAGATCTCTGCTATTTCAAAATGAGAACGAGTTGTTCTACGAATAATTCCAGCTTAGAAGGGCCGACTTTGTGAATTCGATTTAGAAATTGATTAAGGTACACTATGTTGAGAGAATTGGGGATAAGAATGATTCAGTGTAAATATATGTGCTTCCTTCTGTCATTACAGGTATACAAAAAAGATATTTTTTTTAATAGGTCCGGTTCATCACAGTTTTTTTTTTTTAAACTGGGGCCTGATGGCTGAAAACCAGTCTTGTCCTCATGCCCCCAGTAAATTTCTACAAGTAAGACAAAAGTACAGAATTCGTAATGAATTTGTACAAACCCAAGACTTGGCACAAGCAGGTCTGGAAGATGGCTACAAAAATCTGTCACATTTTTTAATAAAAGATATCATTATTCTTTAATTTAAGACTTTCATTTTTCGATTCCTGTTTTGAAAAGTCAATTTTGCATGAAATTTCATCTGGTGTAAAATGTGAATTCTAGCCATCTTTCTAACCTCTATAAGCCAAGTTTTAGGTATACAGTTGTCTCACATGTAGAGTTCAATGCACCAGATGAGAGAAAGTAGATCCAGGCTCTGATGGTCACGATCAGAGCCTGGTTTACCAACTGAAACGACTTGGGGACTAATTTCAAACCATGTCATTACAGGTAGCAGATCATTAAAGTTGAGCATTTAACCACTAAAGGGAGGGTTGATGTAGGATGTTCTGACTGTGTTGTAGATTTTTATGTCTCTGGAAACAGGGAAATGACTATTATGCAATATTTTTCAGTCATATACATTCAGTGGCCATGTTTATGTCTTTATGGTAATTTTCACTGGGAACTGAGCTGTTATGAGTGTCAGTGAAATGAGCAATGCTAAGCACTGTGAGTCCAAGCATGTTGCATGAAGCTGCCCTGGTACATTCTTCCTCCCCTTCTGGAATGGATCCTGCCCCCCCCCCCCCCTGTATATCACTCCCTAGATAAGCCAATTGTGTTTATGATTGTGTCATGAGAACACTAGAAGGAAGAGAGACAAGTTGATGTATCTGTGGGTGTCTCCTATAATCCCCCTAGGGTGCTAACTTAGCAGGACATGACTATGATGGTCGCACAGCTCTTCATCTGGCAGCCAGTGAAGGTCATACAGAGGTCGTTCGGTTCCTCCTAGAGAATGGCTGTTCTATCTATGCCAGAGATAGGTTTGGTAATACACCTTTCATGGACAGCATTAGAAATAGGTGAGTGTTTCTTCGATGGGCCTTTAGGCATTGTAGCAAAATTTGTTGGGCATTCTTCCCGTGGCTCTTCAAAGGAATACAGTTGAGTTGACCACTTTTTTTCACTATCCAGGATCTAGTTTGCTATGGTAGACAGGCATGTATCAGAAGTAGTAGTAAGTAAGTGGTAATTTGGATGTTGGTGCATGTCTGCCATACCTAAACTAGATGAATGAATGAATGTATTAATTAGTTTATTATCATTTCTGAAACAACATACATGTATGAAACATTTGTAGGGGAAAAGATGGTGATTAGAGACCATGAAATAGCCGAAATGGCTAATGAAAATGTGGGTCCCTGATATGCGGTTCGTATAAAAAGGCAACCAGAATATTTGAAAATTGTCAATCTGAAGCATGAATTCTGTTTGATAGATTTATTTTCTTTTTGTGATATTTTGCAAGATATTGATATACACGCTCACTCTTGTTTCAGATGCTCACTATCTAATTCTGCACTTACTGTTTAATGATGCTTTGTTTTTGCAAATCTTCTGGAACTCGTCCATGGCAAGGCATGATGATTGAGCTAAGAATACAATGACAAAACAAGCAAACATATTCTGAAAACAAGATATTAAAGTAACAAGCGCACTTCCAGAAGCTGCTCTGTTGCATGAATTGTCAATTTTTTCTGTATGTAAAAATAAAAATAAGTTAAAATGGCTGAAGTGTCTAGGGATAGCACTTTGAAGTATTTTCTTGAACTCTGTTCCTTTCTTACTTTCTGTAGAAAACTTGACACCATAGAGATCATCAAGCAGTGTGGTGGTCATCTGATCAATGAGAGTCCCTTTGAACTGGCTGTCCTTCTATGCAGGTAAGATGGATGAACACAAAATCATGTAGGGAACATTTCCATCTAACATAGTACATCATCATCTCACAAAAGCCTTGGCAATTAACCCACTGCTTCCTGGAACCAGGTATTAAGCCTATGGCAAAAGAGAATTTGGTAGTCAACGAGTTAGGCAAGTATCATTCTAGTATGTTAACTTCACTCTTAATAGAGAAGTGGTTCCTGGACTGATAACCGTAAGTTATTTATGTGAAAAGGCTAGTGAGAATGAAATGGCTAATTACTTGCATACTAGATGCTAGTATGAAGCACATAATATCGTCATCATTGATGTGAACCTAACTCATTACGGTAAACACATGTTTGTTTGTTGTTGTTTACAGCGCTGCAGCAACAAATGATGTAACAGGATTACAAGCATACCACATGGCAGGAGTGGATATGATGTGCACAGACTATAGTGGCAATACAGCACTTCATGTGGTATGTAGTAGAATTCAATAATATAGTAGTGGTGTAATTAATAGGTTACTGGACTGTAGATCAAAAGCTGATAACTGAAATCCAATCCATAGGACGTACGTTCTATGTGGGAAATGTAAATCTGTATTTTCCAATCACATCCATGAAGAGAAAGGGTTTCTGGTAGGATGCTGAAAGTTCTTTTGATTTAATTTGCCACTTTACTCCCTTATGCCCAGCATACACTACATGATCCTTCTGGCAATCTGAAGAAATCTAAACAAACATCATCCTGCCAATTCAATTTCTGAGTAATGATAAAAATACTAACAACCAGAAATTTAGTGCATTTAAGCCTTCTAGTCGGAATTAAGGCTGAATAAGCTTCAAATCGTATTAAAAATAGCACAAATGGTCTGATGTTACTGCATTTCTGAGCTGATTTAGCTTTTTCTTCTCCAAAGAAGCTTTAAATTCCTTGAAATTTTGTTTTTATTAAGCGTATAACTATTCAGATCCTTGGATCATTAAGATTTGAAAAATTTGAATTTAAATCGTAGTCAGATCATATAGTGTACTGTGGGCTTTATTAACCAGTAGCCATGGTAAGAATCATTTCCCCATGTACAGGAGATGGTGCACACATTGTTTGTAATCGTGGATCTGATGATAGGATAATGGTTATACTTTATTATGAAGACGGAATACTGTATAAGGATTAGATGTGCTGATAGTGATCAGTAGTTGGACATGTAGCCCGTGTTCAGTATATGACCATGAACTGATTAATTCAATTTATTGGATAATGCTTTCATGGGTAATTTTTAAAAGAACTTGTATTTAAATCTTAGTAATTTGTACAAATTATTTTACTATCAATAATTACCTGTAGTAAAAATATCAAATTGAAGTATTTCCTATTCACTCCTTCTTGGTGCTATATTTATTTTCTATGATGATTATGTTGTTCTATAATCATCTGTTTCTAGCCTTCACCATCAGGACCACTCCCTGGTCTTTGGCTCCTCTCTCCTCTTACCATTTTGTGCAGACTTTATTACTTACCAGAGTCTGAATCAATGCTATTTTCTGTTCTCTTCTTTACCTGTCAGGCTGCAATCAACAACCAAGTTGAAGCAATACAGTACTTACTAGAATCTCATGTCATCCCAGCCAACAAACCTAATGGAGAAGGCTTTACTGCAGCTGAGTTAGCTTCCCAACATGGTCATCAGAAGACTGCTTCACTTATTAAAGAACTCACAGATAAATTAAAGGAGACGATACCTAGCGGTAGTTTCAAGCTTAATGGGGGACCTAATCGATCAACGTAGTCTTACTTTTAAAAGGAGATCATAGATAGCTGAATTCAATATATACTGGACAGTATTTCAAGGGAGGGGGGGGGGGGGGTGGGGTTCAAAGTGATCTTCATGATCTTGGCCTGTTCAAGATTAGGATGGCTTCATTTTCAATTAATGTTCATTTTCAAGTGGTTTAGTCCCAGCATTGATAGTTTTACGAGACGGGTTGTTCATGTGAGATATGTGCTTGTATATGTGTGATATCCATCATTCCTCTCATGGAGTAATACATGACAATATTGTAAGCCAAGATATATGGAATTCATGTTTTTGTTGGTAAGCATATTGATAAATGTCTCTTTCAATTCAGTTTGTGAACCGATGTAGAGGAACCCCAAACTTCCATGTACCTCACCACCTAGTCATACAAAACCATCAAAGTTCCAGAAATATATTTATTGGTAAAGTTTTTAAGATAAATGTATTTATTAAGTCTATCCACTCCTTCCAGGGTATGAGAGTACGTACAAAGAAACATATTTGCAAGTATTATACATACATCTTAAGTGTGTACTGTACAAAGTAGATGAACGTTGTATGAAAATATATATGTACAAGACTCGCCATTCTGGCATTTGACTATTCTACCATTACAAGTAATATATATCAGTTCTATTTCTCTTAAGTTCTATTCAATGGCATTCTACCCTCTTTTCTTGTGGTGTCTGAGAAAACTGCATCATAGTAGTTTTGGCAAATTCTGCAATTTTTTTAAGGTGGCATATTTGGGAAATTTGTAAGGCTTTTAGTCTACTTTCTAACATTTTTGTTGATAAATACATGTACCCCCCCCCCCCCCCTGAAAAATTGGACCTTTGAAAAGGTAGTTTTGACTTTGTGTTAAAAATCAATGGAGTATAGAGCCACAAAATACTACTTTCAATGTAGGCACAGGCCCAAAAGACATGTCCTTGTCTTTTTTGTTGTTGATATTTGCAATAAAATATGATGCCGTTGATTGTATTGCATGAATTCTATGAATTCTTATTAGAGCTATACAAGACTAATATACTGATGCTGCAAATGTTGACCAGTATTGTTATTTGTGTTTATATATTCATCATTATTCAACTCACTCTATATTATTATACCTGAATTGCAGCTGGTAAAGCATATTTTAATGTTTGATTTTAAACATTTCAGCTGTGTACACAAAGGTAGTATTTCCTTATGGGGTTTTTAAAAAGTGAACAAAAATGTCACGTCTGTTACGCTACAGTTTTAACTACTGTATTACAAGGAAATTTATGATCCAATTGTTTTACAATGTGTATCTGTGTATGATTACAAGCTTTTGTTAATACCTAAACTAGACTCATTGAACCCGCCCCCAATCACAGACTTTTCAAACTGTTTACAGTGAGTAAACAGAATTCTTGTCCATTTTGTGTCATGTCCTTTACAGTTACAAAAAGTTGATTTTCCCTTTAACTATTCAGTGGAATACTGTGAAATCTGTTATGTATGTGGCTGATTGTCAAATGTGTCTGAATCTCTGACTGAAATATAGTGTAAAACTATCTTAAATAACCAAAAAGTGTTCTGAATGTCATGACCGTTATGATACAGTCACTGTTTGATATTGATTGACATTAATGTACCATATGTAGTCCATGGTCTTTGTCATTTTAAATTTAATCTATTGGACTAAACGATAATGAAACAAGAATTGTACAAATTTGATGATAATACTCTTCAGTATTTCGGATTGTAGTCCAACTATAACATATGAAAGATTGTTTTTAAATTGCAACATTCAATTGTTAATAAAAAGGCTACCATTCTAACCATTGACATGTTTTGTTGATGCTGATGACAGATTTATATGTATGGTGATACAGACCCCTTTTGTAGGCATGTAATGTACGCTGGGTGTCATGTGATGTGTGTAAGTTTTCTATGTATTCACAATGTAGTAACCATACTTACCACTATTTACAAAATATGGTGCAACAATGATAATGAACTTAATAATACAATATTAATTCCCTGTTTTGTACATGTATTTGATAAGAGAATTGGATTTTGATTATTCAAGTATATTTTTAAAAGTTGAAATTTGTGCATGGAAGTGCCTTCGTGAATAATATTAGTGTATTGATGTTTAATAATTGAGATTTTGGTATAGCAATAATGCTATATGTACAGTATTCATGTAAATTGACAATGTGATTAATATTTGTATGCATGGTTGAATGGCTGCTATCTCATAGGGTGTGAGCATTTCATTTATTATATATATCCCTTTTTTAATCATGGTTTCAGATTAACCCATTATCAATAAGGTATCACATATTGTGGCATGACATGGGTATATTGATGCATCATATTAGTAAACTCAAGCAAAAATCCCAGTGTCAATTTCTACTTCATGCAATGTGACAATCTCGCAGCTTAAATTATAAACATTTTCTTAACATTCTTAACATAATATTTATAGCTTGCACTCATTGTTAAGGTGTTTTTGCTAATTTGTGCATATATATATATTCTGATATGTATTCTGGTAATAATTACAACTACTTTGTGAGAATTCAAATGTACTGCTCTCTCACAGTCATTCAACAAAGATGGAGCATGGATTACATATATATTTGTGTAACTTGTGTTTTAAGGCTTTTCAATGCCTGAAGTGCTTCTTAGGTATCTGTTAAACAGAAGACATTTACATTGTAAATATTTCAAGTTTAAGTCTTAAAGGTAATACAAAGTTTTGGTATGGGGTCATGAATTTGGTTCAAATGAACATATTGGAAGCATAATTGATCCTACAATATTCGGTGATCGTTGTCGCGGTTGAAATCGAGTCTAAAGTTATGAAATTGTAAATAATGAACTCTTCATGTTGTATAGCTCTCTCTCAAGGTCAAAATATTGATTAAACCATAAAACAATGTTCTTGACTAAAATCGACCGATTGGCTATTCCCGTTTGGCAATTACATATCACAACTACATATTCTGAGATTTTCATGGTCGCACTTACCATTGTATGGCCGTAAGCGCTATTTGAAATTTATCAAAATTTACCGGAAGTACCGGTAAATTTTTATATTCAATTTTTCTCGAAAGCAGAAGTGTTTTAGAGACTAAATTTTCTTGTGCTTATAATACATCCACAGGGTCATCAAAAAATATCAAAATTGTAAAGAATCACTATCCAGCCAATTTTAAACATTTCCCAAAACTTTGTATTACCTTTAAATTTGTATGTACATGTATATGAATCAATTTATCCAAATTAAATAAAGTCTAATTTAAAGAAAATGTATGTTTATCAAATTTAACCCCCCCCCCCCAACAACTTGCAAACAATCTATGATTGAATTCTGATCAAGCTTAAACAAAATCATTGAATGAAAGTATTTATTGTGCCAAAGTACATGTGTAAGTATACATTTCATATCACAGAATGCTGAATGAGGAATGGAAAATTGTGTTTTAAAAAGTCAATGTAGTTGACAACAGTCATGTCATATGAATGGAAAGGCGATTAAAAACACATATTGTGTTTCTGAAGCCGCATACATCTTTAAAAAACGTCCTCCTTTACGATGTGGAAACATCTTTGTTAATCTAAGGAATCAAATATTTCTTTTTGATATCTGAGTTGAATTTTTTTCTGACCACATTGATATGTAATTAAGTCATTCTAGGTATTCTCCTGTAGGCATTTTTAATTAGTGACATGCTAAGTTATCTTTGACTTTGTACATTTTTAATTCAAGAGGCTGAATGAAGTTGGAAAAAATGTGGCTTATTTATGAAATCTGTGTTTATGAAGTGCACATTGCAAACAGTCGTTTTATTTGACCATACAAGTGTTATATTTTTATTTGAAGATTTTACCTGGATTTTGTCTTGATGTTAATAAACAGTGGTGGATGATGTTAATGAAGGAAATAATGATATGGTAGTGGTGTCTTATTATTTGGATGTACATGTATATCATATAATTGTTTACCATGACATGAACGTCTACATACCGAAATACTCATGAAGTAAACCATTTGCTGACAAGATGGACTTTAGATGTTTGATTTCTATTTAAATGTATTTCAGTAATTTACATTATCCTGATCACACACACATACACAAATTACCTAGGTCATTCTTCATTTTCACCTACTTCTCGAATATACTGTTTTTATATTCTGTCACTACTTTTTCATCATTGAGCTAATTTCGTATTTTCTTTTTCTCAATAGTTATTCGAAAGCTTAAGTAAATACTAACATGAATTCAGTTGTATAACACTCCTTTAGATTGTAGACATGGATCATTGGAAAGACGTTAACAAGAATTAAAACCATGAAATTCATGCCAAAGATTAAGAATACAACTATGCCCATCGAAACAAAAATGTTCACCTTTTGTGATTATTTACGACGCGTGGTATATAGCGAAAGGATTTGTGATAGCATATATTATGTCGAGTGATGTTCAAAGGATACGATTGTGTTCAGAATCAATAATTAATACACAAAGTTCGTGGTCTTGATTTGTCAAAAAGTGAAATATCAATTTAAATTTCACTAACCGTCTCCTAAAACTCTTTGGCAATACAAGTTTTGTTCTTTAACTGTTTTCAACTGTTTACAATCTTAAATGAGTTCAATTTTGGTACATGTCGTATGTGCCAAATAATTTCTGACACTTAGCTCTTACTTCGTGTTATGCTCCTGTATTCTTTTAAAATCCCCTTTTCTCTATGCAATTTATTATATTTTCATTGTTCCCTGGTACAAATGTCTTTTTCAGGCGTAACTCACGCAAGCAATCGCCTTCTGTAATATCTGTCTCTGTTTTTCCGTTTGTCAACTCTCTTCCTCTCTCTCTCTCTCTCTCTCTCTCGTTTCTTTATTGTCCATGGTTATTGATTTTATCGTTTTATGAGCGAACAGAGTGGTACAGATGAGAAAAAAATACATGCAAGGATTTCAACAGGTAATAACAAAAAGAGAGAGAAGGATATAGAAAGAGAAAGAAAGAGATTGAGAGAGAGAGAGAGAGAGAGAAAAGGAGAGAGAGCGAGAGGGGAATTGGTTAGGTAAACGTAAAGGACTTACAGGTGCTGCACATAATCTGTCAACAAGTAAAGGAATATTTTAATGACAAAGTTATGAATAGTTTAAAGAGCAAGCAAATCGGACTGAACATTAATACGGACACAACTTTACAAGATCGTAAGCCCATGGACAAATGACATGACGAGAAGATAATCGTATTCATGTATCGTTTATAGCTTTATTCCTCCGGTCTTGGAGTCGATTGATTGATTGATTTTTATTCGACAAGCTTCCAACATACAACAATATACAATAATAACAGATCAAAAATAAGTCAGCTTGAACAGGATAACCCACGAAAGCTCGAGAGCTTATTTCCAGTGGGGTCCCTTACAGACATGTATACAATTAATAAATTAAAATAGTAATATTTACAGACAGATAAGAAAATTAAAAGAACTACTTATTAAAGATAATAATAACAACATTAAACTGATGATAGAAATGATATTAAGTACAAGAAGAAAAAGAAGAAGGAGAAGAAGAAAAAGAGGAGAAGGAAGAAGAGGAAAATAATGATGAATTTGTAGAATTTCTATAACGTACGAAAACATAAGTATATACAACATGAAAAAGTATGAACCGACAGAAGAATAACAATTTCAATCATATAACATGTCATTCACTTCTCTTCTCTGACTGTCAAGTATTAGGTATTCCTTTAATTTCCTCTTAAAATGATCATAGTTTCCTATTTCTTTTACACCATTGGGAAGGGAATTCCAATGTTTTATGGCATTGTAATAAAACGAATTTCCAATACTACCTACTCTTTCTGGTAAGTTAAAGTTGAATCGTCTATTTCTTGTATTATAATCATGTACTTCAGTAACAAGATCGAAGTTGGATCGAATATAATGATTCGACCTAGTATGATATATTTTATGCACGTGATGCAATGCGAGTTGTTTTGATCTTTGGTCGACTTCAAGAAAACCAGCTTTAGAAAGTTCGCTATAGCCAACATGAGTTCTTGGACCAGAACAGTTGATAAATCTCACCATTTTGTTCTGTATAATCTTCAACTTCTTTTGATCTGACTTGTTTATGTTACTGTACCATGCAGGGTTAGCATAGTCAAATAAACATTGAATAAGAGCAAAACAGAGTGTACGTCTTGCTTTTAAATCCATACAACTTTGATATCTGTACAAAAATTTCAGACGAGAATTTGCTTTTTTTACAACTGATTCTACTAAAGATGAAAATGAAATTGCGCTAGCCAACTCAATGCCTAAATACTTCACAGACTCTTTTCTCTTGATTGCTTGATTATTGTGTCTCACTTTGAATTCAAATGACTTTTTAGAACTACTTTTAGAACAAAATAAAATGCTTTCTGTTTTTCCCAAGTGTAAAGAAAGCTTATTATCAGTCATCCAATCGACACACGTAGACAGCTGTTCACTGAGCTTTTCCTCAATATATTTAGGATCAGGATTTGAATAGAGTAGTACGCTGTCATCTGCGTACAATAATAGTTTGAAGTCTTTTATACAAGTACACATATCATTTATATAACTTGAAAATAGAATTGGGCCTAAAATACTTCCCTGAGGAACACCGCATGTTATAGGCATTAGTTTGGAACGAATATCATGAATGGCCACTACTTGGTGCCGATTAGATAAGTAGGATCTGAACCAATCTAAACTTGCCTTATCAAAACCCATTAGTTGTAACTTCTTCAATAAGACGCAATGATTAACTGTATCAAAAGCTTTTTGCAGATCAAGGAGCACCATACCAACAAAGCGCCCTTGGGAAGTTTCTCTCCTCAAATAATCAGTCAAATGAATTAGACATGTTTCAGTCGAATAATCATGTCGAAAACCAGATTGAAATTCATAAATTATATCATTTTCTTTGAAGTATCTTTCAATTTGAACACAGACCGATTTTTCTAGAATCTTTGATGCTACGCTTAAAACACTAATAGGTCTATAGTTGCTAACATCAGTTTTATCTTTCTTTTTATAAAGTGGAGTCACTTTTGCTATTTTCATATCTTCTGGAAAAGTACTCGTCAAGATAGATAGGTTCATTAAGTAACTTAGAGGCTTAAATAAAACCTTCGCACCATCTTTTAGAAATTTAGCTGGAATCAAGTCTAACCCAGTACTTTTTGATACATTCAACTTACGTAACTCTTTGAAAACAAATTGTTCACTGATTGGTAATAACTCGAAGCTGTTTTCACGTACACCTTTTCTTTCGTAAAAGTCACGAATACAATCATTGTCTGCGCTGAAAAAGTCTTTGGAAGGGGGGAGTTTGTCTACTAATTTGGCAGCCATTCTTCTGTAATAATATTAATGTCGAAGTAACAAAGATAAGACAAATATTTGCAACGACATCTGTACTGTACGTCGTGACTTTCTAACAAGTATAACAGAGTCCTTTGCAGGATAGTCAAAAATAAAGGAAAGAAACAAAGTATTGCAACATTAGATTCAAAATATTTTTCTTTCATTGGATTTATCAGACAGATTTTTTTTCTGGAATGCAGCCCTTTGAAATAAAGTTGTCGAATATTTTTTCGTTTTTAAGATTAATGGACGTAACTATGACTCACTGAGCGAGGTATTATTCAACGTGTTTAATATGGTTGTCAATGGCGGATTCGGCAGAGGGCGGGGACGCACGTGTCACCTCACGAAACCCAATCTGACATAAACATGATCACAACTTCTTTCGAAAATCAACTTGATCATGTGCAAACATTACAATGACATATTACGTACTTCGAACGTGATTTTTATGGAATATGAAATAATTTGTTGAAATCGCCCTTCATTTAATTCTCATTCACAAAAGTATTTGGGAGGAATGTGTCCCTATTAAATTGTTCCCCTGGCATCAATTTTAGACTTCAAAAGCCACATAAAAAGTTATACCCTATGATATTCTGTAGATGTGATCATAACTATAATGTTATATAACATTATACACTGTATGTACTTTTAATGCTCTGCATTTTCCAGTAAAATGGAATTGTCCTGTATCTTCTCCTTTGTTGTGCAAGTTTGAACAATTAAGTGATGTTTAAAAAAAAAAAAAAAAAAAAATAGTCATAGAAATTCTATGACTCTGTACCAACCAAGTAATCTTGTAATTTTGTTTCTAACTAAGAATTACAATAGTCCACTATGATAAGTATCTGTCATTAAAATACAGCTAAGCTTAACAAGTAAAGCTTTCGTCAAATGTCTTCCAATCTAATAACGTACTGTAACATCAAAATCACTGCTACTTAAAATCGTTGATTAAACGAGGCTGAATCCGCCTTTTCTTTTGTGATATATGTATATATAATTATGTCATACATATTAAGTTCATAAACTTTATCAACAGTAAACATACGTTTTTGATATGCTATCCTAATTTCAGATGGAGGCATTATCTACTATCACTAAATTCAAGGACAAAGCCAAGACTTTTCAAGAACCATTGATTTCTAAGTTGCAATTCTAAATTTAGTTTCATTTAAACAAGTCACATAGTTGTATTCTATTTCGAAATAATCGGCTTTCTATCTATTCGCTACATACTTTGACTGATCTACAGTTCTTTTACCAAATAAAATTATTATGTCCGAGCAAGTTATGATCATCTCGCTGTTTCGTTATCTTCCCCATTCATTTGGAACTTTCTCACAATACAGATCGTCTTCGCAGCTCGAATGAATCTCTTGAGTCCACTACCTGGTTTGCTCCTGTCTGAGTTCGAGACTCCATGACTTACACTCATTCTCTTCAGACTAGATGCCAGCATAGCAATAGGGGCACTAAGACGAGATACTCGTCTACTCATCCTCCTTTTCCTTAGATACTCGGCACCCGCTTTTTCGATTGTGTCCTCAGTAGTTTCTTCGACCTCGTCAATGACTTCCAGTTCGACTAGCTCATCACCGTCGTCACTTTCCGCATCGAGTTCTTCTTGAGTTTCTTTCACCATCTGACGGTATTCCTCCTCTGAGTCAAACCCGAGCCACACGTACATTTCATCCGGCTTATTCGATTCCAAGAGCTCTCGAGGTCGATACGTCTCAGGTTTAAAGTCGGCCGTCATGAAAGGATTTTTCTCTGCGTCCTCCTCCTTGAATTTGAGGGCAGCCATGTTCGGAGGTAACTTCACCCACCCACGTTTATTGCTCGGCTTCTGCTGCTGATTGTGTATGGGTTGTAACACAGGACCGCGACCAGAGTTCTGACTCGTGTTCATGTAGAATGTTCTCGCCAAATTGAGATTTTGCGGGGTTCCATCAGATGTCATGCTAGCACTACCGGGCCCGATACCTGGAAGCTTCTGGATTTCACCGCTCGCAATCATCTGACTTAGAGAAACCCTTCTTCCTCCAGGTGTGGGTTTGCTAGGAGTCTTGCTACCTGGTGCAATGTCGGGCAGTGAGATAGTCTGCGTTGATACCCCACCGCTGGTTTTGTCCTTCTCGCTGACACTCGCTACACCTTCTGCGTTAGCCCACACGACCTTGGGCGTCTCCGCAGTACGATCTGCCTCTTCTACAGTTACCTGAACTTTAGGGATCTCCTTCTTCTTTGCATTTCTCATTTCTTGTTTCAAATGTCTCAGTCTCCTTTCGCTCAAACTTTCTTGTGTGCTATGTCGTGTATAAGATTCGCTGAGATACCCCAGCGATCTACTCATGTTTGAATTGCTATTTTGTTTTGTTTGCATGGACTTGACTAAATCTTCGAGATTTCTCCTGGCAGGAATAATCGGCAATGTATGTCGCAAACCATCCTCTTTCCTCTTCCTCTTTTCAGCAATCGTCTCACCAGTTTTATCGCCATCCACACCCTGCTCTTCTATTGTTTTTCGTCTCGCTCTATTTTGCTCTACAAGATTCTTTAAGAAGTTCATACGTGTATGCATCACTTTCTGCTGTCTCTCAAGGGTGGAGCGTGTCAGATGACGCGCGTAATCAAGATGACGAAGTTCGCGTTCAGCTTCCAAATGGAACGCGTGATTTCTCTCGCGTCCTGCAAACGTTAATCGGGCATCCATTTTGATCATAAGTGTTCTGGGATCATCCCGTTTCAAATCTAGACGATAAGAGCTTCGCGCCATTTCACTCTAAAACTGACTTTCTCTCCTGTTATCCAGGACAACGTGGTATGAATGCAACCGTGATAGTTCTTAGATTAACAGGCTATCGACACTATCTCAACATAATTCTTGCTTATATTTTCACTTCCAAGAGATGTGCCAAATAATTATAAGGATTCCAGGTAAAAGTTTGCAGAAAATATAAATGAGTTAATGAGGTAACATCTTAAGATGGTCCACGTTGCTTAGCGGTGTAGTGATGTCCATGATGTAAATGGTGTTGATATGCTGCAAACTCCGCGGCGGAAGCTGTGGTCCTGTGTAAAATGAAAGTAAAGAATAATGCCTAATGAAGAATGGTAACAAACAACGATCCCAAATCAAACCATCTACCGAATTCAGATGTAATTAAACATTGTTGATAATTATAAAGAAAACACCATAAGAATCGGGTTGGCATAGATTAACTTATGATAAACATCTGGTAATATAGAATAAGCATTATCATTGAAACGATAAGAATGTTCCTGGATGACTTTTATTATATACAAAGATATATATTTACATGTTTTTTATGATTATTCCGGGAGCACAAGTTAGCTTTTTGGTGAATCTCTTCTTTCTATTCTTCTTTTATAAAAACAAGTTAATAATATGGGAAGAAAGAGACTGACATTTTTCGTACAGTTGTCGTGATATACTCAAACATGAAACGGATACCCTATACATTTTGACAACATACTGTGTCTATTATGTGAAATCGTTATGACGAAAGTATAACATGAAATAACACTGAAACAACACATCAGCTGAAGACATAGAGGTAGCGATACATTTAGAATAATATCATGATATTACTAATGGCATAACTGCATCACATAATAGATAAAAGAGTAGTTTTTATAAACATAATCAAAATCTATTTGTTAGACAGTGATAAATACAAAACGTATTTGAAAGTGATATCTGGCGCGATAAACGAAGAACTGAAGATATAAAGTTATGAAACTTTCTTGTGCTAAAGTTGAAATGTATAATGGGCTGAGATTAATTACGATTTTTAAAAAAATAAATCACAATGCCTATAAAACGAAATATCAACAAAAGTGGGCAATTATGAACAAAGATCACTTAAATCCAACGCATTATGAATAGTGTCAAAATGCTTCGTGAAATAAAAGTGATGAATCAAACATACCTTTAAAATAGTGAAATATTCACAATAATCTTGATATTTTTGCACAGCGGTATATCCATAAGAACAGATCTACAATGCGGTTAGACAATCTATCACATCTAAAGACGTGTTTAATCCTAGCAACACCCATAACAAGGCATTAGCTGCTTCCCCACCCTTGAGAATTGATTGTACCCTGAAGGGCGGGAAAGTTTAGAGGAGCTACATCAGCGAAAAGAAATCAATTTTTGACTGAAAGCCCCTATTACTCCAAGGCTGATACTACTTGCGTCCATCCCTCATTGTATTATCACAAAATAATGATCAAGTATGAAAAGCGGATCACGATGTAAAGGCATACGTCAGTAAAAGTCGATAATTCTATTGTCATTGGATCGTTACTTCTCGATTCTTATAAAAAGGAACCTCGTGATAATCTGCTTCGAGCTGTTCAGGAGTTGCACAGGAGTAAACCAACTCTTGATGTAGTTTTTTTTAATACTGCTACTTGGGAGCACTTAACACTAATGATTATTTAATGAAGGAGATCGTAATAGGCGTCATACCTTTTTCGTAGAATTGTGAATGAAATGAAATCGAAGGAATAATCAACGCACATCCTATCTTCTATGATTGTGTCGAAATCATGTTTTGGGCATAAACATAGACATGTCAGTAATTTGATAGTATTTAGGTTATCTGAATGAGCTCAAGCAAAAACATTTTGCTATTTGATCAGTGTAAATAACATAAGAGATGGTCACTATGATGAAGCTTTTTCTGCTCTACCTTTTCCACGTCCTATTATTATATAAATTGGTTGGAGCTCACCAGTTCCTGTACCAAAACCATAACTTATCATTCAAATTTAGATTATGAGCATGCAGTCTGAGTAGGGTCGGACAAAATCAAGAGTGGTTTTCAAGGATAGTGGGTATCAGTGGGACAGGTAAGGAATAACTCAAAAAAGTACGATGATAATGTGTTATTGGTAGATATTTCCAAAGAAATTGCACACCCTTTTGTTGTCTGCAACTTCACCTGCTGTCACAACACATCCCATCCCAGTATAGCTTGGAAAAGCTGCTTCAGGGATTACCTCATCAAGTATCAAGTATAAATAGTGGCAACTTACCCAATGCAGTCGAGTCCGCATTTATCGTTTCTTACAAAGATTTTAATAAACTATTAACCAGGATCTGCCCTATTATAATGATTAATCCATTCTTGTATGAAATCCTTAACCTTTTTATTTCTGTTTATAGATTCTATGTCTAACTGTGTACAAAAATGAACATCGTCACCCCATTTCTTTTTATGTCATGCCAACCGTGGTTGCAGAGGAAGAGTAAGAATAACACATTTATGAAAGGGAATGGATAATAGAAGTTGTCATTGCAATTGAATTCTAATTATTGTACACATAGAGCTATTAAACAGAATTAATCAATACAACTTTGAGGTCGTTACCTATTGTGGTGTTTCAATAATCGCTTCAAGGTTTGATCCGCGTGCAACAATACGATATGCATAGCCTGTGGGGAAAGTCTTATTGTTTTCTCGAATAGGGGAGCAACGGAGGGGGAGGGGGGTAAAGTGGAAGAGACGATTGCAACAACACAGATATAAAGACATATATAACGAGGTATAGATAGGGAGGGAGACAGAAAAGTACCCTCTTGATTTTAAAATTGTTGATCAATTCCTTTCTTCTTTCGAGTTTCCAGATTATTAATGTATCCCAAAGGGAGCCCCCTGTCTACACCCGAGAGACAGGACGGTGTCTGGACGGTGTCTTAGAACGGACAGGACTACGCGGTAACCTACAGGATACAAAAATCTACATTTTGTCGTATTTTAATTTTATTTTTTTCTCCATCTATTTTCTCTTTCATTTCATTTTAAGGGGGAAAAAAAGAAAAAGAAAAAAAGAGAGAAGCCTATAATTAAATTATATTTTTGATACTCTTATTTTTTTTTAAAAAGAGAAGGAAAGAAATTAATATTAAAAAGAAAGGCGTTGGTGATAATAGTCAGGTCTTGACTGATTGCCATTACAACAAAAAACAACAACAACAACAACGAGATCGTGCGAAGACCTTTAGGGGTTTATCATAATCATACGGATATCAGTATAGAATTTTAGTGAAAGGGCTTAAAAGTCCCAATTTCCTACGTGTAATAAAAAAGAGAAAGAAACATTATATTATTATAAGTGCTTAGCATAATCATGTAATTTTGTTGTTCAATCAAAATTTGTTTGAGTTTAATTCGAATATGATGCGTCTTTTTGAGGTCAAAATAATATAGTGATGAAAAGTAAGTAGAATTCATAACGAGACCTCTATTTGCCACAAGAATATAATGGAAGACTTTAATACACCTCAGGCTCAGACATTCCGGTTTGATAGATGTTTATTGGACTTAAATCATACTTCGAAGATGTCAGTTAAGTAACAAAGGAAATGTAATATATCCATCTATCTAAGTATCTTCTTTCGGTTCGGAGGTTGATTGCAACATCTCTCCATTTCACTCTATATTCTGTCATTCTGGTGCACTCTTGAGTCCACTCTAGTTCTTGACATTCTCTTCCCAGTTTATTCAAGGTCTCCCTCTCGGTCTAGTTCCTTCCACTTTTCCCTCCAACACATTCTTTAAGAGGCTTTGGTGCCTTTTGACATGACCAAATTATTTGACTTTTCTCTCCTTAACTAATCCAACCAGTGAAATTTGTTTGCGCCCTGCCATGTACAAATCTCTTTGTTGGATTTCATTCGTTTCCAGGATATTTTCATCTTTCTTCTGTAAATCCACATTTCAAAAGATGTTATCCTATTTTCCATGGCCTTGGAAGATGAATTTAACGGGGTCCATGGTTAAGTTTTAAAGCGATCATTTATAAATGTGTTCATTCAGGCAATAAATTGAACGTTGAAGAATTAGTGAGGTGCTCTTGTTGGGCACCGTTGCGTTACATTATTTAACGAGTTCTATGATTAAGTTCTATTTATTTTATAAATGTTCATTCAAGCAATAAATTGAGCAACGTAAGACGTGGGGATTCTCTTTCTTATTATCTTACAATTGATGGTGACTTAGCCATCAATATTAACTACCATGGAAATATCACTCAACAGCCAGTGAAATAAAGTTTTTGATGGTAAGTTTGATTGGTAAGGTCTATGGTTCGATACAACGAGACTCAGAAAAGAGAGAATAATGATACTTGTGTCCAATCGCTTGATTGGTATATCCTTGGTCCATGTTTGACAAACTAGCTTGAAGACCTTTACTCAAAATAAAGAGATTTCATGATTTGGCGATTGTGGCCTTTCTCACTATCTCTCTATCTCTCTCTCTCTCTCTCTATCTCACTTTTCTACTTTCAATCTATCTAATTCCCACAATGTGCTTGGTTATTGTTGTTATTTTTTAGATTGACATTTCATTGATTCTTGCATATTATTTTGTTTGCCTTTCTACTGCTGCATTAGCTTTACGTGAATTGTCTCCAATTCATTGAATTTACCGTATCTGTTAATAGCTGTTGTGTCTTTATAAACTTCCACATTTCTTCACGTTTCATACGAGTCATTATGTGCTTTTGCCATACCTTCTTTGTCCCGAGTAGGCTTCAATTTTGATAATACTGTTGTTTTTTCATTGAATAATACTCAACCCCTCTCACTTCATCTTTACCATTATCTCATTCCATGATTTATGTCCACTCAGTTTTCCTTTCTTTCATAATT
Organism: Strongylocentrotus droebachiensis; assembly: GCA_035222895.1. Taxonomy (NCBI): domain Eukaryota; kingdom Metazoa; phylum Echinodermata; class Echinoidea; order Camarodonta; family Strongylocentrotidae; genus Strongylocentrotus; species Strongylocentrotus droebachiensis. The sequence goes on along the minus strand of JAVYIG010000131.1, from coordinate 455,793 downwards.
CTCTCTCTCTCTCCCTCTCTCTCTCACCCCCTCCCCCTTTCAGGGTACACGATCCTCCGTGATACTTCATTTGCGGCTAAGCAAAGGGCATTCTAGATTTTGATACATAATATACCCAAGTTATAATGCCACAGTATCGGATGATATTCTCCTAACTCCTGACCAATTTAATATTAGTAAACTAAATTTTGTCACGGCATTCCTTTCGTTTTTATTTAGTCAACATTATAGTGACGTGTCCTTTTTAGCTGCCCGAAGCTACCCTTTCACTTTATCAAAGAGATCTTAAGTAACAAGGACATTATAGTATAGTATAAAACATACTTACCAGAGCGCATTTATTATGTTGGTCGGTAGGCGACGATCAAGCTTCGCAACAGTCTTGTTATAACTTCTCCTGGAAATCTCTGATGGCCCTTAGCCGGCAAAATTATAGTAAAACATGCAGTTATCCCAAACTGATACATCTACTTCCGTGTAAAGCATATAGGTGTACAGTGTTTAGAACTAAACAAAGGTCCAATTTTAATCTTACACAGTGTATCTCACGTTGTCATACGCGTCCATACCGTTCATAACATGAGCAAACACAGATTATTTTAAAACTCTAATGAATAGGTCTCGATTTTTATACGGGATCTTTGTTCGCAGATTGAATTCTTTGAGCACTCGACTCCCCTATAGACGGCGTGACCACTCGCTTGACAGCATCATAATGAGTTCACAGACCGTAAAAACAGTTTTTTGAAAAGAAAATATAAAAAAGCTAAAAAGGCTTTTAAAATGTGTTGATGATTATAATGTATCCTTGTAGCCTAGTGTCAATTTAAATACTGGCTGTCATTAAGATCATGAATTAGAAAAGACGAAAGCGAGACATAGGCGCCGCTTTTCCGGTGACGACGGCGGTGACGGCGTCAACATCAAAAACTTAACCTAAGGTTAAGTTTTTGAATTTGTGATATAATTTTGAAATTATAAGTTCTTTGTCAATGAAACTTGGACTATAGGGTAATCAAGTCTCCCCAATCATGTGAGTAGAATTTGAGGTCACTAAGTTAAGGTCAAAGGTCATTTTAGGTCAACAAACTTAGACTCTGTGGCATCAACATTAAGATTTTGAATTTTTAGCATATTTTCAAAATTGTTTGTTCAATTCCATGAAACGTGTACCCAAGGGTTATCAAGTATCACAAATCATATGACACAAATTCCAGGTCACAAGTTCAAAGGTCATTTTAGGTCAGTAGAATTTGATTATGTTTTCACAACTTAATATGAACATTAATTAAACTTTTTTTTTTAATGAATTTGTTTATATTTCATTCAAGTTATCGATCGTGGTACAATACTAGTAAATAATTCTTCTGATGATTCTTAGTCAATATTCACTTCAAAATGCTGATTATATTCAGAGGATTTTATTTTGGGGGGCCTGCTAATGGACCACCCTGCCTATAAATAATGTTCCAAACTAAATTATTCATCATATCGAATTGCGTAATGCAGGCGAGACCGCCAAGACCGTTTCCCTTGTTTAATGTTTTCGTCCAAAGTCTGCCAAATGCTTCTCACAGATTGAATGTATCTCAGCCCGATGGCCAGACCTATAGTATTCATAGCTCATATTTATATTTAAGGCCATTACTGTACTTCAGTCCAGAGTTTGTCTATGATCTAGGATGATAACAATGTATAATCCGTGTCGACAATTTCATGTTTTGATTGGGGGGGGGGGGTTGGACGGAACACTTACATGTTTGAGACGAGTGAGTCGATTATTTTAATTTCCTCGGATACTTTAATATTATTAAGTCATTTTTTAAATGAGCAAACAAAACGGTTCTATTTGTAAAAATGCAAAAATAAACTTGGTGCATCAACATCTTGATATAGCTCTACAAATAAGCAGAATAAATCATAAAACGAGAAAAGAAACTTTACAGTTTTTAAGTACATCAAATTTGCCTTAGCTAAGACAAAATAACAAAATTGAACAATGAACAAGTTAATACTTTACTATTTTGTATTGCTTGTGCAAAGGTTAATCTCAAAACGACAAATGGAAAAGACCAACAAAAATCTGGTTGCAGCTAAATGAAGATGTCAGCAAATCTATAACTTCCAATCAATACTAACAATATTAACAAATAATATTAAAAACAAGAAATGGTCACAAAACTATAAAATATCACAAAGCTGGCAAGCGTTTTTTAAGTCGGTCCACAAATCATCGAAATAAGATGCTTGAAGATCTGATGTAAAATTTTATGCAAAATAATCATTCTAAGATATAAACGAAAAACAACTATGAAAATCAGACGTAAATATGTATGCAAAATAATCGTTCTAATAATCATTCTAAGTTAAACACGAAACACAATTCTAAAGTTACTTCAGTTTGCTAATAACAGAGATGGATAAAAGGTTTAAATATTCTAGATCTCTTTCAATCATTTTTAAATTCAATGAACATTCTTCGTTTCTTCTCATTTGTATACAAAACATTGAATAATGTAATTGATTAAATGGCTTTGGTTCTGCAAATAAGGTTCAATATAAATTGTATGAAATACTCAGGTATTAACCAAAGTGTAGAATCCTTTATTCGTAACATTTCGTTCACTATTTTTCTATCAAGAAATCTTACCTAATAACACACGAAAGACATTATTTCAGAAAAGTGCACCGTTAATCCTACTATTCAATTAATTATTGATAGGCGGAATGATTTTTTTATGAACACATATTTCTTTGATCTGAACGACCGTTAATGACTTCTCAAAATAACCTCAACAATCTGATGACTTGTATCTAGCTCAGCTTCTGTGTCGTAGTTGATATAAAAAAGATTATTCCTTTTTAGGCTGGTACACCACTCCATTGAAATGTTTCTGGCATCGCCTTCGTCTGTAGATATCAACAAATAATTATATTTTTAGAATAAATCTTAGAGAGAAAGAAAAGAGACACATCACCAGTCGAGTCCTAATTACAATTATTATTATTATTATCGTTCTGTCCCACGTAAGGGAAAGATTCTGTTCAACAACAAAAACGAGCTAGATGAAATTAATCGGATTTGAAATGCATTTCTTCAGAATATCAAAATGCTTCATGTGAATGATCATGGTACGATACCAAACTGCGGCACTGTATACTGTCAGTAATTAGGAGGAAAAAAAAGCAATCGAGTTTTATTCCGAGGTTAGGTGTTTTAAATTAGCTTTAGCTCATACGTTGGACAACTTTGATCAAGACTGATTGACAACGAAACGATTAAAGAAAATGCAATTTGAATGAAACAAAAAAAAAACATGTCCTATACGACAATGTATACCTGCGTGGTGGATGAGGGTTCTGTCGTGGCACAGCACGTTCCATTGGTGGTCTCACCCGTCTCTCTAGCTCTGCAGGAGGATGGCCTGACTGAGAAACTGGAGGATTGTCGGCTGTATGGAGAGAAAGATTACATTATAACCACAAAACCTGTAGGTTTTCACCGATTATACATCGAATTTGATATATTTATTCAAGAGAGAAATGACTCACATACTAGAAATAAAAGAACATTTTAAAGTACAAAATATGTACTTTCCTGCAAATATGCTTAGTTATATATGACAAAATAAGTGTATTATTGATGTGCCATTGTTTTGCTAAATTGTTTGTGAAATTATTTTTATTGTTTTAAATATTGAATAAACACCTCATTAGAGGCAAAGAGAACAATTAATAATAGTAGCAAACACAATTAATTATGTACCGTTTTGCTCGGGGAGTGAGTGGCGTTGCCTGACGATGGCCATGACCCTTGACACATAACCTTCCCGGTGACCTGTTCGATGATTCTGCTGCCGAAGCTCTCGTACAATATTGTCTCTGGTACGCTCGATGTCGTTCTGGACGGCTCCAGATTCTCCTGCCAGATAAGGCCTTTGTTGCTGAGGACGCTGCTCCTGCCGTCGATCTCCTCGTTCTGCTTGATTGGGCCGACTTCTTCGTTGGATGTGATACTGATGCAGGGTTCTCTGAATCTGTTCGATGTCACTCAACTGGCGGACTCGATGCTCAGGATGACTTTGTTGGCGACGTTGCTGCGGTAGCTCAAGGTGGAAATGTGGATATGGTTGATGAGGTCGGTGAGCTATAAGATGACGTATCACATGGTCGGTGCCTGAACGTGAAGACTGGTTGTTCTCCCTCTGCCCTTGATTCTGCCGTTGAGAGGAACGGCCACTTTGTTGCATCAGAGACTGGCCTCTAGGAACGGTAGGACGGTGCACTCGAATCCAGTCTCGCAAACGTTGTTCCTGGCGATCCTCTTCCAGACGTGCGTGATCCATTACATTATCTTGATCTACCAAAACCCCTGAAGGCGTCTGTTCCTCTGCATTTCCCCCATCTTCAGCACCTTGGTCTGACCATGGACCAGGTCCAGGGTCTGACTGCTGAAGTGCCTGGTGGTCACTGGATGCATTCTGGACACAGGAGGTGTCTTTTTTAGTATTATATAATAGGGATTTTGCCGAAGCTGACGCCGAACATGGTGACACAGCCGGTGGTACAGACGAGACACTGGCTTCTGCGCATCGTTGTTCATTCTCTAAAAACTTCTTGATGCTTGTAGCCTGGTTTACATCTACTTCCTGCTTTTGAGAACTTGAAGGCGCTTCTTTTCCAGACTTGCTCTCCTTTTCTTTTTGTCTCTCTTCCTCTTCTGGGAGTGATTCTAATGGTGCTTCCTCGTTTGTTAATGTAGTGTTGGTCAAGACTGATGATATGTTCTGAAGAAAAGACACACGAAGAACGAACTAGCATAACGTAAATAACTGAAAGCTTACAAAAACAATTTTCCGGTATTGTTTGTTCATCGATGATTAATCATTTTGTGTGACTTTCTCATTTAGAATATCAGTTTGATTTGGAAAAGAAGTTTTCAGAAATGAGCAAAGTGATCTGTTTTTTAATATTTTTCAACTCAACTAAAACATCGAAGAATCATGCAAAATAAAAAAAGAGTGATATCAAAATGGAATCATCTACCTTCTATGTAGTAGTATAAAGTCCATCAGTGTATATTTTCAAGACAAATCTCAAGGATATCTAGATTCTAGATTCTAGATTCAAGTTAAAATTTTGGGCACCCGGGAGAGATGAATTTGACCTCAAAATGCAACCGTTCAGGATCAGTGACTTACCGCATTTTGTCCAACTACAGATCTGTCCTCAGTACCAACGTCGTCAACTCCAACTGTTTGACTCTTAACAATTTCAAGGGCAACGTCGTTTTTATCCTCTGGGAGTTCGGGATTCACCACAGATTTGATAATATCAGACTCCTTCCTCGACAAATCTTCATTTGCAACGACAGAATCAAACGTAAAATCCTCTGCAATCTCTGCGTCCGTTACTGCATGAACGGATCGTTTTCGTGAAAGGAATCTTCTTCTTCGATCACTGCCGTTTCGCTGTTTCGTAGTCGATGCCGATTTCAACCAGTCATACGGATATTCAGCTTCATCAGGAACTGTGTATTCCTGCCATGCGTTCCGTTCCAATTGTTCGATGACCCGTTCTTCATTTCTCCTCGGGTAATACTTTCCTTGCTGTTTAAGCAACGGCCCCAAGCAGCATAATTTGGAAACCATGTTGACAAAAAAGGTTACACACTTAATATGTGTTTTCGACAGTAAAAATGCTGATAATCAAAGGGGACCCATTACAAATATAAGAGCCAATTCGAATTAACCACATGCACGCAGTTGACTAGCTATAGGCTACGTGTGCATAAAGTGACGCAAATGCAAATGCGATGCAACTTGCATTTTGCGCCTTTTGAACGCGCATCTAAAATGAATGCAGCTTGCGCATAATGGCGTTTTAATTTAGACGCCATGAGGCGCATATAGTAAAGAACAATGAAAAGCGTCACTGATGACGTAAGAATAGATTTTGTTTCTCTTTGTTCATTCAATTATGTGTTAATTGATTTATTTGTGTAAATATTGATAATAATAATTATGTTTTGACATTGTATTGGAGAATAATTACTTCCTCATTATATCTTCTCTCATCTAGTAGGCTTATACCCAGACGTTGTTTGTCCGGACATGTTGTGTATTCGGACAGTTGATTAAAAAAGCATTTTTAAGAAGTTTATAGGCCAAATTTAATATATCTTCTATGACTTAAATTGGAAAAAATTATAAAGATCAAATCTTCATGATGTTCCATGATATTTGATGAATATTTTGTTCGTAAAATCGAAATACAAAAAAAAAGAAGACTTTACGTTTGTCAATAAAGTGTCCGGATACCCAACCCCATCATACATTTTTCCTTCTCTCTAATCTGACGACTCCCAATTCTTGCGTTCACCTCTCTATTTCATATAGCTTTCAGTTCGTCTCATTATTTAGACCTTCTTTTTTCATACTTTCTTTTGCTAGCTGTCTCCCTCCCAATATTCGGTTGATGCAGTTTCCTTCTTTCAGTTTTTGCAATATACGCTTCGACAGTCTTTTCATGCGCATCTCCCTTTCTTTGTAAGATTTACACGCTCATCCCTCTCCATTTCTTCTCCCTCGCTTATACCCCTCTCGCTCCCCCTTTACCTAGTTGATAAGTTTCAATTTAAAGACGCCCAATATACACTGTAACTTATTATTTCAATTGGGTAACTTTAATCATCACTTTTTTCATTCACGTAACACAATCTAGTTTATATGACACATTTTCTGCATTATTAATGTCAATTCGTTTATTAACGAGAACAACGACTCAACAACCTTGTTTTACCCTCTTTTTTACGTTTGAATAATCATAATTAATCTTCAGTTTCAGTTTAGTTTCTTTTATTTCACATGAAAAGATACAAAACATTAACAAAACATAGCATATTTACCGAAATTGATATTCGTGAACAATAAAGACATCTACACAGCATAAGTTTGTATGGCATTTACACTAAATAATTTCGAAATTACATGTGAAAAGAAGGAAATTAATAAAAAGCATACAGCTTGTAGAATCTTTGTTACAAGGCAGATGGTACTGAAAATAATGATGCATGTTGAGATGTTTTTCATTCGCTAGATGATATAATACGTATACATGTATTACTTGATAATCCATAATTCACAAATCAGTCTGCATTTGATATCATACGAGTGGATGGTAACATGTTTTCACAACTTGTTCGTCAATAAATTGTCAAGTAGTTTTTTTGTTAAAGGAAGTTTCTTATATTCAATTTCACTACAATTTAAGTTTTTTCAATCAAGACAATATTTCCAATGAAATAGCATTAAGTGGTGCTACCGTGTATGAAAAATGAATATGTAATTTCGATTTATAGTGTATGTAGGCTTGTACGTAATATAATTTATAATCGGTCATTTATAATGTAACGTTGTATGTAAACAAGAATTTTTATATATTTATGAAATTATAACATAGATACTATTTTGTCAAACTGGCAGCATTAGATATTGTACTGTAATTTGTCCAATGATATTTCAGATTAGTGTAACACTATGCCATAAAAAATGATATATTATACCATATTTAATTAGGTATTCATATAGACTTATCAAATAAATAATCATGATGGTACATACTAACAAGAAAAAGAAAACACATTATACAGTATTACAGCTTAGTGACTGACGAAACAAAATTGATATTATATCCTTAAAAAAATGATCATCCATGTTTATATTCGTCATAATTATTGGAATACCATTTACTGTATTTTTACATTTTCCTGTATTATGAATATACACGATATAAATAAATACCAATGAACCGGGATGTTAATGTACAAAAGGACTCATATACTCGGACATTGGGATACAAACAAATATGTAATGTGTAAACACAACATGCAAGCGATATGCAAAGAGGCTGGGCAACAGCAAGAGCAGCGGATAAAAAATAAAGGCAACGCGGTCGACTTTTATCACAATAATAAAGCAATGATTACATTCCACATTGATATACGATCTGCTAGATAATTATATATACTAGATTATGGGCCTACATGAATAATAGGCACATAATATTTATCAACATCAAAGCAAAGCATACAAATATTAAGTATTTTCTCTTCTAGATCATATTATATTTTGTAGCATTTCTCGAGGCCTTGATAGTTGTTCAAAATTTTCAATACCAATTTTCTCCATTTTGACATGTATATCGATACATTAAATTCTAGTTAATCAGTATCTACGATTATCTTAATTTCACAGATCGGTTTGTCGAGCTCTATCGCTCCCTCCATGTCCATGAGGATGATGACTGAACACCTTGGTGAAACGACGTCCTACCCTACCAATGCGTGACTCGGGATGGGGCGGGGGAGGTTCACCCCCCTCCGTGGCCTCTTCGGGCATGGGTGTGGTCAGTCGGCCACATAGGAGGCCGAGAAGCTGGATGATGAACCCACATAGCTCGAAGACAGTGATGAGAGACATACCCGCAAAGAACCCCATGATACCTCCGATACCTCCAAGTAGACTGCCAAACTGAGAACATGAGAGAGGAATGTGCATGCGTTAGGGTTGAAGAGTCGATGCTACAAAGCAATTCCTTTGCAAAAAAAGATTCCATTACTAGTTTTAGCGCCTTTGGTGTTTTTGTATTCTAATGATGTGCTATAGGCCTATAAAAGTATGGAACTCGTTAATCATATATCATGCGTGCCGCCGAAAAATGCAAACAAGTTCAAAAGAAATGTCAAATTCTAAGGGTGATGGATGGTCTGTGATTCCATTTCTTCCTTGATAATGGTGAAAATGTGATAAACAGACTAAAAGAGTTGTTTGGGATCTATTAGCATGTTTCTCTTTATTTTTATGAAAAAGTTTCATGGAAATCATACCCGCTTTATGAGCTATTTCTCTTTTCTAAAAGGAAAAACGCTTTGAAAGAAATAAATAAATTCAAAACATTTCTAAAGAACAAAATAAGCAATAGCGTGTGATCAAGGCAGACAAACTATGGACGCAAGGTAACCCAGGCGCGGATCCAGGGGGGGCGGAGCGGGCCTTGGCCCCCCCCCCCCGCAAAAAAAAAAAAAAAAAAAAAAGAGAGAGAAAAAAAGGAAAAGAAGGGAAAGGGAAAGGGGAGAGAAAGGGAAAGAAAGAAGAGGAAGAAGAAAAGAAAAGGGGGAAGAAGGAGATCGGGGGGCCGAAAGGGCCTTGCCTCCAAAGCTGTTGACCCCCCCCCTGCCCCCCCCCCCCCAATCAAAAACATAAGAGAGAAGGAAGGAAAGGGAAAGAAAAAAGGAAAAGAGGAGATACTGGCGTACTGATACTGATTGCTCATCTGACCGTGATTAAATGCCTAAAACCCCAAAGCTTTCGGGGGCTCTGCCCCCTGTATTCCACCTAGGGCCCTACGGCGGGCCCTTAGATGCTCATCTGACGGTAATTTAATGCCTAAAACCCCTCTTTTGGAGGGCTCCGCCCCCTGGAACCTACGCCAAATAGTGACCTTCCAGTGTCACAAAATAATAGGTATTTAAAAAAAATGCTCATCTGACCTTAATTAAACGCCTAGAACCCCTGAGTTTCCGGGGCCGGCTCCGCCGCCTCGACCCCACCAGGGGCCCTATAAAGGCGGGCCCCTGAATGCTTATCTGACCGCGGTCCCCACAAATCGGAAGAGGACGTAGGAAGAAAAAGTAGCAGACAAAGAACATCTTTGAAATTCAGACAAGGATTAAGAGTATAGAGAACGGTACAGCGAATCGTCTTCTTTCTCTCATAATCTTATGAAACGTCAAAGCTTCCGCGCTTTGCGCGGGAGGGGGAACCTGAATCCAGACGAGGATTCAGAGGCGAGAACGGTTATACGAACCTTTAATGATTTAATGAAACGTAAAAGCTTCCGCGCTTCGCGCGGGATGGGGGGAAACTAAATTCCGACGAGGATTATTTTCGAGAACGATACAACGAATCGTCTTCTTTCTCTAATGATTTAATGAAAATTAAAAGCTTCCGCGCTTCGCGCGGGAGGGGAGACCTGAATTCAGACGAGGATTAAGAGTCGAGAACTGTACAGCCAATCGTCTTCTTTCACTCATAATCTTATGAAACTTAAAAGCTTCCGCGCTTCGTGTGTGAGGGGGGGGGGGGACCTGAATTCAGACGAGGATTAAGAGTCGAGAACTGTACAGCCAATCGTCTTCTTTCTCTCACAATCTTATGAAACTTAGAAGCTTCCGCGCTTCGCACGGGAGGAGAGGGGGGGACCTGAATTCTGACAAAGATTAAGAGTCGAGAACTCTACAACTAATCGTCTTCTTTCTGTAATAGTTTAATGAAACGTCAAAGCTTCCGCGCTTCGCGCAGGAGGGAGAGGGGGTGACTGAATTTAGACGAGGATTAAGAGTCGAGAACTTTACAACGAATCGTCTTCTTTCTATAATAATTTAATAAATCGTAAAATTTTCCGCGCTTCGCGCGGGAGGGGAAAAACTAAATTCATACCAGGATTAAGAGTCGAGAACGGTACAACGAATCGTCTTCTTTCTTCAATAGTTTAATGAAACGTCAAAGCTTCCGTGCTTCTCGCAGGAGGGGGAGGGGGAGGGGGCTGAATTTAGACAGGGATTAAGAGTCGAGAACTCTACAACAAATCGTCTTCTTTCTCTAATAATTTAATAAATCGTAACATTTTCCGCGCTTTGCGCGGGAGGGCAAAAACTAAATTCAGACGAAGATTAATAGTCGAGAACGGTACAACGAATCGTCTTCTTTCTTTAATAGTTTAATGAAACGTCAAAGCTTCCGCGCTTTGCGCAGGAGGGGGAGGGGGCTGAATTTAGACGAGGATTAAGAGTTAAGAACTCTACAACGAATCGTCTTCTTTCTCTAATAATTTCATAAATCGTAAAAATTTTCGCGCTTGGCGCGGGAGGGCAAAAACTAAATTCAGACGAAGATTAAGAGTCGAGAACGGTACAACGAGTCGTCTTCTATCTCGAATAATTTAATAAAACGTCAAAGCTTCCGCGTTTCGCGTTTGCACCGACACACCCCCCCCCCCCCGCCTCCCGCATTACGTCACTGTTGGTCACTATTACGTACCAATATTTGGCTCGCATAATTTGAAATTTGGGCCCCCCCCCCCTTAAGAAATCCTGGATCCGCGCCTGAGGTAACCTTCTTACCGTGTATTTGGGCATCTGAGTGTACGCTTCGTAATTCAACTTCTCGTAGAAGATTTCTACACGAACCAAGTTCTTCCTGTATAAAAAAAAACAAGCGTGTAAATATAAGGTAGAATAGATTCACGCTCAACATGCTAAAGGTTGTGGAAGAGAAAATTTCAAACGAATTGATCTTTCCTAAACGTTCAGTTTATTGGAAAGAGCATAACAAATTCGAAAAACTTAATGTTTTGACGAAGTAAACATTCAGTTCATATTACTCACCACTTTGAAAAAATACTAAATAATACTCCTCGTTGGATATATCTAAATTATGTTTTTTATTTTTTTTATTTGCTCATTTGTTTTTAATTTTGTTTGTTTGTTTGCCTTTTTGGTTAAAATGACGAAATGATTTTAACCAACTTTTCTAAAAGGTGATTACTATTGGACCAATAAATCATACCATGCATGGATCAGAATACATTACCTTATTTATGTGATTTTGGTTTAACCGAGTATTTTTTAGACTGTTTGTTCATTCCTGAGAGTTCATGCACCAAATATATGTAACACTGTTTTAACTAAGAGAGTACACGTGTATATCAGGAATTCAAAAAACCCAAATTGGAAAGTAAGGACAAAGCTAGAAACAAATTTGAGAACGGTTAAAATCAAAGAAACCGTGAGAGAGAGAGATGATAGTCTGCATGGTTACCTTCTAAACGATGCGTCCATGGTCATATTCCCAGCCTTTCTGTTTCGCTTGTTCAGCTTCTTCTTCAGATGAGCCTTCAAATAACAATGAAATATCATAATGAATGAAGCACTTTATAATATCCATATTTTGTATCAAAAATGTTTGATAACGATGTAGTATTGTATACCAAAATGAAACACAATTTATCGCCCCAGTTACTTAGAAGTGTATTTTGATAGCCCGTCTTATTCAGAGTAAACAACTACATCATTCATGGCACTTATTTCATCATTATAGTCTGCATTACTTTCCCCAGAATTTAAAGTCTTATATACTTTGGTTTAATTTTTTTGAGATTTTGTTTAATTTTTGTTCTTCAAAAATATGATGATGAAATAAAGGTAAATATTATCGAGACACGAGTGTATAATATCGTCGCCGTTTTCACGAACCGGCACAGCCCAACGCGCAACGAAATAAGTACATTCTGAGAAAAACGCGTTTTACGTTTAGCCCGTTTTGAATTCGCCAGAAACATGCCTTATGTCAAATTTTATATCACAAAATACATATCAATGAAAGGAAAATATTCTGTATTTTCTATACATTCCATTTGTTAAGCATAATGACAATTACTATTAATATTACGAAGCTTTGGACTCTCGTGCCGGTTCGTGAAAATATTATTTTGCTGTTTACGTAGCAAAAATATTTTCACGAACCGGCACAAGCCACTGTGTCGTTTTTCCTATGTAACTTTACGCGCAAGACAAAAGCACTCGCGCTGTCTTATATTAGCGCGTATTTTATTTTCACGAACCGGCACAACCGCCTGTGTCGCGTCGTCTAGGTCTTGTAAGCGCAAAGATATTTTCACGAACCGGCACAGCCCATTGACTTATAACGGCGCGTGCCGGTTCGTGAAAATATGAATCGTGCTTTTTGGCTCGTGTGTCGTTTTTGTCATTTGTGTAACCATGGATATCTCAAAAACTAAAGCGTTTTGGATGCTGAAATTTGGTGAGATGAAAGATTGTTGATAACTTATGCTAAAAATGCAAAAAAAATAAAAACTACATTTTGAAGGGATTTCGGTGGCTTGTGCCGGTTCGTGAAAAATATATGCCCGTTTTATTCAAATATCTAGAACATTCTCTTATTTTCATTTCGCAAAAAGGCGAACCTTAAACAAACTCTCTAAAAACAAAAACTTACGTCAGCGCTCTCAGTTGGCCATTTTGAGAATGATGCGAATCTCTCGTAGTCGATCTCGCTGTGGAATAATATGATAGTAAGGTTAGATTGATAAAAAACGAAAACAAATTATGAGAATCAAGAAAGTTTGTGATATCAGAAAGGCTAACAAGATTCATATCCTCGTTATGCAATATAAACGGAAATTATAACTAACATGCAAATATGAGAAGGATTCAATTATATCTTTGGATATCATCTAACTGATCGCCATTTAATTTATTATGCAGTTGATAATCTAAGCTCATTTGATTAAGAAAAGAGGATATTGGCATGGAATCGTTTAGGTCGGGGAGAAAATCCTTTTCGATACTGTAAAAAAAAAATTAAAAAAAATCAAAGGATGAATCTATAAGACCATGCAGTAGAAATGGGGGGTGGGGGAGGGGGAGGGGGACAGTTGGGAGTGGTGTTCGTAACGGGACTATAATCTAGGGAATCCCATCAGCCCACACAAAACCTGCCTTTCTCTCTCACTCATATACCCCGGAATGTCGAAAATTGTGCTGGAAACGGGGGGGGGGGGGGGAAGGTGGCTCTTTTCTTAAGTTTTTTCTCCCCAAATGCCAAACATAGGAAAATACATAAAATAAAATACATACATACAATACAATAATAGAACATGTACAGCATATATAAAACGACTCCATAATTATGTGTGTTTTAAAAAGAAAACAAATCAGCAAATGTAGAAGGGGTATTCAAAAATCAAAAATGATTTGTTGAGGACTACCCGCAAAAATAAAAAGAAATTATACAATTTGCGTATAAAGGAATAATGTTGGAATTCGTTTATAACCTGCAAGGTGAGACGCAGGGACATCCCAACTTGTCATCTATTGCCATCTGGTCTACTCTCCGCTGACATGCCTCTGACAAATAAGATAAAATAGAAACAGTTATAACATTATGATACTTCTCCAACATTGTTGGTCAAACGCAGTGAAGCTATTCAATTAAAAGGATAACAAGCTGGAAGTTAAAAACTATTTTATAACCATCAAAAGTTATTCGATTTGTTCAATAACACTGATTAATAACTCCCATAAAATCTGTAAGGCCCTGCATGAACAAATTATGAAACTTATTAAATATATATGTTTTTAATTCTTATGTGAAATATTCACAATGCTAATGTCTTTTAATTTTGTGTTTGTTTGCATTTTATCAAGATTATACCTGTAATATATAGAAAACTGAAATATAATGATAGAACAGTAGCGGATCCAGGGTAGAGGGTGGGCTGGGTAGCACGGGGGCACATGTCCTTAACCCAATATGGCATACTTAAGGTATATACCCCAAATATGAATTTTACCTCTTGCAATAATATTTTAGACGATAAGAGGTATGCGAAAATGCGATAACCGTTCTCTTTCTTTTCTTTTCTTTTTTCTTTTCATTTACTTATTAAGTAAATCTGGATCATTCTATGATCAAGAAAAATGCTGGAAGATGAGATGTATCATTTACCTTGTCTTCGATCCAGCGTACTACATATTGTAGTATTCCCCATGACGTCATTTACACAGCCGCATTCATACCGTAGCTTCCCCTGGTAGCAAGCGTTCAGACAGGCTCGTAAGGAGTAGTCAAAATCGTGTGTGAACTCGGATGGGTCGGCATAATTCTTCTTGCGACAATCGCTGTAACGTCCACTCAGTCTGGTTATATTTCGCTGAGAAAATGAAATACAAAAGACTAACACGAAAATGTGCAAGTAACATGATAACCACCCTAAATTAATAACACTGGGGTACTTCTCGGTAAAATTAATTTTCATGATAAATGGATAGAAGGAGAAGAGTTGTAATAGAGAATTTAAGAAAAAATCACATTGGCTTATTGAAAGAAAATTTTCATAAAAAATCAAAATGAAAACGCAAAGCAAAATGTAAAGGTATTAAGATAAAGTGGAATTGAGAAGGGATGTATAAAGCAAGGCAAACTAATGATGAAAACTGGTATCTGGGGTGATATATCGACCTGTCAAATATAACGACCATGCAAATATCTAAATTCTAGATAGAAGGAAGAAAAAAGGATTAAAGCATCTAAATTTCTACTTTGCACGATTCTTTCGGACAGAATGCAACAAAAACAAGTTTTAATACATCAATTGATTAATGATTCGGCACAGGATGATATTTTCATGAACATTTCGAATATGCTTTTTCAAGCACTTACAGATTCATAGATAATATTTTAACCGCCACCGTGTTTTACTGTACCAAATTGAATAGCTGGCCTATATACGAGTATATTGGTAATTTAGAAGAAAAAGCCTATAGGCAATAAATAGATTGAGTCATAATTTTGATAAAAAGTCGGAAGAAAGTGAGAGAGAGGGAGTGGAGTCATTTTGTGATTTAATTGATGAGAGTCACGTCCCTATACCAAGCGGAAAGCAATGATTTAACATCCCAGACCAGTAAAGATGGGTTATAAGCACAAATCATGCACTTCATCAAATATGAAGAGAGAGCCAATCAATTTGAGTAGGGGCATCTTAAGGGTACATCCGATTCGATGTGGGATCATAGCAGTCTGGTATATTGACCTTGAATATTGAAGATTTCGGGTCTTCATCTTACTGCGATTTCCTTAATCTCAATCGTTATCAAAGCCAACAAATGTAATAACTTCTCATCGGTTGCATGAATATTCAGATCAGGAAATATGATGTTTGTAGCTCATTCGTTTTGTTTGTTTTATTCTTTAACTAATTATTCTTGATTTATCGTGTTATCTACATGAAGCCTAAATTATTTCATACTTGAAAAAGAAATGGTTCTCAGGAACTTTTTGAAGAAAAGAATAATAATATAAATGCAATTTGATTTCATAACGCCATTTTTTTTATTTTTTTTTATTTTTTTTATTTTTTTTGTGTTGTTGTACCTTGCATGCAGCGCTTTAAAAATGCAGTATTTCATTTCTTTGGAGAAGATATGGGCCTATTAAGATAAGCGAATATTTTCTCGGAAACTGTACATTTTTTTAACTTGCCTCTATTCATTTGCTCTTTTAAGATTTAACGAAATGCTAAAAAGAAAAATGACTCACTAGTCGTAGTCCAATGGATGTTAGCGTGCCTGTAGAAGCCGTGATGCCTTCATCTTCAGGGAAGGGGCGTGCGTTAGGCTCATGAATAGCAACGCGTACACCAGACTGGTGAGACAGGAGACCGATGTATTCTGATTGGTCCGTGAACAGGGTCAGATGGAGTCCTGGCAGGCGACATAAATGAAAAGGATTTTAATCTACGGTATACAAAGTCATGTATACTAGTTTTACTCGTCAGTTAAAAACAGTTGTGTAAATCAATTATGATAATTTTAGATAGAAGCAAAGATATACGATTTTTTTATGAATATCAATATGACCAGACGTACAGGTGAACTTTTAGTTTTTTGTATCATGTTCTTTAGCATTTTTGCGATTAGAAGAAGAAGCAAAGGTTGGTGTAAATTTTGAAAAAGGATTAATACATTGTTTTTTATTTCCTGTGTTTAAAAAATAATTGTGTGATTTCGAAATATCTAGTTATATATAACAATATATAATAATAATATAATATAATAATAATAATATAATAATTATGACCGTATAATACTCCCTAACGCAGTATAATACAAAAATTCTGTCAGATCATTATACAAATATTAAATTATTGATTGATAACTCAAAACTATTTTATTACAGTAATACAAAAAAACATTAAAAAGCAGAGAATATAAAGTGAACAAATGTTTTGATGATGATGACATGAAGGTATATTTTCTTTTCAACTTTGTATTTGTATCATTCTGTCAAAGTCATGAAAGTATCAATATTCTAGAAAGTAACGTATGAGAGGGAGTGCATCCATTAATGACATGACGTACCAAATCTGGAGCCGATCTTTCCTGTTACTAAAACAGAATTGTTTTCAGCTGGCCGATTGAAGGTGAAACAGTTTCCATACTGTGAATTGTGAGTCGTCGTGAAATTCCTAAGATGCAATTCATATTGTAAAACAAAGAAATAAACAAGAGTAAATCTCTATAGTGTGATTTTTAAAAGCAGATTTTATATATACACTGTACTAATCTATATTACATTTATCTTGATCCAAGGGGACACGAACGAATGAAATAATTATAACTCGACTTTAAAAACGACAACGCTTTAACAATTTGATGTGAAGATTTGAAGGTGTGCTGTGATGTTAAAACACGAAGCATCTTTATTTTTTAAGTTGTCCGGACGTGTTTCTTAAGTATCCATAGGGGTCAATCCCCTCCCCCTTTTGAAAAGAAATATTATTCCTTGGCTCGAAATATAATACATTTTGGAGCAATATTGTTTCTATTTACGTGGTTGTTTGCAAATAGAGGCGCAATGGCTCAGTGGTAGAGTAGTGGTCTCGTACCCGGGAGATGTCGAGTTCGAAACCAAGTCGATGGGCTAGTGCCTTTTGGTAAGTCACAAATCCCCCGGAGAGGACTTTAAGCCGTCGGTCCCCTGGTTGCTTACGTACAATCATACACACGCTTTAAGTTCTTAGCAGTCGGGTAAAATAACCAAACCAACCAACTAAATTCTCAACGAAAATACATCTGAGAATTTCCGAAAGAGAGAAAAAACGGACTAACACTAACAGTGTATTTGTCAATTTCTGTTAAAAAAACAAAAAAAACTGTGGATTTATATCGCTATGTCTTAGAGAGAGAAACAGAGAAATGTTTTCACTATAAGTTTGAGGCATTTAAAGAGATTTGCAATCATCTTTATCTAATTGATTCTTTTATTTATTCTTCTTATAAAAGCAATTAGACGATTGCAAATGTCATTTTAAACAATTGCTTTTGTATCCCTTCTCTCGATCTAAATATTACAGCACGTTTAAAGACACGCATTTAAAGATGGCAACGCACATTGTTCATGACCTGTCACAATCAATCATAATTATAATAAGGCGTGATATTCTCTTGAAAGGTTGGTTTCTCTTACCTGTAATCACAATAATGCTGATTAAATGAACACTGTAGAATAAATTCTTCTGCTTGATGACCTAGTTTACGAAGTTCATCTTTAGATGGATTCACCGATCCTATAAAATCTTGAAAATCATCAGATTCCGACAACTGCAGCAGATATCCCCAGTTTGAATCATCATTCTCCACTGGGGCTCCAATCAATGGAATGGCGGGAGCAGGAAGGTTATTCACTTGACGTAGGGAGGATACACGTTTGTTCATCGTCTGCCAATTAGCACTACGCTTTCGACGACGAACATCAGGGTTATCAACGTCGACGACCACCGGGGTATCTTTAGTCGACGACATTTCCACACCTTCAGCGGTAGTTGAAGACACTAAGTCTTCTTCGTGAGGAGGTACACTCGTACTACTCGTTGTTACGTCTTGAGATGCGGTTGTAGGCGTCATCGTTGACCTGGTGGTTGCTGGTGTTAGTGATGGAGTCGGTTCGGCGTGATCATCCACTTCAATTTCATTATCATCCAGCCCAAGATTCAGAATAGTGACATGTCGGTCCATATCCAAGAGAGGTTCGAACCGCGTACCTACCAGCTTTGATCTTCGTAGCCTGTTCATGTTGCAGACGGTGACGGCGGGGAAGGAGAGCTTGTTATTGGTGACCATCTCGATGGTGGTCGTTGTCGGGTTTCCTCTGTACTCATCGACGAGACGGTATGCCTGCCACATGAGGACGCATAGGAAAGTGAGCACGGTGAGAAGCCAGGCTAAACGGAAGATCGATCTGGTCGAATCAATCACCCGACTCATTCCATGCATCGTCGTTGATTTACAAAAGCTTTGAACAACCGTACGCCATGATTTCACGAGGATGTCGTTAGTCATCTCTCTTACTAGGGCCTTGGGCTTCTCCAGGACTGCCTTGGGTTTCTCTGGTGATGAAGGCTTCTCTGGTGATAAAGGCTTCTCTTCCTCATCAAGTGGAACCTCCATTTTCTGTCAGGCAGTACTGGACCCTTTTCTGTAATGTTCCGAACCCGTATTGCACAAGATTTGATTTATAAAGCAAACAATCAAAATACCAGGGTCTCTTTTTATCGTGAAGACAACAATTGATAAATCTTGAATGTAGGCATCACAAAGGACGTTTTCTTGATAAAAATATCAACAATAATAATGAAATATTTCAGTTTGGTATGTCTCGACGCCTAACAAATTATTGTGATTTCCAGATGTAAATATTGCAGCAAGTCAAATGCCAGTTTTCTCAGCGGCCTTTGGTAAAGTCCTTTTAAGGAGCATTAATATAAGAGAATAGCGACGAAATATTCGTCACACCCCGATTTCAAATGTCCTGCCGGTCTAAGTTGTCTTTTCAAAATAATGATCTAATTTCTATCCAACCGACTCGTCAATCAGGAATATACAACGCTCGGCCTTGAGAAGCGAAGGCTATGGAACGATTAGTCAGTCATTCAAGTGCAGATTGAAATGGTGATGAAAGCGTCGATGATCAGAGAAAACTTCCGGCACTCTGGCCGAGTTGTCGTTGGGATGGCTTATAGTATGCTCAAAATCGAATCCAATAATTGGACGATGATATGAGCGGTCCCTCCTCGTGATGATAAAACGATTTGGAAGTACCGCCTAATGAGAAGATCGTTTGAGCAGTCTGCGCATGTCAAAACCGAAAAGGGACTTGAAATGTCAACGCTAGAAGATAATGATGACCAATCCACAAAGGTCAATAATCCAAGACTCGTTCGTTTCGCTTATTTAACGCTAATTACATCCACGCCCGTGAGCATCGATCTCAGTGATTTTATAGGGAGTGGAGGATCGGGTGGGTTGGGGGAGGCTCAGGGGGCACTTGCCCACCAATCCAATTTGGCATAATATATTCAGTACAAATCGTGTATAATAATAAAAAAAGTGTGGTCTGGACTGGGACAGACTGGATGCGGGCACACTACATTTATGTTCATGCATGTGAGACAATTTTCAGATTTGTGCCACCCCCTATCCCGAAAATCTCAGTCCGCCACTGATAGCGTCGCCAACATCAGGATGATACCGCCCGGGACCCTGGATAAGTACGGGAGTAGGTATAGGGAGAATCATGAATCGCTGTAATTAAGTAAAGGAAAAGAGTAGAGTAAATGAAATGAAAGGAGGAAGAGAGAGAGAGAGAGGGAATGAGGGAGGGAGGGAGGGGGGTTTTGCCCATGCAGGGTAGACACACCCACTTCCAGTATCTTTTGTATTACTATTATTATCATTATTCATTTATTGTTACTGTTGTTGTTGTTGTTGAGGGGAAACATTATTTTAGTGTATAATCTTACGAGCGAACCCCCACCCCACCTCCTTGTTTACTTTGGGTTTGGAAATGTCTCACCCATAATTTTATCCCAAATTTATGAACATTAATTTTGGAGCCCGCCTCTTAACGCGCCATGGTGTGCTAAGGCACAACTACATGTAGTTAAGATTTCTTCAGTGTGTAAGGGGAGCACTCTCATCAACTATTATTTTGCAGTGTTTTATATAAATCATATTCATTTGCGTCTAACTACAAATCTCAAGACCCAGTATCACTTCACCCCCTCTTTTCGCTTCACAAGCGTTTAGCAACGGGTCGGGATGACGGCAATAGTTAAATCAAATTCAAAATTCAAATTTACTGAAATAGAATCCACAACTTGGGTTTATTTAATCCAAGAAAATATAACAAGTTTCAAAGTAATCATTGAAATATAGTAGACTTATGACATTTATATACTTGACGGCCCCTCCTCTTACGAAGCCCTGGACCCGCCTTTGATTTTATCCGGCCACTGTTCGTCATCTTTAGAAGACAGTTATAGTGATCCTCGCTATTGATAGCTCCTATCAGAGGCGGTGGAGCCGGGAAGGCAGGGGGCACAGTGCCTCTACTTTTCAAGTTCAACTAGAATGCCCCTCTTTACATGGGAAAGGTGCCCCCTTTTACTTCAAATAAGTGCCCCTTTTTATCTATAAATGATGCCCGCTCCACATTATTATAAGTATTATAAGTATACTTGACGGCCCCTCCTCTCACGAAGCCCTGGATCCGCCTTTGATTTTATCCGGCCACTGTTCGTCATCTTTAGAAGACAGTATAGTGATCCTCGCTATTGATAGCTCCTATCAGAGGCGGTGGAGCCGGGAAGGCAGGGGGCACAGTGCCTCTACTTTTCAAGTTCCACTAGAATGCCCCTCTTTACATAGGAAAGGTGCCCCCTTTTACTTCAAATAAGTGCCCCTTTTTATTTATAAATGATGCCCGCTCCACATTATTATAAGTGCTTCTTACCGGACTTTGATGAGTGCCCCCTTCTCACATCTGATAAGTGCCCCCTTTTATTTTGTCACGTGTCCCCTTTTTCTTTTCAATAAGTGCCCCTTTTCTTTTTAATAAGATCCACTTCCCCTTCTCATAAAAGCCCTTTCTCACACCTCTGATAAATGGCTATACTAAAATCTCGTAGGTGCCCCTTTTTCTTTGACAAGCATCCATTTTCTTCGTAATAAGTGCCCCTTTCAATTCTCACAAGTGCTCTATTTATCTCAGGTGAGTGCCCCTCTTCGGGTACAAGAAGTGCCCCTTTACCTCTCAATAATTCTTTTCGAATCTGAGAAGTGTCCCTTGTATTTTGAAAAGTGCCTCTTTTACTTTATAATTATGCCCTCTTTTCGTTCTTATAAATGCCCCTTTCATCTCCGGTGAGTGCCCTAATTCAAATTGAGAGGTGCCCCGTTAACTTTGTGTGGTGGGCCAGTAAATGAGGTGAAGATGACAAGTTCAAACATAAATGAAAACACCAGAAGCTCGGAATTACAGTTGAAGTCCACTTTATTAAATATATATATCAGCCGAAGCTTCAATCGTTGCAAACGAAGAGTATTATTATTATATGAACATTGGAAATAAACTGCTTCTCTCAGAGGCTGGGCGGCCCTATTGATCGTAACTAGCAGCACATCATACTAAACATGTTAAAGGAATGAAATAAACTCTCAAATAATATACTCTCAAATAATATCAACTAAAAACTCACTTCAAAATCCCGCACCTCGCATTTAAATACCGCGGCACCCGATGAGGCTTAGATATTACATGATATTGCCAGCCAACCAGGAGGACTCTTACGAAGCCAACCAGTTACAAGACGGGATATATCAAATTACCCTTAGGTCATCCGACCAATTAAGAGAGGAGTTATACCTTTAATTAATTATAACCAATGACAAAGCATAATAGAAGAGTGTTATCTGAACTAGTCACCGACAAATATGGGAGGAGTCTATCTCTTCGCGAGAATGTCGCGTCCCCGGCAAAACAGTCTATTGTCTAACTTGTTATTGGAAATGAACACCTATGCAGGAATTCATTTCCAACGTGCTTTTCGAAATGAACACTTTAATCTAATGCAAGAATTCAAACCCAGGGGTTGTTTACCCGTTCCCGGCATACTATTGGAAACATAATTGATGCTATTTAACTTTTAGGTGAATACAATTAATCAACCCAGCCCGACTCTTATATGGCTCTAGCGCCCCCTTTAGCCCAAATGAGCGTACCACTACATTTGTAATACGTGCTCCTTTTATTTTGACACGTGCCCCTTTATCCTATCTAATTAATGCCGTTTGCCTTCTGATAATTGCCCTTTTTCCTATGTAAAAAGTGCTCCTGATCCCATAAGTGCCCCATTTTTACCTTTGATAATTCCCCTTTACTTTGACACATGTTTCTTTCCTTTTATAATAAGCGTCTTTTTTTCCTTTGAATATGTGCCCCCTTTTCTTTTCACCATAAAATGTGCTCCTAATTTAAAGCGACTATAAGAGCAAGCTTTTCTTTTATTTCACCCCAAAACTCACTCGCATTTAAAGTTGATATAATTATGTTTCTTTTCGGTTTCTCCAGAAAGTGCCCTTTTTGTTGGTGCCGCCCCCCCTCTCCCCCCACTTTGAAAGAAGCTCCGCCGCAATTGGACCCCAGACTATCATGAAATTCCTCCGCCTTTCCGTTTCTTATTCCCTTCACCTCTTGTGAAAGTATCAATGTTTATCTACCGACATAATTTTGTTGGTCTCATTTCTGTACTTGTGTCTTCAATTGGTAAGGGATTGCACCTAAAATTAAATCCTTTTAACAATTAACCCTTTCAAGCAGACTTTTTTCTCTCCTCTCTTTGTCTTTATAATAAGGTGTTATTCAATATTCAACAATAATATAATTTCACAATTTACCAAAACAATAAAACATCAATAATAAACATAATATTTGTTTAGATATAACTAAGCAAAATTTGCAAGAAAGTTCATATTTTGTACTTTCAAATATTTATTTATTTTTAGTCTGTGAGTCATTTCTCTCTTAAATAAATATATCAAATTCATAATCAATCGATTTCGGTTTGCAAATTCATTTTGAGTAAGAAAAAAATATCTATCTCTATTTCAAGATCAAAAGCATCTAAAACTATCCATTAAATACCCAAACAAGGTTTTGTTTGCCTTACATGAAATAAAAGCATGAACAACGTCTTCATTTTCTTTGCACTTTAAACAAAAGTCATCATATAGAAGACCCCACTTGAACATATATTTTCCGAACTGGTAGCATATCATATAAAAGCTTGAATCCTAATAAAATTTATGTTAAAAACAGAAGACCAGTTTTCGTCCTTCTGCAAGACATTTTCCCAATACAAACATTTATTCATTTTAATTTGTTAAAAAAATCTTATCATATTATACCACTGTTTACTACTCTAACCCCCCCCCCCCCAAAAAAAAAAAAAAAAAAAAAAAAATGTGGGGGATAAAGAAATTAATAAATATGAGGCTTTGAATCCTAAAGGTACCCTATGCTTGTAGAATTAACTATTGTAGCTTTGTATAGATCTAGTCAAAAATCTAAAATTGTTTGCTTCGTCTAGTTTTAAGACGGATATATCGTTAATCTACTGTAACAAAAGTACCATCAATACAATTTTTATACTATTCTTCATAAAATAAATTTTTCTTTTCAAAAACAATATTTTGATTGTAGTCTACTATCAAAATGTTGTGATCTGTTCATGACATTAAACTGATGTGTTATTTTTTAATGAGGTACCATGCATGTAATATTTCAATGTAAAAGTGTGGCACATTTCTAAGTTTCAAAAGATGTAATGTATCATAAGTATAATTGCAATTAAATAAAAGAAGTAAATATAGGAAGGACATTTGATTCGGCGCGCCGACGCCTCAAACCACAAGATAAGGAGGTGTGTCGGGGGCACGTTGATCAATGACCAATGACATGCACGCTCTCTTGTACGAGCGTCCGCTCCACATCACCGGTCACCGCCAATAGCCACCGCTATGTCACCGGTCACCGCCTCCGCTCCGCCCTAGCGCCTCGGCTAGGCATCGTTCTCATGATGCAATGCGCGAGCGGTTTCCTGTTTTACAGTCGCAGATGATGTCGTGACCACAAAGTGTGCCGATACGTATTATAATATACGCCTAGAGTCTAATAGATATTTCTTTAGATGCTGAAAAGCAACGACATGGCATGAGCTGAGACACATGATATAAACTGTACGAGACTATAGAGTGAATCGCATTGACAAAAACGCATCTAGTAGCTACGTGTGATAAATGTGAGTGCTTAATCCATATTCATTTACACTTATTTTAGTTGATGGTAGTTTCTAGTGCAGTGGTATGATGCATGCAGGTCATTTGTGATAAACAATCATCGCATCGTCAGCTGTACTCGCCATAGGCTGTACACTGTGCAGTATAGATCTGTGCATGTGTGTTATCGGCAGGCAAACATTATAAAGTAGACTCATACATGTATACTTTGTTACTTGCTATGATTTAATTGTATGTTACATCAACAATTAAAAGTGCTAGTGTGCTAGATGATGTGTTGGGGCCCCTCCATTGATGATGGTGGACCTGAGCTGTGTGTAGACCGAATTTTTCGTCTCTTTCGTTCTTATTGGGGTAGGGTCGGCGGCTCTCTCTTTAGAGACCGAAACAGACCATCCCGCGAAGTGTGTAGGGTTATGTGGGCAAATCAGTATGAAGGGGTGACCAAAGTTCGCGCAGATTTTAGAACAAATTAGAAAATGTGATATTCGATCCATGTTTTCTCATATTCTACACAAATTTATTTATTTTAATTACTACCAAATGGACGGCAAAGTATTTTACTACCAATTGGTTCAACTACAACATTTATCGTCGAAGGATTTCGGAGATATCGCGATCTAAAAATTCGATGTCCGATCGTGCATGCGCGCTGCATCTAAAAAAGTCATAAAAACAACGAGACCTAAGTTCACGCACGGGGGTTAACAGCTGATTTATACAAAAATACGATCCATCAAAAATAAGGTAATTTGATAATTTGCAAGGCAAAATATCATACAACCAGACGGTACCACTTATTACTTACAATTTTGAGGATATCTGCTCTCAAAATGAAGATTTCCAGACCCTTATCGGTAAGTTGGTAATTTTTCGGAACGGACGCAAATAACTGCAAAATGTGCCGATCTTTTGTCAATATTTTCACAATTTCGCACCCAATTCCAAAGAAAATTTCGTTTCTGGGTAATTTTATGATCCTCTTTCCATTGGTGATATCAGATTTTCGAAATCTTACCGATTTTTTGAGAAAGCGAACTTTGGTCACGCGCGAACTTTGGTCACACAGCCATACACAACACTTGCAAAACTTATCCCCGAATTACTTACTCCTTTCACAGGATGCATATCCGATGCATTTATAGCCCTAAATTAGCCATATGCTTAACTACTTCGGTTCCACTTACCAACTGGATTGAAATATTCCTTTTTAATGGTCCATTTTTAGGAAATTATGAGTCAAAATCGAAATCCATGATAAAAATCTTGCAGCGGTGGTTTAATTACTCTCACTGCGCATAAGGTCATCTAAATCTCATCCCTTAGTCTACGCCGAAGGCAAAATGATTATAACAGAAAAACTGTGCATGTCATTACGAACTCGTAGCTCGTGCACAGTTTTTTCCGTTATAATCATTTTGCCTTCGGCGTAGACTAGAAATTTAGATGACCTTATGCGCAGTGAGAGTTTAAACCACCGCTGCAAGATTTTTATCATGGATTTCGATTTTGACCCATAATTTCCTAAAAATAGACCATTAAACGGAATATTTCAATCAAGTTGGTAAGTGGAACCGAAGTAGTTAAGCATATAGCTAATTTAGAGCTATAAATGCATCGGATATGCATCCTGTGAAAGGAGTAATTCGGGGATAAGTTTTGCAAGTGTTGTGTACTGATTTGCCCACATAACCCTACACACTTCGCGGGATGGTCTGTTTCGGTCTCTAAAGAGAGAGCCGCCGACCCTACCCCAATAAGAGGCTAACGAACGAAAGAGACGAAAAATTCGGTCTAAGCTGTGTGCAGCTGTTTGTAATTATTATTTTACTGGAATTTATAATGTTGATGTACTGTAAGTAACATAAAAGCAGAAAAGGTGTACCGCTACTACCGGTACTGAGGATGATTCACTTGTATGCTTATCTAAGAAAACTTTGTAGATCTAGACTGATTTAGCTAAACCAGCAGACTTATGATTGTAATTTAAAGATGAAGTTGAGTTCTGGTCATGCGATTGCATTGTGAAAGAAACGGTGTGGAACCGACCAGAAAAGGTTGATCATCTAGCATATAAGAATTTGTGTGTATTGCAAGGTTCTGGAATCATCAAAATGATAAGAAATTTGGCCAAGTCTTGGTCAAGTTACAAACACTGTACACAGAAAGATGTATATGGGACTACACGAACACGTGGCGTAAAAAGCCGGCCCCCCGATTTTTACGATATTACATGCATATTTAGAATATGAAGGCATTTGAAGAGCCATGCTTTTCAGGGAACATGTCTTATCTGATGTTCTTCCACACTTGCATAATAAGAATGAGTAATGCTCACAAATTATTTTTCACCTCTTCCCAGAACTCAACCTTCTCTTTAAAGTAAAAAATCATACTGAATTTGTTACTCGCTAGTTTCAAGTATAGTGTTATGATTTTGTAACTTGCAACTACCGTACCATTGTATTTTTCACAGGTACCGCTGGATGTTTTGATAATCGTACAAGATGGCTTTGAATATTACCCAGTGTTGCTCCCGACTAGTATCTAGTTGGATGAGAAGAACATCTTCTGGTTGTCATAAAGCAGTTCGTCATGCAAGTATGGCATCAAGACTTCAAAGTATTGGAGTGTTAGGAGTACCAATCAATAAGGGCCAGGTAAATATACTCTCTATTTAATTGAATAACTGCTGTTATAAATATTGATTAAAATGAAGGAAAAACAACAAAACAATGGAGGAGGAAGGGAATAAAGAGGTGGAAAAAAAAGAGAAAGGAAGAGTTAAAAGGAGGTAAAAGTTAAGAAGGAGGAGGAGATGAAAATGAAAATGGAGAGGAGGAGAAGATGGAGGAGGGGGGGAGATGAAGAAGGAGGGAGGGAGAAAGAAGCATTTAATTTAGGGATATGTTCCGCTGACTGTCTGGCTTCACAGATGCCAAAAGTACAAATATGTTAAAAACTGCTGCATGCATACAGATTTTTCAGTCGAGAGAAGTACATACATGAAGTTGAAGAAGGGGGTATGAAAAGGCATGAGATGAGGGCTATTTGGATGCTTAGACCATAAAAAAAAAAAATAATGAATGCATGCCGTCCACATCAGACTTCATTGGCTCATAATTATTATTTTCTTCACTAGGACAAAGATGGTGTTGTATATGGACCTACAGTGTTAAGAGATGCTGGGCTGATATCATCCATTCAAGATCTAGGTAAGATATCAAAATAAGATGCTACAAATTCTAAATTCCAACATTGATGTCTTACCCCTTTTCAAAATCATTTTGTTTCTTCTCATCTGCATATATTTGTATTGACAAGATTCACATTGATTCAGAACACAGTGAATGTGTAAGCTTAAAATCAATTTTACAGGGAGTATAGATCTTTACAAAGGAAACAAAGTGTGACTGTAATAGACCTTTGCTTGGGAATTGAATTGTTCATCACTTCATTATTGCTTACACTACAGTAAATATTCCACTTGATTTTATGTCAAATTGATAGAATTGAATTCTGTGTGGTGCTTCTTATTAATTTGAAGAAAAGTAATCTAAAAATTGATTATTGGGGTTTGCCACAGCTGTATATCTATGAGGATTGGAAACCATGTGATGTGAGACCAAGATCATGTGATTGGCACCCGGGCCCCCCCCCCCACTCAGTGTTATTTAGGGTACGTGTATGCATGTTCCCTCCTTTTGAAAACACCCCCCTAAGTCCGGTGTGTAAAGTCAATACGAGCCGATTTTGTGTGTGTTAAAAGCCGGACTTTGCTGCGTGAAAAGTACCACTTTACCGGACACTTTTTTAACACGCATGCGGTTCCCGGAGTGGGAGGGCCCGGGGATTGGCAAGTCTTATGTTGAAGGCTCTACATGTGGACTAAAGTTCATTGTAATATATTTGTTTTGTCTTTCCCCTTTCCAAAATCATTATGATTCTTCTCATCCGCATATGTTTGTATTTACAAGTTCCACATTGATTCAGAACACAGTGAATGTGTAAGCTTAAAATCAATTTTACAGGGAGTATAGATCTTTACAAAGGAAACAAAGTGTGACTGTAATAGACCTTTGCTTGGGAATTGAATTGTTCATCACTTCATTATTGCTTACACTACAGTAAATATTCCACTTGATTTTATGTCAAATTGATAGAATTGTATTCTGTGTGGTGCTTCTTATTAATTTGAAGAAAAGTAATCTAAAAATTGATTATTGGGGTTTGCCACAGCTGTATATCTATGAGGATTGGAAACCATGTGATGTGAGACCAAGATCATGTGATTGGCAAGTCTTATGTTGAAGGCTCTACATGTGGATCTTGGACTAAAGTTCATTGTAATATATGTTTACTCTAAGAGTTGTTCAAACAAACCCAAGACCAATGCAAATACTCTTGAGATTGTCAAATTGTGGCACGTAAATAATTCACTATTTGTTAATGTTTAATCTTCATTTCCCCTGTCCCTTTTTAATATACCTTTCAAGTTTTATATGAAAATATAAATTTGGAAATATGCACACAAGCCCTGGCTGATGAAAACAAAATTATGTTTATTCACATGATTTAGAGAATGAAGTATTCCCAAAGGCCCTAGCTTGAATACAGATCTCTACTCTAAAGCCCCAGTCCTATATAAAGCCGGACGAGCACGGACGAGCACGGACGAGCACGGACCACTCCAGGCCATCCCGGATCACCCCAGACCATGGTCGGGATGTTTTGTTCAAAAAATCGCAACCGCCGACCGTCTCCCCGGACCCAACAAGGTACCACTACGGACCGCCCCGGACATAGCCCCGGCAGCAGTACAGATCATTCCAGACCCAGCACGGAGCCGCCACGGACCGTCCCGGACCGTCCCGGACCACCCCGGTGCCAACACGGTGCCAACACGGATGACACCGGACCATCCCGGTGCCAACACGGATCATCCCGTGCTGGTCCAGGGTGATCCGTGTCGCCACCGTGCTGGGTCCGGGATCATCCGTAGGGGCGCCGGGGTGATCCGGGGTCAATAACTCACTCCCGGACTGCCACGGATCAACACGGACCGCCCCGGCGCCACTACGGATGACCCCGGACCCAGCACGGTGGCTACACGGATCACCCCGGATCAAACTATTGTCCCGGACCGTCCCGGACCACCCCGGCAGTTTTTGACCGTCAAAAACATCCGGGGTCGACTCCCGGACCGCCCAGGACCATCCAGGACCATCCAGGACCATCCAGGACCACCCCGGTGCCAACACGGTGTCAACACGGACCGAATCCCGGATCACCCCGGATGGGGTCCGGGATGGTCCGGGACGGTCCGGGACGTATATGGGACTGTAGCTTAAGGGAATGGTATAATACCAGCAGATATGACACAATGCTAACAAAAAGCATGTCAACAAGGCAACTGAATTCTCTTTTTTTCAATAGGCTTTACCCAGGGACCCCTAGTGTCCCTAGGCGATAGGTTAATACGTCAACTTGTGCATGCTCATTTGATTAGAGTTCTCTATTAGCGATCTTAAGCCTTTTCTTTCTCTTTCCAGGTCATACGGTTATTGATCATGGAGACCTTGTCTTCCCTGCAGGGGATGAGGAGACAGCTACAGTCAACGGTGTCAAGAATGCTGCATTCCTTGGTAAAGCACTCAAAAAGGTACACCTGCCTTGTAGATATATCAGTATTTTACTTTCTTTAAAACTGCCATTTCCCCCCTTTATAATTGCTTCTCATCAAAATCTGTTTTGTAGAGAATCGAACGAAATAGACCACTCCTGTTATTTTGTTTCCCCTTTAGTATTACAGTTTTGCTGTATTTAAAAAAAGTAATTTGAAAATTTTGAATACATGTTAATATTTCTGCATATCATACCATCATACATTGTTGAGTTGTGTCTTGTGGAGAGGCGAGCCCCGGATGCCTGAATCATCATTGAAATTCTTGTAGAAATGCTTAACATACTGATTATCTTGATCCCTAGATTTCTAAAGGAGTTGAAGACATCACCAAACAGGACCAGCTTTGTGTAACTCTTGGTGGAGATCATGGCATCACCATTGGTTCCCTCCATGGCCACACCCGCTCAAGACCGGACCTGTGCGTCCTGTGGGTCGACGCCCATGCTGACATTAACGTTCCTCAGGCATCTCCTTCCGGGCACATACACGGCATGGTGCTCTCCTTTGTGTGTCATGAACTGCGCCATTACTTGCCTAAGCTTCCAAACTTTGATTGGTTGGATTCCTGTATCTCGTGTAAAGATATTGCCTACATTGGTCTGAGGGATGTGGATGTAGGAGAGAGGTAAGTGACCATTTCTCCGTCTCTCTCTTTCACCCACTCATTATCTCTACAGTTCAGAATTAAGGAATATTTCTAAATGACTTTAAAAAAGATGAATGTCACAATGTTTTTAAAATCTTTATTCTTTCTTTTCAACAAATTCCATTCAACAATTTTTGAAAACTGAATAATACCATGAAATATTTTTGCTGTATTAGCATACTTTTTATGTATTATGTTTATTCAGGGCCCCATGGAAGACTACTACTTTTTGGTGAATGGGCTCCCCTGACAAAAGATTAGTATAAATAGATAAATAAATAAATATAATACAAAATTTAGATCAATAGGACAGACAGGCCTATATCTGTAGTTCATGAACTCTTTGCATATAAGCAGTTCATAATTACTGAGTTATTATCTGAAATATAACTTGTATCATACTACAAATATTTTATTGACTACAAAATATCTAAATTTTGTGAATGAAAGTTTTTTGAGACGTGCGTCCATAAAAATTGTACTCATGCTACATTATATTCTCTTTCATATTAAATTGAGTCCCCTTTAACTTTTTTTGGGGGGGATGGGGATTTGAGGAGTTTTATCCCATATAATTAGTCTTCATCTTTAAATCTTTCATCCACTATCCAGATATATGTTAGAGAAGCATGGAATCAAAATATTTTCCATTCATGATGTTCAGAAGTATGGTGTTGCAGAGGTTTATGCTCGGGCTATGGACATGATTAACCCAAGGTAAGATAAATAGTGATATAGATAGATCTGTCAAGATTATGAACTTCTGTAGGTATAAGGCTATAGGCACACAAACAATGCCCCTGGTAATACTGATATGAAATTCGAGTTGTTAGCTGTTTTTATGCTTCGTCTCCAAAGATGGTACCTGAAGCTTTGTATTTTGAGATTACCCCCTCGCCCATTCCAAGATATCTCTAGTCATGATATAAGGACTGGTTTAAGGAAAACATGTTTAGCGGGTCATCAGTGTACATGTAAGTCACTTTGGAGAGATAAACAGAATCTTGATTGGTTTATTATCTTAAATGCCACCAAGGTAACTGAAGAATGAATTGTTTTTGACGTTGACAGATTTAACGTATCTACTCTTTCCCTAAAATGTGATACCTGTATATGCACTTTATATTAGAAAAAAACATTTGCTGGTTAGGCATCTAAAGGTCAAGTACTTCTGTCAATTCATTATCATATTCTGACTCCATTTATTCATATTTGTAGAATTGCAACTCGATGCATCTGATGCAGTGGTGATCTATAATTGTGTTTTGGTCAATTTTTTAAAGGGAATCAGTAAAATGAATAGTGCCAAGTCATGTTTACATTTTAAATGTATGATACTATTGTTATATGTGGAATTCAATGTAAGTAGCCATGTGTGGTGTTTTGCTGTCAGTATGGTACTAATATCATATCTTTAGATGGTAGTGTCACATGGACGCAGGTCAATACAATTAGTTACCACCGGGGCTCAAATTAAATTTTTGTCCACGGGGGCTCTTCCAACAAAAAAAAAGAGCCCCTGTGAGACTTCTCACATGGGCTCTTTTAGTGCTGACCGGGGCTCTTATTCTAATACAAATTTCCATTGGATTGGTACCCATGAAACTCCTAAATTCCTTTGTATTTTATCATTATCATTTATTTAAGTCGGCATTTTCCCTCTTAGAAATGTAATTGTTACATAGCTGTATACTTTTATCCCTGTGATCAGTGGCGGATCCAGGGGGGGGGGGGAGGCCGGGGGGCCGCCCCCCCCCCCCCCCTTGGGAAAAAAGAAGGGAAGAAGAAAAAAGGGGAAAGATTATTTTTGTTGTTGAAAAAAAAGTGTTCCTTTCCCACTTGTATCACAGAGAAACAACAGTTTCAGTTAAGTCTAACGTTAACGTTAATTTGTTATTAAAATGTAGAGTACAGCCCTTGGCCTTAGGCCTAGTTTGAAAATCTGTTTGAAAATCTAAAGTAAAATTAGACGGTTTTCATGGTAACACCAAGTATTTGAGAAAAAAAAAGTTTCCTCGTCACTGAGACCAGGTCAATCAATCTTCTAGATCCATTATTAGGGTCTAACGTTAGTAGATCTAGCGGGGTGAGCGGGCCTTGCCCCCCCCCCTTCCGCAAAAGAGAGAGAGAGAGAGAGAGAAGGAAAAGAGGGAAAGGGAAGAGGAGAGAAAGGGAAAGAAAGAAGAGGAAGAAGATAGAAAAGGGGGAAGAAGGAGATCGGGGGGGCTAAAGGGCCTTGCCTCCCCCCAATAAAACAAAATAGGAGAGAAGGAAGGAAGGAAATGGAAAGAAAAAAGGAAAAAGAGGAGATAAAGGGAAGGCAAATTGAGGAAGAAGTAAAGAAAAGAAGGGGGATATCAGTTGTAATTTTCCCGCCAACAAGTTGCGGATGGGGGTGGGGCAAAAGGCCTTTGCCTCCCCCGCCCCCACTAAAAAAAAAAAAAGAAAGAGAGAAGGAAGGAAAAGGCAAAAAGGAGAGCTAAAAGGGACCAAAAAAGAGGAAGAAGAAAAATAAGGGTGAAAGGAATTTCGATGTGTTCGAGTAGAATTCTGTGAGATGATGATATACCTTCTCCTAGCTTGATGTGACGAAGTGTCTCTATCCATATATCTGTTGATAGTATTATAGAATATAGAAGCCTGAAATGATCTTCTGCTCGTAACCGACAAGACACCGCATTAAAATCAAATTGCAAATAGTGTTCAACAACACGATGGTGGATGAAACTTTCTAATATTCGAAGATATATGACCCTCAGACCATATTGTTTCATTTTTTTTATTCAATAAATCAACATCAAAGAATTGATTTATCATCGCTCTTCAATTTATTATTTCACCTTTTAATGTACTTTCATTCTTATGCATTATCACGAAAGAACACTGAATTGGATTCTTCCCTGTTGTTTTGATTAATTTCCTCCCTTTTCCTTCTCCCTGTTTAATACCGATACAATTTTCAATTTTTCTTAATCAAGGCAAAATATTAATTTCATATTTTCTTTATGCAAGACAGGGAGAGAGAGAGAGAGAGAGAGAGAGAGAGCGCATATGTTAAGTGAGAATTATCGAGTACAACTATGAATTGCATCCTTTTCAAAATTATTCAATTCGCTGAAAATATTCAGAATATAAATATGATAAATCCACATAATACACCAACGCTGTTCATCGCATCCAACGCTCAAACCATATAGCCCATATGCCAATGCACCATATTTATCAAATATGATAGGATTTTTTAATGAAATTTGAAGAAAAATCAACTTTAAAATGCACTGACAGGCATCAGTTGAAATCATGAATTCTCTGTGACTGGCTTAGCACTATTTTTTGAGGGACCAGTCACTGAAGAGGAGATAAAAGGAAGGAAAATTGAGGAAGAAGTAAAGAAAAGAAGGGGGATATCAGTTGCAATTTTCCCGCCAACAAGTTGTGGATGGGGGTGGGGCAAAAGGCTTTTGCCTCCCCCGCTCCCGCTAAAAAAAAAGAGAGAAACGTGGTTTATTTCTAATTCCATAACGGTGGTTTACACATAAAGCTGAAATGACATAATTTTCCGATCCTTGCGCGATCGTCTCTAGCTCCAGCAGATATTGGGGCGATTATGGAGCTCACGGGGGCGAATCGCCCATCGCCCTCGTGTATTTTGAGCGCTGGTTACCACAGATAAGATTGCATTCAATGGGGACAATGTCTGTGACATGTGGTTTTATTGTATTTCTTAGATAATTTTGTTTGAGGGGTTGTACATGGGATGTTTATTTTATATTCTTATCGGTATTAATATTTGTATTTTGTATTCTTTTCCGGAATGTTTTTGTCCTCAGAGGAACGCGTCCAGTCCACATGAGCTTTGACATAGACTCAATGGACCCTGGTGTATCGGCCAGTACAGGGACACCAGGTAACCATCTCATTATTTTGCCGTCTTCAGCTCAAATTAATTTGTGAAAATTTCAGAATATGACAGTGACAAGAATGTTTAATATTGTGATATTGTCTGACTGTTTGGAGCCAAAAGGGTTTTTGTAAGTTGTATACTTTAACAAAGAGATTTTGCCCTTTTGGAACTCAACAAATTATCTATGATTTTATATTATAGCAATTCAAGAAAGACATATATTCTTTACTAAAACATTTGACTTTCATTAAATTGTGAAAAATAAAACATAAAACATAAAACATAAAGCTCTATTCGGAAGCCGAAATATTGAGTTTATTGTAGGTAAATTTAAATCAAGAAAGTTTCAAGATATTCTTTATTCTTCTCTCCTACTGGCATTTGATTAGATCCATGATGATGATACTAATAACATCTTGAGTGGGTATTGTTCGTAATTGTAGCCCTCTTTAAACAATAACTGTTATAACCCTATCTTGTTAAGATAATGATCCGCATTAGGATAAATGAATCGACTGTAAAGGAATTTACTCAGCAAATATTTTGTTAGCTATGCCAGCTATTCACAGATTACATATCTATAAAAAATAGTCTTATTCTACTATAATTTATTTGTTCTAGGTCATATCTCTTTGTTAATGTGTTTTATCAGCCGCCAATTGTAACATGTGTATTTGTATTCCGGAGGGTGTGTGATGACACAAGGAGATATGACTACCGCTGTGCCAAGTTGCAAACAA
Organism: Strongylocentrotus droebachiensis; assembly: GCA_035222895.1. Classification (NCBI taxonomy): domain Eukaryota; kingdom Metazoa; phylum Echinodermata; class Echinoidea; order Camarodonta; family Strongylocentrotidae; genus Strongylocentrotus; species Strongylocentrotus droebachiensis. The sequence continues at coordinate 420,039 of JAVYIG010000131.1, read as the reverse complement.
ACCATAAATATATGTGGATCCATTTCAGTATTGTGCAAAATGAATATAATACATCAGATTTGCAATCCATTCTTTTATCTTATGGCCTCATTCATTCTCTTCAAAAAATGCAAATTTTTACTTTTTTTGGTAATTTTTTTCACTTCCATCTCTTCAGAATGCTATAGCATTGACCCAGCATCAATTATATTAATTGAATGTAAATGATTTCTCTTATTTTTATGACAAAGCTTATTCTTGTGAAGTGTGTATCATCAATAAGAATTTTAGAAGAATTTCTCTTGACATAAAACCACTGATAAAGACAATTTGTTGACATGTAATTCTCCTCTTTCCCGGCATCACTGGAGTTTTGGTCTAAATAATTGTACAAACACTTGCTGCAGTGTGATGAATGTTGGTTGTGACAAGTAGTTCTTATATATGTTTCATGCCCCAGTACTTATAATAATTAACATTTTTTTTTTTTTTTTACTTTCATCTTTCTCTAGTACTTGGAGGTCTGACGTATAGAGAAGGCATCTACATTGCAGAAGAAATCGCTGAAACAGGTAAAGACCGAGCTGCATTGAATATTTCCATCTCAGTTTTCAAGAGTAACTCTCATATTTCTATCATAGTAATAGCAAGTATTGACAAAGTGGGGCAGTATATATAAATGATGTCCTGTTATATCTGGATATGTAAATTACTGTGACAAGTTTAAAGAAATATGGCAAGGTATTTAAATTTCTGTTTTCTGTATCCATTTAAAATTCTCAAGGTTAGTATACATGTACTTATAATAACATATGAATTAAATTATTCTGAAAATGTATTGATATCCGTATGTTTCATATTTTGGGAAAATTTGTACACACATGAAGGAAGATAATAATAGTTTGTTTTTATATAGCGCTTTTCAGGACCGCAGATATATATTACAGATAAATATAAGATACATGGCATTTTTCTGGTTGGTGCTTTGTTCCACATCTCTTCACTGTATATACACATACAATGTCATCCATTTTTCAGGTATGCTGAGCTCTATGGACTTGGTAGAAGTGAACCCGCAGCTTGGAACCCCATCCCAGCAGGAATCTACCATCAATGCTGGTGTAGATGTCATCTTGGCAGCTATGGGCAAGCGGAAACAGGGCAACATACCCGTGGGCTACGAGGTCCCCATACCCTGGGACGAGAGCAATCGATTCGCCCCACAGAAGTCAGAGGAGGCAGAGAGACTGAGGAGAGAAAGGAATGTGCAACGATGAAAGAAAATGAACAGTTGAAGCAGCCTGTGTATTTTGTGAAAACTCATCATTAGCAGCATTTGTTTTCCTTGAATGAATTGTATGTACAATTTAAGGCATTTTGTTGTTGTAAATCAGATGATAATTTTGGTTACATTAACTAAATGATCAAATATTGAATGAAAGATTGAGAAAGGTGTACAGTCAGTGTAGTTTCGGAATGTTAATCATGAGTGAAATGATTGTGTTTAACACTTGTACATTTTCTTTATTTAATATTTAGTTGTAAGGAGCTATACCTATAACTGACATGCACTTCGCATGTTAGTAAAATATGGTTTGGTTATGCGTAGTATGTGTATGTAATGGATATCGATAAAGATTTCTTTGTTTTTATTTTTCACATTCATTTAAATGTTCCTGTTGAAATATTATAAACTCTATCAAAGCAACTATGTAGTACTGAACTGTAGAACAAAATACTATTCAAAATATTTTTGAGATCATGTTTACTAGAATACTGTAATTTAAGTTATCACACAGTAGTTAATATCCTTGTTTTTGTGAGTCTATCCAATTCCTGTTTCACTTCAAATTCTGTGATTTTGTAAGTGATATGGTACTTTTTGTTTTTAGCATTCTGAAATAATAAATATTATTATTGTTATCATTCATGTTTACAGCAGCTTACAAGTGTCCAAATGTTTTTCAAGGATTACGATGTAACAATGTACATGCACTATTTGTTCCAATACAGCATGATGGGGGACTCAAGGGAGCACTATCATTTGTAATGAACCCCTATCTCACTGTACCATCAAGTTTATTATATATGAATTAAATTTTTGAATAATGATGTTTTGTGTATGAAATATTTCATTCATTGTATTTCATTGAGTATTATCATGGTAGCGAACCTTACATTTGGATTTAATACCTGTTTATATTTAATAATTCTTAATCCAAAGATACAGAAGACTATTGAAATGGGCAGACTATTTGGCCACTGTGCAGATGAGATGCTGACCAATTTCATCCACCTCTAAATCAGTTAAATGTCCCCAGAAAAATCAAACTGTACATTTTACACAGTAAGTCCATTTCATGCATAGGTTTTCATTTCTTCAAAAAGAAAGAAAAGAAAAAGAAAAGGAAACCCTGTAAATTGTTTTAATGTTATTTTATATACATGATAGACGTCACTAATTGTGTCTCATCTGATGACTGTCGTGTTATGTGAAAGAGTTAGTATAATATTTTTGTCCTTGTCTGTTTTAGGGCTAGTTGCTTCTAAGGCAGCTTTTTTAGCACATGAATGTATTAGATTATATTAGATTAATCGTATATTTAATTTTATTCACTCTGTATAATGTTTGTATTCCATCCAATAGGTGATTCCACTTTCATTCATTTCTATTCAATTATTATTGTACTAAAACATTTGTCCAACTTATTGTTATACAGTAGTCTACTTACAAGCCCTGGTCTAGTATCTATTTTTTGTCTGCCTTGACTTCCATTATACCACAACTTTACATGGTGTTACAGTATTGGGTATCTAAGTATTAACAAAAAAAAAGTTGTATAATTCAGATTGAGAACAATTGTGAAAATGATCTGCTGAATTAAAGTAGAGTTCATCTATAAATCATGATATTTATGTATGACACCTTAATGTACCAATAGCTTGTAAGGATATATTTTGTGGTAAATCGGCGTCTTGTTAGTTTAATAACAGATCCATTGTGTCATGTCGGACACAAAAGACAAGATTATTACATCTTTGTGGGGGAAAAATGTTTTGCTCATGGCTTTTATTTTTTATTATACAGTTTTAATGAACTTTTGTTGTAGCAAAAAAATTAATAATAGATAGAATAGAATGAAATGATGCAATGTAAACGAAAGCGAAAGAAGAAGAATGCGTGTATATTGCTACATTGCTCACTAATAACAACCTATATATTTATCATTTTATTCCATATTAAAAAGATAGGGATTCAGCAAATTAGCATTAACTCCATGCTTATGTCAAATGTACCACAATGTTTGTGGTAAACCATATCGCACAAAAATTAATAAATTAGCCATTATTTTTTTCATCTGAAACAATGTACAGTTCTATTTTTTGGTCGGGAAAGTAATGTATGTATTGCTTCATAATTTCTGGCACATCTTGTTCTTCATGAGTGATCTTACTGAAGGCATAAATCTTGTTTTAGTAAGAAAAGAAATTAAGTGTGACATCTTCTTGTTATTTTCATTCAACATCAGTGAGTGAGAGAATAAGGATATGTGAACAAAGTCATCTAGTGAGGAAGATGTTGCTGAAATAAAAGTGTTGTACAGTCAAACCTGCTTTAGTGACCACCTGTCTACAACAAGCACATTTTTTGTTTCCCTTGGGCAGTCGCTGTAGACAGGTTTGACTGTACCAAAGAGAACAGACATGTATCGGGTCCCCTTGTTATTTTGCTGCATCGCTTCATTTCTCATTATGAAACCTAGTCTAGATTACACCTTACATTAATTGTCACATACAAACAGTGTGGTACCTTGATAGAAACACAGAGAGAGAGGGGGAGGGAGGTTGAGAAAGAGTGAGTGTGTGTGTGCGTGGGTGTGTGTGTGAGGGAGAGAGAAAGAGAGTGGATGGAAGAGAGAATATTACTTTTCTTGAGGTCTGTAAAACTGTCATTTCATAATCACTCCCACACTTCACATCACAAAGACATACAGATATAGATGATAATCCATCTATCCTCAAATATTCAATATCCAGTTGCAGATTTATTAATTACATTTTCCTCGAAACCTATAGATATTCTATAACTTGTATGATTTATGAATAATGGAATTGATGCGAAGGACAAGTTTTATTTGTCAATGATGTTTGGTTCATTTTGTAACTTTCGCAACTCAGTGTACATTGAAAAATCATGTTGGAGTACAGGCTTTTTTTTTCTCTGTGCATTTAGTGACAAGAGACACAAGAAAGTTATAAAAAACGAATGATGAGCTCACATTTGCAATATTCAATTTCTTTATTCTCAACAGCCAGCAATATTAATGATAAACATCAATTGTAATTTAATATACATGCCTTTAAATTCAGCACTCTTTATGTCGCCATCAATCTTAATCACCATTTACATGATTGTTAATCCTGTAATATTTAATGACATCATTACATTTCGTTGATATCAAATAATGGGCCGGAACAATAAAATGCTACACAAGGTTAAATTTGACCAATACTGCATTTCGTTATGTTGACCTGTTTTCTCTAATGCCTTACATTGCAACTGTATTCGTTTACAGAGTTTTTCGTCATGCACATTTTTTCCACATCTAAATTCCAGTTCATAATTATAATAAACAAGAAAGCACATAGATCATTTTAAATACGTACTTTGTCACGGCAGGCTACAGTCTATGTTAACGCTCTAATGCGCTATTCCTTTTCTAGTTGCAAATTCCAGGAATGTCACTTTTATATATAAATCCCCACTTTTCATTGTACGGTCATCCCTATTTTTTGTAATCGCCCAAACATATCTGCTTGACTGCTTGTATTTGCTGTTTGGCTAGAGAAACTTTTCAAAAAGTAGGTTACCCTCATTGGTTGCACAATGACTTTTAATGAGTTTTGGCAGCATTGCTCTATTTATTTCACGGCATATATAGCGATTTTATTGCAATCAACTATTATTTACAATGCTTGGTTAAAGTTACATAACAAATATGACTTGTATTTGAATGGCAATTGTTTGCATCATTTTACGATTTCATTATATTGCTCTTATATAGTGATATGTATATGTATTGTCAATTTATAGATTCGAGAAGCATGCAATAGGAAAAGTTGCTGTAATTTATTCTGAAGTATCATTACATAAATATATCAAGCTATAATGACCATCTAAACCTTTTTATCAGCTTGAAATTAGACACCCGGCACATGGAACACAGAAGTGCCCTTCCAATATTAATGAAGCTATTTCCATTAGCTTTTGTGGTCCATATGCAATCATGCATATTATCTTTAGAATAATGGTATTATATTATATGATAATGCACACTCAAACGAAAAAATAATATCATCATGGCTTATCCATCCTTGGTCGATTGAGTGCTGCACAAACGTTTATGGCGAGGAGAATTGCTCGTTCTGCGATACAAAGATAAATAACATTAAATAATTAATATCATATCACCCAATACAATCCATGCACATAATGAGCTGATTCATCAACTGTTTCGTTTGTTCGTTCGTTTATGCATCATTTAATCCATTAATTCGTTTGTTCATTCATTAATTCATTAACTAAATACATTAAATACATACAAGTAGTAACAAAAAAAAAAGCTGAAATGGTGGGATACTCTTTCAAAGCGATGTACTAGTGAGCGGGGAAAGAACTGGAAATGAATCTTTAAAAAAAAATTACAATCTACAAATAAAAGAAAAACACCATGATAAACCAAACATAAGTTTCAACTTAAATCTTGTATGAATGTTTAACTTACCTTGACGCAGCTGCCCTGGGCATCAAAGATAAACAAAGAAAAAAGGAAATTAAGCTCGTAAATAGTCAATATTTCCTGACACTTCTCTCATCTAAAACCCCTCCCTTTATTGGGTAGATCATACTCAGAGCCATAAATGAAGAATATATTAAATACGTATAGCAACTATGAGATTCGTTTGAAGAAAACATTGATTACTTGGATGAGGGTGCTTATCAAATAGAACCAGTATCAACATCGACGACAGTGACTTTGCTCACCTTGATATAAAATGTCTGTAGGCCTATGTGCACACGGGTTAATACTATTTAATGTTTGATAGCCAGGGGTGCTGATGGGGGAAGCAGGGGCAGTTACCCTCCATAATTCTGAGATTTTTTCTACATGTATATTTTCTTGTATTCATTGACTTTGTTTCTCAAAAATCCAATTTTGTTACGTTATTAGTTTATAAAAAACTGCAATATAATTATAACAAAGCTTTTTTTACCATTTGATAAACGAACATTAATACAACATAATTCATTGTTCATACTGATTTCACAATGTATAGGACTAAAATATGTCACAATCACATAACAGGAAAATCTTACCGCACTACACAGTTATTTCCTCCCAAAAACTGGAACAAGCATTGCTTTTTTTTCTTCAGAACAAGAATGAATAGGCCTACTTTAACAAAAAATAATAGTTTAATATTTCTCAACATACTATTACACAGAATTGAAATTATGATTTGTTCTTTTATTAAAACACAACCTACCCCAAACCCTCTCCCTTCCTTTCATCCTCTCTAACTCCTTGGACTTATCTCCCTCCCTCTCCCCTCTCCCCCCCCCCCCCCACCTCTCCCCTTCCCCTCCTACTCCCTTCTACTTGTGTGGATAGGAAATACATTCTGTCAGAACCAGAAATTATTCTTTGTTGTAAACATCATTTCGAAAATAATAGGGCTATTTGGATCAACGAAAATAAATACTTACTTCAAGACAGAAGCTGCAAATTCGAAAGAGAAAAAAAGGAAAGATATAATGAGTAAAACAAATTAATTTTCTTCTAAACAAATGAAATGAAAAGAAAAACAAAAACATAACAATCCCGGTATCTAATGGCAAGAAAATGCTTCACATCTTTTACTGATTAGTCCAAAATTCCCATCAATGAATCCCTGTATGCACAAATGATTTAATTTTAAAGTACCGTAATCACTAAGCAATAGACCTGCTCTAATATTACATGGCAATTTTAAAGGGCGGACAGAAACAGAATTGATAAATGATTTTGATATGGGTATGGATAGGAAAGACAAATTTAAAGGAGCATAACATTCAAAACGACTAAAACTGGATTCAGATTGTACTAACAAAATTATCAATTCATTTCCTTCATTATTTTATTTATCATATCTATAACCGATACTAAAACTGAAATGAGAGAGAAAAAACATTACTTACCCTTTCTTTATTCTGCTGCAGTCACCCTGCAAAAAAATCAAAAAAATAATTATGAGTTGGTGTTTAAAAAAAAAAAAAACAGCATCTCGCTAAATCTATCCACCATTGGAGAATATAATATTATTTGATAAAACACATTAGATTAAAGGTTTACTAGTCGTGAGAGCATGTTGCGTGAGAGTATAGTTGAATTGTTTATTAATCTTTTCTATATAATTAAAAAGGTCATCCCCTATATAGTTTTAAGCAAACGACCAACGTTCAGAAATATGAATGTTTACTTTAAATAATAAAAAAAAACATAAATATATTCACACGACGGTTAAAATAACATGAAATCATTCCTATGATATTAAAGGAATTTTTTGAAATAAATTCTCTGTCATCGTTATTATACTCTTGCTTTTTATTACATTGACCGATTTCGCAAAACTGCACGTATTTTAGTATGTTAAAAAAATAGGATTGGGGCAAGAGTTTATGGAGGAACCACGGAACATAGATTATTATTCACTTTATCATACTTGAAACCGTTGCCTAAAGGATTTACATTTTCTCACTTTCTCTACACGCATGACTGTATTCGTTCAGAAATAAAATTAAACCTATCTTAATTCTGATTTCCATAGATTCTACTTACATTCGGGCATTGCCTGTACATTGAGGAAGAAAAAGAAGAAGAAGAAAAGAAGACGATGAGTAAAATAATAATTCGTTAGAAAATAAATAATGCAAATATCAGGGATCCTAACAGCCCGGCTTATTAAAAAATAATGAGAGCACAAGAATAACTGTACATGCGTGTAAACTGAAAAACAATCACTTGTCTGCTCAAATGAAGAAGATTATTATTGTTATGAAAATATAAAGTTATGAAGAGATCTAAAGTATTAAGAGGGAAAACAGAGAGAAAGAAAAGAGAGAGAGAGAGAGGGAGAGAGAGAGAGGGGGAGAGAGAGAGAGAGAGAGAGAGGGGGGAGGGGGCTGGGCAGGGAGAAAAAGGGAGAATGGGGTACATTTCGCATGAGGATAGAGCGGAGATAAGACGGTAAGAGAGGACAAAGGACGGAAATTCAAAGACACTATAAAAATAAAAAAAAATATTACCCGCTAGCTAGCATCCTCAGCATCTGGACATTATCATTGTTATCATTGACGCAGACAGAGGATTCGAAGCCTGACAGGGTCATCTTGTAGTCAGTCACGAAGGCGTTCATCTTGGTGGTTATTGCCTGGAGAGTACCTGTATTAAAAATGAAATCAGGTTACTTTATTTTTGGAAAAATATAAATCATTTACCAGAATACTGAATATTTTGGTCTTTATATAATTCTCAATGCTAATGACAGAGGACCATGTAACAAAACGGTGCCGTTTACATAAAGGGTCAACATCATTCCAATTTACAACACACTAAAAATAACGAAACGAACATAATAGGCCTAAAAGTATACCAAGAAATTAAAACAGGGAATGACTGTAGAGTAATCATTTCTAGGATCCATTTATGTGCCAAGATAAACAAAACAAATAGATCTATTTTATTACAGACAAATTAATAAACTAACAAATTATGAAATCAAGTTATTAATGAAAAAACAGGTAAGAATATCAATATATACCTTGTTGGATTTGGTCAGTAGCGACGAGTTGAGAAACGAATTGAAGAGCATTTGCGATGAGAGTGGCGTTCTCCACCTGGTTGCCGATTTCATGCTCTTTGTCCACCAGATGTTTCAGGAGATTTGTGTATTTAGGAACAGATCTTGCTCGGCATGCTAAAATGTCCTGTGTGTTCACTTGAAAAAACAGAAATATACATTGATTCAAACATATATGTAAAATATACATTTAATATATATTTTTTTGTTTTGTTGTGTGAACAGTTTCTCACCTCACCCATTTTTTCTCCCCCCCCCCCCTCTCTCTCTCTTGCTGTACTCTTTCCCAACCTCTTTGACTAACTCATGATTTATCTTTAATGCATTTTTCTGAAAAGGGGGGAAATCATTATAATGGATGTAACCAGGTATGTTGATGATTCCCTCGTCAATTGGATTCGAATACACCTGCTGTCGTTGGTACTATCATTTATCTTCTATCTTCCTTGCACTTCCATGTAAATTAGATTTATTGCCAGGAAAACCCTGATTACTCTTTCCCCCCCCCCCCTCTCTCTCTCTCTCTCTCTCTCTCTCTCTCCCTCTCTCTCTCCCTTCTCTCTCCCTCTCTCTCTCTCTCTCTCTCTCTCCCTCTCTCTCTCTCTTTCTTTCATCTCTCTCCATGCATATTTTTACATCACATCTAACGAAAAATTACATCAATTCTAGACGAAAATCAAATGTAATGCATAAATCAAGCTGATTAGCTTACCTGTAGGTGCAGTGATGGATACAAAATTTAGCTTCTTCTGGTTAGCAGTAGCTTCAAGTTTCAACCACTGTGTAGGAAAAGATTGTTATTTCCCTTGAGTAAAAAACTAGTATCGACATTCTACTATAACTACCATTGTCTTGAATTCTTTATTTCAATTTATTATAATGTTTCTTCCAACATTTATTTACAATTGATAAAGTGTTGGTTTATTGTAGCATGTTATTGTTAACTCCATGCAGTTATAGTGTTATCAAGTTTTAATGTCTAAGATCATGCTTGGAAAAACAACACTCTAATCGTTCTCATCTCTGTCTCTCTATAAACTCTTTCACTGAAGCCGTCTCTTTTCTGAAAATTCTCTCTCTCTCTCTATCTTTCTTCCGCCTTTTCTTCAATAGAGATGTAACGTTGTTCCTCATGTTTCTATCTAATTAAAATCACTATGAATATTTCAGCAATGATAAAAGCCAATACTTTTATCAGAAACGAAAATCGCACGCATTGGTCTTTAAATAAACAAATTGTGTCGACTCTTTTATTCAGGGGCGGCGATTTCTTTTCATGACTGGGGGGGGGGGGGGGGACGAAATGCGAGGAACGAGGGAGGAGTGACGTAGTGAGCAAAAACTTCTTTTTTTGGGGGGGGGGGGGGGGGGGGCGGGATCCGCATAATCACCGCTCTTACATGCAGGCCCCGCGGAACGTTGTTCAAAGTGGGAGTGGGGGGGGGGGCGGGGGCTAAAGTATTTGCGGTCAGATGCGGCAAAGCCAGGGGTCCAGGGTCAAAGCTCCGGTGGGGGTCAAGGGGCAGAGCCCCGTGAAGCTCAGAGTTTTTAGGCATTTAATATTTTGATACCTTATTTGTGACACTTGTATGCAGGTCACTAATCGGAGTGGGGTCCAGGGGGCGAAGCCCCCAGAAGCTCAGCAGTTTTAGGCATTAAATTACGATCAGCTGAGCAACCAGGGGCCCGCCTTAGGGCCCTTGGTGGGGTACAGGGGGCAGAGCACCCGGAAGCTCATGGAAAATCATGCCTTTTCAGCAACATTTGTTATATTAGTCACTGACTGGTATCGAATTAGAAATAAACCACGTTTGAATTCTATCGGGAGGGGGGAGGGTGGGAACTGCCCCAAGCCCGAGTGAGTGAGCATAGTGAATGAGAGGGGTGATGGTAACGAAAGTGACTACCCCCTCACAGGTTTTGAAGTTTTGTTGTATTACAAAATTATATTCCTTAGCAAAACTATAGTATGAAAACCAACAATGTACTTTTTTCACACTTCACTTTTCTACAATATTTACTTATACCTTTAAGGATATTATGCAAGGGAGCATAGCTCCCGAGCCAGAAGATTTTCGCATTTTTATTTGTCTTAACGCTGCACTTTTGGGCCCTCCAGAGTGGTGCAGTCTTTAGTCAGTATTTGCTGTACATTATTTTTGTGCACTTTTTCAAATTTTCCGGGGGGACGATCCCCCTACAAAAATCGAGGGGGGACGTGTCCCCCCGCCCCCCGGGATCGCTGCCCCTGCTTTGATTTATCAGTATAATTGTAGCGTCACCGCACGCTTCCTTTTTTGCGGGCCGTCTCCTTTTTTTTTTTCATTCTTTTTTAAAGAAAAAAAAACTTAAAAACACTGCTAAAATTATCTATTTCTGATTTTAAAAATAATAAATAAAATGCCGGCGGCCATCTTAAAAAAATAGCCCGACTGTCAGGGAAAATGTACCGAGCGGCCACGTTGAAGAAGAAAAAAAGGGCCTCCTCCTTCCTATTTTTCAAAAAGGCAGGACGCTAAACATGTTTGTTTTTTTGGCCTCATTTATAACCCTATCAATTACAGTGTCGCAATGGCAATTACCTTAAACTTCAAGATCTTATTCCGAAAAGATCGTGATAACCAACGATGCAAAAATAAAGTTAGATGGACCGTACCTGAGACTCCAGCAGGGAGAGTGCCGTCTGAAGAGGAGACAGAGCATCCACCACAGCAATGTGAGCTAGGTCTTGAACAGATTTGGCTGATTCCACTAAACCCATCGTCTGCTGCTGGCCTTTCATCTCATCAACGAACACCAGCATCACCCAGACAACTCCCGCCAAAAACTTGAGAGAGGCATCCCTCTTCATCCTGATTTCAGTCACACTTTCTTTCTTTGAAGACAGATTTGTCAAAACTAGATCAAGTTACTTCAGAATCATATGACAAGATGACTTGTGTCCTTATTGTCATGCTTATATAGGGACAGTGGCCACCTTCGCCCTACTTGGTTCTGAAAGTGCATTCTCCGGTGCTTGCATTTTAATATCATTTGTGTTTTATCGAACACGTTTATCAATTCAATTATAATTAGGAAAACCTTGTCCTTAACACTTATCAGTTGTTGCACAGGTGTTGATCTTGGAACTAGTGCATGTCAGTATGATTGGGAAGTTGAAAGCTTTACATAAAAAATAAAAAATAAAATAACCCAAATCTACATTGACTGTGTTCATAGTTTCCTGGGCTTGAAGATAATGATTAAGGGAGATTGACGATCTTCTTACTTCGTATATTTTTCCAGGTAATCTTTTTTTAAATAGATTCATATCATAGACTTCCTATTTTGAAGAAAAAAAGTGATCAAAAGAAGATTGAACTCATTTTCAACTTCTGGAAACCCATGTCAAGGGAGTTTTGTTATCTATCTAATCTGGTTTTCTTATGCAATCTTCCCTTTTGAAATATAAAACACTGGACTTTTGATTTTAATGTAATTTTAACATAACGCTGAATTGTACTTGAATATTTCCTAAATTATCACAATAAGTATTCTAAATAAAAAGAAAGAATCAAAATTGAACCAAAATTTATTGGAATAGAAAAAGAGTCATAACAGAAGAAGAAGTTACCAAGTGAAAAATACAAACTGGAACCCCAAGTTTTCGAACTTACCAACAGGTTTTATGAGGGTTGTGCGTGTATGGCAAGAAGATATGTCACAATTGTCTTTTTATTGCCTGATGGGTTCATTATGCCCGTTTCATAATATGCGGAATGCAATGCAGAGTAGGCCTACAACGCTTGCACTGTGTTCTTTTTTTACAAGATATTCAAAACAAAACATTAGCTCAATCTATTTGATTAATAAAATTCACTTTTGGTGCTCTCATCAGTTTCTTGACATGTTTTCATTGAAATTGACTAACTTATCGGATCATCTAATTACCTTCCCCTCCCTCCAGGGGCGGCCGAGCGACTCCCAAAGTAGTGGGGGGGGGGGGGGGGCACCAAGAAAAAAGGGCACTTACAAAGGGAAATCTCAAAGCGAAAATATACAATTTTTTAGACAATGGTATATACCCCTACATTGTGATTACACTTATTAGGGATGATTTCAATATTTGTTTCACGTTATACACCGTACAAGATATTGCTTTGCAGTTGGGTTTGATTGTCTACAAATTGTTTGCGAGCAAGGAGCCCCCATCAGATTTTGATAGGGGCATTTATAAGATATTATTATATGTTTTAACAGGGACATTATCAGATGTGAAAAGAGGCACTTATCGAACCTGAAAAGGGGCAATGACCAGATATGAAAAGGGACACTTATGTGAAAGAAAAAGGGGCACTTGTAATAAAGGAAAATGTGCATTAGTTAAAAGAAAATGGGCACCGGTCATATTTTAAAGGGGCATTTATCGGAGATGAAGGGGGCACTTATCTGAAGTGAAAAGGAGTAACTTCTCGTAACTGAAAAGGGTCATTTACCAGAGAAGGGGCACTTGTGAGAAGGGGAAGGTGCTCTTTTTAATGGGGCACTTAAAGGAAAAAGGGCACATGTGCAAATATATGTGCGCTTATCCGAGTTAAAATGGGGGTAGTTATTAGAAGGGGAAGGGGCACTTCTTACATAGGAAAAGGGGCACTTGTCAAAGTAAAAGAGGCACCTCTCAGATTTAAATAGTACCATTATGAGGTGAAGGGGGCACTTATCAAAAGTGAAAAGAGGCACTTCTCGTAAACTAGGGGCACTTACTAGAGATTAAAAATGGCACTTATGAGAATGGAAAATGGACACCTTTTGCAAAGGAAAATGAGAACTTGTTGAAGGAAAGGGACACGTGTCCAAATAAAAGGGGCACTTATCAGAGTTGAAAAGGGGAAGGGGCACTTTTCAAAGTAAAAGGGGCACTATTCCTATGTAAAAAGGGGCACTTCTTTAAAAGGGGCACTTCTTCCTCCCCTTCTTTGTCTGTCTGTCTCTGCCTCTGTCTCTCTCTCTCTCTCTCTCTCTAACTCTCACACTCAAACTATAGCCTCTTTCTCCCCCGTCCTCCCTCAAAACCACGCGTGCACGCTCCCTCCCTCTCCCTCTTTCTCTCTCTCTCTCTCTCTCTCTCTCTCTCATCTCTTTTTTTTACTCACTCCACCCTCTCTGTAGTAAGCTCTTAAGAATTTAGTAGTACAGCGGATAAGCTCCCAATATAATGAAAATTGTGCACTTTTTGACAAAAGCATGAAACTTCTAGCATAGTTAGTTTAGACCATAAGATTTATTTTCAGATGTGGAGGGAAGTCAGATTTGACCTCTGATGACCCTGAGAGGTCAAATCCAAAATGGCCGCCAGTTCGTATGGTCTAATGTACAAACACGCTTAACTTTTGAACCAAATAGTCCAGAAAAACGTTTAAGGTGTCATTTCCAACTAACTTGGGGATGCCAATTCATTTGGTAATACTTTTGAGATCGCCTGAACTCAGGGTTTTGCATTTAGGTCAAGGTCAAGGTCAAAATTGACTTAAAATAGCAAGTTTTGAATGGTAACAAATGAGATTTGTCATTTGTTCTCAAATTTCTTTAGGAATGGTTCCCCTGCATACTCCTCCACCTTAATCCTTTTCAGGTAGTTTATTTCACATTTTGTTTTGACCTCTGATGACCCTGAAAGGTCAAATAAAAAATGGCCGCCAGTCCGCATGGTCTAATTTACAAACGCGGTAACTTTTGAACCAAATAGTCCAGAAAAACGTTTAAGGTGTCATTTCCAACTAAATTGGGGATGCCAATTCATTTGGTAATACTTTTGAGATCGCCAGAACTCAGGGTGTTGCATTTAGGTCAAGGTGAAGGTCGAAATCGACTAAAAAATAGCAAGTTTTGAATGGTTACAAAAAGTTTTCCCATTTATTGGTCATTTGTTCTCCCATGTTCTCAAATTTCTTTAGGAATGTTCCCCCTTCATATTCCTCCACCTTAATCCCTTTCAGTTAGTTTATTTAACATTTTAATTTGACCTCTGATGACCCTGAGAGGTCAAATAAAAAATGGCCGCCAGTCCGCATGGTCTAATGTACAAACACGCTTAACTTTTGAACCAAATAGTCCAGAAAAACGTTTAAGGTGTCATTTCCAACTAACTTGGGGATGCCAATTCATTTGGTAATACTTTTGAGATCGCAAGAACTCAGAGCTTAGCATTTAGGTCAAGGTCAAGGTCAAAATTGACTAAAACAAAGCAAGTTTTGAATAGTTACACACAGTTTTTCCATTTATTTGTCCCCCTATATAATGTTCTCAAATTTCTGTAGGAGTGGTTCCCCTGCATAGTCTCTATCGTAATCCCTATCAGTTAGTTTATTTCACTAATTATAGCACCAAACCATTTGTCTTGTAACTGACCATATGCATAGCATGGTCAGTGGGCAGCTAGGCAGTATACGGCAAAAACCTCAATTCAAGTCAGGAAAACTGCTCCTTTTCATTACTGCTCAATAATACTGGTAAGATGTTTTTTAAGGTACTTTGTGTATTATTCGGTGCTAAGTAATTTAAAGGATCACTACAGAGTTTGAGGAACAGGCCATAAAGCAAAATAACGGTTCTGCTGACACTAGACAACATCACCATGACCAGCAACCTGGAGTGCAGGCAGCATTCTTGAGGTATGGGAACTTCTGACAGTACTGAAAGAGATGGGGAATCCATTTCTAGAACAAAGTCAAGACCTACTAGTCATTGGCAGTGTACGACACCTGTCACACAAACACTCTATACGAACAAGTTGCCATTTTTCAGTCGGCAGCCGGCGAAGGTTATGTTAAAACAGTAGGCACAGCTTGCAGCACTTAAAAGGGACTGTGGTCTCTTTTTGAGGATGTACATCTCGTATCAGACAAGGGATGGACATACATGTATGGACAATTTCTTCTCTCATGAAAACCAGGCAGCCCCGCCAGCTTTGTTAACTGGAGGAAAATGCGGTTTGGAGTTAAAGCAGATCTACTTCGCTGCCTGGAATCAAATCTGCTCGAAAACAATAGTGCACCTGTGGCCCAAGCAATAATTATTGATGGTGAAGCTGCGGTTCAAATGCTCAATCCTGGAACATCAAGAACATTTCAAGAGTATGGAGAAAGAGTGTTTGCCCCATACATCTTTGCTCAATTCGAGAAAAGCATCCGCATCGACCTTGGCTAGGGTGTATACTTACCTTACCTCTTTCGAGTCAATGAGAACAAACCCGAATTGTTGGATTTCATGTCATGTCGTTCATCTTCCTCTACCACAGGGCAAGGAACTGTATAATAATTATGCAACAGATGGAAGTGGAGTACTCTGCTCTCCTGCTGAATCACACTTGGCAGGCCTTGCCCCATGGGTGTAAAAGGGTAACCATACGTACTGGTGGTACTGATGCGGTTGAACTGGCTGTGGCTTCATTCAGCAAGACAGCTCCTGATGCTGTGGATCACTTTTGGTGTCAGATTAAGCTTTCGGTACATAGCTTTTCACAAAATCATGATGGTTGCCACCATGAGTCCGACACAATGTATGACTCTCCCAATCTGTCATGCGTTCACCGGGTGTCAGACTGTTTCTGCATCCAGAGGAAAAACTTAGAAGTCTTTCCCAGAAGCGAATGATTCCTTCAGTGAACTCCTGTGCATGCCTAGGGAGGTCAGTGAAGGATCAATGTTACTGCCAGAGCGATTTGTGGTGCTGATACGACCGAACCAGTGAGAGCATGGTAGTGAATGATGCCAGGAAACAGCTCTTTGCACAGAAGTCTAGAAACCTGGAGAACTTTCCTCCAACCCAGACAGCACTCAAGCAGCACATCAAGCGCACTTGCTACCAGGCCAATTGTTTGAACCAGATATTGGCCAAGAATCCAGAGATGCCAGAGCCATCTGACTTGGGCTGGACAAACAAAACAACTGGGTGGCAGCCTCTTTGGATCACTCTCCCGGAAGCATCAAAATTGTGCCATGAATAATCCACTGTCGCTGCAAGAAAGGATGCACTGAACTGTGCTCTTGTTCTGGAGACTGTTAGATTTTGATCGTTACCGTGAGGATAATTCATAAGTTGTGGATAGTGCTAAATTCATGGGGTAATGAACAGGTTTTAGGTCGTATTTGGAATAGCTTTTTTGGTCTTCTGGGCCCAATTTCTTAAAGCTGCTTACCGGTAATCAAATTTTCGTGCTATAACTGTAGCAGACAAATTTGGTTAGCAAGAAAACAAGGCGTCCACCTTGTGCGTTCACAATGGATTTGCATTGTTACAAAATTAATTTTCGTCCAGTAAGCAGCGTAAGGTTAATGCATTTTCGTGTGCTTACGGTTAGCAGTGCTATAAAGTAGAAACTCATACGTAAGCACAGAACCATGCAGCCGATAAGCAGCTCTATAAAATATGGCCCTGGATAGTCAAAGTGGTGGTACACGGGTCTTTTAATTTTTTTTAAAAATAATGACCCCTTAAGTGTCAAAATAGAGGTTTATTTAAAAAAAAGAAAACATCACTTTTGTTGACCTAATATGACCTTGAACTTGACCTTATTGCAAATCCCTGAGTTTTGGCGACCCCAAAGTATTGCGTAATGAATTAGCATCCCCAAGTTAGTTGGAAATGACACCTTAAACGTTTTTCTAGACTATTTGGTTCAAAAGTTACCACGTTTGTACATTGGCCATGCGGACTGGCGGCCATTTTGGATTTGACCTCTCATGGTCATCGGAGGTCACATCAAACTGTGAAATAAACTAACTGAAAAGGGTTAAGGTGGAGGACTCTGCAGGGGAACCATTCCTTAATAAATTTGAGAACATAGGGGAGAACAAAATGGAGATTTAACCTTTAGTAACCATTCAAAACTTGCTATATTTGGTCAATTTTGACCTTGACCTTGACCTAAATGCAACACCCTGAGTTCTGGCGATCTCAAAAGTATTACCAAATGAATTGGCATCCCCAATTTAGTTGGAAATGACACCTTAAACGTTTTTCTGGACTATTTGGTTCAAAAGTTACCGCGTTTGTAAATTAGACCATGCGGACTGGCGGCCATTTTTTATTTGACCTTTCAGGGTCATCAGAGGTCAAAGCAAAATGTGAAATAAACTACCTGAAAAGGATTAAGGTGGAGGAGTATGCAGGGGAACCATTCCTAAAGAAATTTGAGAACAAATGACAAATCTCATTTGTAACCATTCAAAACTTGCTATTTTAAGTCAATTTTGACCTTGACCTTGACCTAAATGCAAAACCCTGAGTTCAGGCGATCTCAAAAGTATTACCAAATGAATTGGCATCCCCAGGTTAGTTGGAAATGACACCTTAAACGTTTTTCTGGACTATTTGGTTCAAAAGTTAAGCGTGTTTGTACATTAGACTATACGGACTGGCGGCCATTTTGGATTTGACCTCTCAGGGTCATCAGAGGTCAAATCTGACTTCCCTCCACATCTGAAAATAAATCTTATGGTCTAAACTAACTATGCTAGAAGTTTCATGCTTTTGTCAAAAAGTGCACAATTTTCTTGCTAAGCCGCTGCACTATAGGGGGTTGTTTTGGGGATGTGTGTCACCCTGCCACCCCTTCCCGTCCGCTCCAGTCAGCCTATATATCTTGCTCCTTTCCCCCATCCTCGTTATCGACGTCCTGATTTCGACCCTTACGTCTATTTGGCCGAACTAAGTTTGGGCATGTTTACTATAATTGGTATTTAGACGACTTATTCAATGTGCGTAATTTGCTAGCTACTCATTTCTGCTAGCTCGAGGTCGGTCGCGCCGCGCTCCCTAGCTTCGCTGCATGTGTGCATGCGCTGCACCACTAGCACTGCAGCTGATCGATCTTGCTCGACAGTGTTGTTATGTTATGTTGATCTCGATTCCGCGGAGATCCCCGGAGTCTGCTGCTAGCTAGCTACACATAACATAGTTCAAGTCTTTGAACTTCTTGATGACAAGTCATTTGGACGTTGGCATGTTTGCCTGAATTGTTTGTGTCAATTTTTAGATACCGAGACAAAACCATGGCGGCTACGGAAGATGGAGGATTTTCCTCCCCGAGCTCAACAAACTTTCTGCCCGGTGGCAATGATCCAATACAGGAGGAAATGTACACACCGGTTCGAGTGCTTGGAAAGGGAGCTTTTGGTGAAGCAGTTCTGTACAGGAAAACAGAGGTGAGAGAGGTCCATACTCAGCATCAAATTTTGATAACATGTCATGTTTTATTATTGAAGAAGGGGCGGGCCTAGGATGAAGCCAGAATGGATGGTGGTTGGGGGGGGGGGGGGTGTTGTCATGCCAGTGTCAGTGAGAGAGACGGAGCTAACAGTAACAAAACTAAAAGTTAATGTGAGACACTTAGAGAGAAACTTGAAGATGAAGATGCCTTGAGTTACAATTCCGGTAGGCCAATTTACATTGCAGAAAAAACAGTTTGAAAAACATTATCTTTTTACATAGATTCTACCATTTACAAACAATACTGGCAACGCCAACGCCCATTAAAATATGTTGGTGTTTGCTAATTCTGTTTTTTTGTCGCTTGTCACTGCTCTGCAAGTGATCGCGAGGAGTGTCATGTCAGCAAACACCTGAACAATTCACCAGTGTTTTGAGAGTGAGCATTTACACTGCTAAAACCGGTGGAGTTTCGGCCAGTATTAAAAAACAAAACAATCCAGAAGTGGAATTTTTATCCGGGTTTTTCTTCGTGTTTATGGGTAGTATCCTAGCTACCTAGCAACTTCTGACAAAACTCTTGAATGTGAGAAAAACGGATTGTATTTGCTTGCAGTGTAAATGCCTCTACTGCTGTACTTTCTGAAGTTTTCACGGTATACACTGAAGGAGGTAATAACCCACCAATTAGGAGGTAACCTGAGAATGATGGCTTCCTTACTAACTGATCAGATGATATTTCTGTTATGTTTTGTTTTCTGTTTCATTTTCTGATTTCATTGCATTACCATTGATAGATGTATCAGTGAAGAAAAAAAAAAAAATATAATAATCCTTGTTAGTTACTATAGATCTAGGGTCTATATAACTTTTGAAAATGGAAAAATCATTCAAAAGGATGATGGAATGATTATTAATGGGATCTGGAGTTCTGGACGATAATTGTAGGGATTTGCACACATGCACTTTTATACATCTGCAAGAATCTTCAGCACTGAAGGAGGCAGATTATATCCTGAAGAAGAAGAAGAAGAAGATATTTTAGAGTTATCATTTATCAGAATGTATTACTACTAATAGTTCTTATCCTTATTGAGTGTTGACATTTATTTCTATCTTACTAATACTTTCTTTAGATGTTTTCGCTTCCATTATTAACCAAAACATTGAACATGTCAAATAAAATTGTTTGTCAAAATTAGCAACCTTTGCCTGCTTTTTATTTGAGAAAATTAGCATATTTTCTTTTAAGCAAATATTAATCGACTACAAGGGTAATCTCGGGGCTACTATCATCCCGAGCCGCAAGGCGAGGGATGATGGTAGCCCCGAGATCACCGAGGCGATGATAGTTTGTATACATTGTCTGAGTAAAGGAGGTTAATATTTGTTTTATATCCTACATCGGCAATAAGGTCTATTTAAAGTGAATTTTACATAATTAAAAGAACTGATTCTGCAGACATTTTAGCTTTAGCTAGATTTTACAAAGCGCCACACGCATACATGTAATACAGTCGATGCAGGCTCATTTGACATTGACATTGACATTTCGCGTAACCTACTTTGCTACGCATATTCAATGGGCAAGTGGGGCAGCAGCAAAAAATTACGGTACAAAAGTCCTATTGCAGGGAGATAGTACTTATCTATCATTGATCATGTGACCTCGTTTAGACCAATCAGATTGTAAGATTCTTAATATGCAGGATATAATCATTAATATTGAGGTGTACTATTATAACTTGTAATTGAAAGCAAAGATTTGAGGAAAGAAAGAAATTCAGAGATATATTATGAGGGATGAATTTATCATCAATTTTGGATAATACACACATCGATCATGACATATTGTCAAGTAACTTAATAACCACCCCATGTTGGTCGTGGTCACTTGAAATATTAAAATCAACAAAGTTATGTTCTCAAGCAAATAAGATTTCTCTAGTATTCTCAATCAAACATTGTAGGAAATTTTTACAATTTTAGCTTTGTGTCATGTAATTTAAGAAAATAGAAATAAGAAAGGTAATTTCTGTGCATTTTTTAATCCACAGGACAACTCATTGGTTGTATGGAAGGAGGTCAATTTGA
This sequence comes from Strongylocentrotus droebachiensis, assembly GCA_035222895.1. Classification (NCBI taxonomy): domain Eukaryota; kingdom Metazoa; phylum Echinodermata; class Echinoidea; order Camarodonta; family Strongylocentrotidae; genus Strongylocentrotus; species Strongylocentrotus droebachiensis. The sequence goes on along the minus strand of JAVYIG010000131.1, from coordinate 398,877 downwards.
CGCGTTGCTCCGAGAGAGTGATGTACGATGCTCAGAATGAGATAGAGATCCTCTCCATGCTCAATCATGCAAATATAATCTCCTACTTCAACCATTTCTTAGATGATCAATCTCTCTTCATTGAAATGGAGTATGCCAATGGTAAGCTAAATACTTTCAAAGCAAATCTTTCAACTCATTTAAATGTATAAAGTGTCAGTTTCATGCATTTTCGTTGGGTTTTCATTGACTTTGAAAAAATGTGTTTTCCTTGGTGCTTCTAGGTGGTCAAAGACAAACTCAACAATCGGTTATCTATCGTTATTAATTGAGAGATCATATCAAATGGATCAAACTAAGATTTAAGAAAATAAAATGGACGGTCACTGTAAAGTTGATGGTGGGTATTTGTACAAATGATGTTGTTATGTTTACCGGTCAGGTCCGGTACAGTATATTGCAGTTTATTACTGGCAGCATAGTGTCTTTCTTATGTTATGAAAGTGGAGTAATTCAGTCAAATCAATTTGAATAAAAGTTATATCGCCTAAATCACTAGGCCACCATTTATCATAGGTTTTATTTCCCAGTATTTCTAAACAGTATATCAGCTCTATTACAAAGTGCATTTCTTTAAAGCTATTTTTATTTTCCAACTTACACGTGTACCTGAATTTATGGACATTTGCCATTATAATTTAACGATCTCTAATATCGTCTCTAATAACATTGTGTAATTGAGTACATGTGTGTACTTCTCATCCCTTATTATCACTTTCAGTAAAGAGCAAACTGGTTAAAAATATCATTCTGTACATACATGCCATGGTAATGAATATTTATGTTTCTGGAAACGATTATGAATTAAGTATTACAGATTGAAAATTATCTTATTCCTTTTCAGGGGGTACTCTGTATGAGAAAATTGTTCATCAAGATGGCACACTGTTTGAAGAAGAGGTAACAATTTCCATCACTTTGTATTGATCACATTTAGTTCATAGCTCGATTTCTTCTACTAAGAAAAATATGAATCGGTTTGCAAGTTTTAATTAAGTTTGCACTTCTGTTTGAAATGTTTTGTACTTCACATGTCACTTTATACCATTATTCAAGTGCAACTGTAACAAGCAAGGTTTTTAAAGGAAAGTGTCTTGTTATGATAAAGCTGTCTCAGTGTACGATTGTATTGTGTTCCATTTTAACAGTAAAGAATCATCTTGTAGAAGTGACCTTGATAACCTCAAAACTTCATTGTCATGAGGCAACACCTCTCAACAAGTGTCAGTGTGTCATACAGTACATGGGTGTATGCTGCCTTCCACCATTGCAAAGGTGTTTGTTAGTGTTGTGTGGGTCTGTCATGTACCTTATATTTCTGTTAAATAAATGCTTGTTTTATATAAAAAAATTAAAGGCCCAAATACTATATATTTCTTATTCTGCTCCTTTTCAGGAACCAATGTTCTGTATCAATGAATTTAAATTTAATTGGATTCTTAGGTAATCGGGACGAAAGTTTATTCAGATTTTGAGGATGAATATACATACATGTATACAGTGTACATGTAGATGTAAGTTTGATTTATTGAACAAATGTAATGTAAGGATAAAACCTCTTGCATGAAGAAATGTGTGAACTATTATAATCTTGGAACATTTGTATTTTAAAACAACCAATGCCTTAATTTTTGTGTGTGCTTTGTACATATTAATTGAAAGCATCCCTATATATATTTTTTATCAGAAGCAATTAAAACACTGTGTTAATATTACATTCAACTTGCAGTTGGTGTTATGGTATCTTTTCCAAACGGTGTCTGCTGTGGCCTATATCCATCAAATAGATGTTCTTCACAGGTAAACTATATTTGGACATTTATTATTGGGTGATGCAGGATACAAACTTAAAAATACTATGCATTGACTGCTGTGTGCACAGAGCTGTTAACAATCATGAAAACGTAAAGAATTTAAATTCAAATCTTTCTGATGCCATTCTCTATTATTTTCATCTGTGCAACATAAACTTTTACATTTGTGGGGCTGCCACCGAAGGTTATGTACAGCATGTCTAAATTGACTTTTGCTTGTGTATAATTGATTATTATTTTTTAACCCCTTCTTATCGATTTCAGAGATATCAAGACACTCAATATATTCATGACCAAATCTGGATTGATAAAAGTGGGTGACTTTGGCATCTCAAAGGTTTTAGGGGATGATAAGATGGCAGAATCGGTAAGCAGACTTTTGTTCAAACCAGTGGACTGTGTGTTTTCTTCACTTTGCTACATGTAGAATTTTCAAATTATGAATGATAAGAACGATTGAAATGTACATCTTGAATTTCCCTACAGTTTTTTCCATTTGTATTCGACTTTAGACTTTGTATGATGTCTCTAATGTAGATAATTATATGGAAAACTGTTCCAAATTCCATTACAGTGAAATAGCTAATTTGACTTCTTGAAATGTCTGTATACTGTACATTTGTTGAGTGATTTATTATTATATTATTGTATCTCCAATTTTTTTATGATCTGTTTTAGATGCTTTTCTATTAAATGCTCTCAAGCTTGGATTTTCCTTAAAGACTGATATCAATCCTGGTTTAAATCATCAAAAGAACCAGTGTTGACTGTACATCACTTTATTTTTATTGGTTCGATTTAGATCAAAACTTGTTTTGGTTCAGACTTGAACATAAAGTCACCAACCCTATCCTTTATGAAAATAAATGTCCATGTAGATATATTAGTGACTTTATATTTTGTATGCTTTGTGTTTATAACAGGTGGTTGGAACCCCTTTGTACATGTCACCTGAGTTAGTCAAAGGACAGCAGTAAGTAGTAAGGAAGACCTAGATTTTGTCATCAACTTTCAAATGTAAATTTAATGGGGGAGGGGGGGGGGGGGAATGGAAATAAAAAAAATTCAGATTGATTATAAGATCTCTTACACTAGGAATACAGCAAAGTATGTTTTGTTTCTCTAGGATAAGATGTTTACATTTTCATGCAATTCAAATGCAATGTATGACATTCTACACTGTACAGGATAAGTAGGCCCAACAATATCTGTTAAAAAGCAAGATTTAAATTATGGAAGTACAATAGTCAACACAGACAATATTTTTTGACAAAATTGTAGCTGCATATTTAAAATGTTCATTTAACACACACAAATTATCTTAATAACTGCATATAATTTCCCATGATATTTATTACGATAGTAAAGTAAAGAAAATCTGTATTTGTCACTAACTTTGTCATATTTTTAATTTTTGGAAAACTAATGCAGTAAATTATTTTAATAACAAAGATGTAAAAAAGGATATTATTCTTAAGCTTATTCAATCGAATATGTTATTTTTGCTTTCAGATACAATGCTAAGAGTGATGTATGGGCCATAGGATGTGTGCTATATGAACTTCTCACTCTCAGGAGAGTATTCGAGGCTTCGGTAGGAGAAGTTCTTTTATTTCAACCTTTTAAAAACCTATCTGGGTGATACATTCATAGAGGCTTTAAATTGTGTTTAAATTTTTCATTGTTCTGGAGTGGGCTAAATCAAATAGAAAGACTTGAGTGTAATATTTTAATGCTGTTTTACAGCTGTGCATTTAAAACAGATTAATAAGCTTGTTTAGAAATCATGATGTACCGGTAACATGTACAGTGTAAATTATACATGACGCTGTACACGTAAGACCAGTAGTACATTTTAGGAAAGATATTGTGTTGGATTAATTGAAAGTTATTACTGATTCTCAATAGAAAAATGATGGTGTGAGTGGTCGAGAAATAGACCGTTGAAAAATAGAGAGAGAGAGGAAAGAAAAAGAAATGGGAAGCGAGAGAGAGAGAGAGAGAGAGAGAGAGAGACTGAGAATGAAAGTATGAAACATCTAACCCATTTCGTTGTCATTTTTGTAGAATTGTAATTCAAACTTACAACAGTGATCATTGATCAAAGAAATAATTTCTTGATCACATAATAACGATATCATCTCATAGCCAGGAGGGCATTAATTTAAATCACGTACCATAGATGTAACGCCCTTCTGGCTCTCAACCGATGATGGGATAAGAGAGAGTGAGACATGGAACCATTTTAAGATTTCTGTATTTTCCTGCTTTACAGAATCAGCTGAAGGTTGTATGGGGCATTGTACAGAAAGAACATGAAGACATTGATGAACGATACAGCAAAGAGATGCACAGCTTAGTTACACAACTCCTTGCCAAGGTACCATTTTTAATTATTGGCGATTGGGATTCAGTCAAGGGATTTCTAAAACAAATGTGTGGAGCAAAGAAAAAGAAAGGGGGAAAAAAAAGAGAAAAATATGCTTTTACCTGTGATATGTGATGATTTGTAGGATTGTTTGTTCATATGTTTCTGTTTATTGTTTAGCTTGGACCCCTTTGAAGTACAGCTATTAGCAATCCACTCCATATTTTGTCACTGTTAAATTTTAAAATATTCTGTCAGTACAGTGTGGCATTATTCTGTCAAGCCATGTACAGTTCTCCTTTATCAGGGATTTAGAGTGTCCTAGTGCACTCATACCAATGGATGGTCATTAAATGATTAATTGTGAAATTCAAGTGACTGAGAGTAAATCAAGTAATTCCAGACTACTGTAATGTAGCTTGTGTATAAATCATTTATATTCTGCAAGTCCTGACAGGTTGGTTTTAAAACCTAGGATGCACAGTCATTACTTGTGAGAAAATAACTCTTGACAACAAGAGAAGTTGAATACAAACCACTATTGATAGACCACACATGAGAGTGAAATGACCTCGTGACAAATCTAGTGTGGGCTGACAAGGGGGAAACAAAACACCCTCGACTCTTAATTGGTGCTGACATACGGGCAGCGTTGGCATAGCAACACTGCCATATCAATATGTTTCAACTTTCAAGTATTTAGTCATATTCCTCAGTTTTTCTTGTTTGTTTTCTGTTTATAAAGATTCATTGAGCTTCTGTTGTATCTGAACTTTTTTTGAAGGAATGTTGATTGTGTTGATTTCTTTTTTTGGCTTTGCACTGCTCACTGTCTGCTGACTAAGCCAGTATTATTGACAATCTGTTCAGATACAGTAGTAAACAGTTAAACTATTCTGAATCTTTTCCTGCTTAGGACCCAGAAAACAGACCAAGTGCAGCTGAAATAATGGAAAATCCGTTACTAAGTGACAAGAAAAAGTAAGCTTCATATTTTTTCTACATTTCTTTTAATTTTCCTGTTATATTTACTTTTTCTTTTTATAAATACTTTTTAAATCATTTTTATTATTATTATTTATTTGTTGTTGATTTTTTTGCTTTTGTTTTTGTTTGCTAGAGATAAGGGGTAGGAGGGGAAGTATTGTGAGTGATGTACTTGTCATTCTGAATGAATTAAAATTTTAGATGTAAATATACACTGGCTTTTGTATTCTTACAGCTATTAGAACAGGAATGCATAAGATTAGCAAATGTTAATAAACATTTTTAAAGTGATTTCATTTTTTTTTCTTCTTATGAGAATATGTATGACTTACAATCTGTACTACTATATCAAGATACAGTGATAACTGTGTTCTTTGATCTTTGATTAATATAGAGAAAGAAATAGAAAGGTTTGGGAGCTGAATGGCATCGTGAGGAGAGCTAAAAGTCAGAGCAGCTTTCAAGCAGAAACAGTTCCTGTTGTTACCTTCACAAACAGTGAGGTATGTATGTCATAGAACTCATTGCCTGGTCAGATCACACCTCCTTCTTCTGTCATCCCCACTTTTGCATTATTTTATTTCGGCCTTATTTACCGGTACCTCAAACACTCTTTGGGTAGATGAGAAAAAGGGGTCGAACTGTTTTAGTAATTATGATGACTGTTGTTGTTCTTATCATCATCATCATCATCATCATCATCATTAGTAGTAGTAGTAGTAGTAGTAGTAGTAGTAGTAGTAGTAGTAGTAGAAGTATCATCATATTCATCAACATCATCATCATCATCATCATCATCATCATCATCATCATCATCATCATCATCATCATCATCATCATCATCATCATCATCATCATCATCATCATTAGTAGTAGTAGTAGTAGTAGTTGTAGTAGAAGTATCATCATATTCATCAACATCATCATCATCATCATCATCATCATCATCATCATCACCATTAGTAGTAGTAGTAGTAGTAGTAGTAGTAGTAGTAGTAGAAGTATCATCATATTCATCAACATCATCATCATCATCATCATCGTCATTAGTAGTAGCAATTCTCTTATCATTATTAGTATTAGTAGTAGTAGTAGTCAAAGTATTATCATCTTTATCATCATATTCATCAACATCATCATCATCATCATCATCATCATCGTCATTAGTAGTAGCAATTCTCTTATCATTATTATTATTATTAGTAGTCAAAGTATTATCATCTTTATCATCATATTCATCATCATCATCACAGTCATCATCATCATCACAGTCATCATCATCTTCAGTATTTTTTTTTCTTTTTCTTGAGTATAGAATGCACATAAGCTCTCAAGTTTATGCTATTTTGACCTTTCCCAGACCTCATTATTATTTACTAATACACTTTCTGACCCATTTCTACTTAGCACGTAGATTTAATTGATTGATCCTAGTTGCACATACAGAGTACAAAATATGATGGATGTTTTCATGATTAATTAGATTACTTTCTATTACCCCAAAGATGCAGCTGTGTTCTGCCATTGTTGAAGCACTAATGATGCACTGCCTTTTAATTGTTTTATCATTATTTTTTATTTGTCTGCAGTTGTTCATCGCCATTAGTGTTGATTCACATTACAATAAAAATGTGACATTTTTTTTTTTTAAATTGTCATTATCTACAACTCTACATGTATATTCATGTACCGGGTACACATAAGTAGATGATATTTGATAGATATTAGGCTGACATGCACAAGAGAATGATTGACAAATACAGAATGGTACGTTCCTTTCAGTGTGTCATTGAGTCATGACAAATCTGATTAATAAAGTCATTGCCTCATGCTGTGTATTAGCCTACATATATTGATATATAAATAGCAATGATACATTTGATAGTCAATTGCCTGCATGCATCCTTTGCTAAAAATATGTGTGCAATGTAAAAGCTGCTTTAGTTTTGTCTTACATGTAACTCATAATGTACAATCACATGGCTAGGCTTGTCAGTAAGCTGTGGTGATAGTATTCAATGCTTCTAGTTTTCAAATGTCTTTTAATTGATGATTGATGAGTACTTATGATGATATATAATATGTACAGTAGATGACCTGAGGGCTTTTTTGTTGTTGTTTCTGTTAGGTATACTCCCATGGGAATTAATTGCAGTATCAGTTAAAGTTCAATCAGTTAAAGGCAAATGTAACTATAGATATAAAACTATTATCACATTATTCCCAGTTCCATATATTTGCTACATACTGTACCTATGTGTTTATGAAGTTTAGGTATAGGTTATTAGGTATATTTATTTTGTAATCTACTAAATCTACCTTGAATTAGGTATTCTACTGGGGAGGAGGTCGCCTAACTCCGCTGAAGCTGGAAGCATTCAAAGGTGGAAACCGTGCCTTACAGGTAGCAGCAGGCCACTCTCACTTTGCTTCTGTCACAGTAGAAAAAGAGATCTTTACCTGGGCTGTAAGTATATCCATAGAAGATTGAGACGGAGGAGGTCTCGTATTAGACCTAGCACATCATTGTGCCAAAAAACTCTTGCTTCATTCAACAATGTTAGGGCAGGTCCCATTTGACTGATAACAATGATAATAACTGAAAGTCAATTAGAAGTTAATCTCCTGAACTACATATATATATATATATATATATCTCCATAATATAGGTCCCTTCTAACCAATTCATCCTAATAAGCCTTCTTCAGAATTGATATCTCTTGGGATTGGTTGCATGGCAATACTGAATGCAGTACCTTATCCACATTAAATAGAAGCCTGATTTATAGTATAGTATTAATGACTGCTTTGAGAGAAATAGTTGTTTTTATACGCTCAAGGGAAGGTTAGAATTGTGCTATTGACCGAGGCGTGCCGAGGGCAATAGCCCAATTGTAACCTTCCCGAGAGCGTATAAAAACAACTATTTCTCGAATATTAAAGCAGTCATTAATACTTTTATATGCCGAAAACAAAAGAGTCAACTAATGACACCACCTTGGCCTTTCTCTAGTTTATCTGCACGGTTGTGTTTTATGAGTGTATCTTTGAGAGTAGATCTAGACTAGATCTTGATTCTACTTCTAGTCTAAGCAAGATATTTTTACATTTTGGGGGTGGGCCGGCCCTGTGGGGAATATGGAGAAGAACCTGCGCTTTCATATGACACCTCACTTATTGAGTATCACCTTCAGGATCACAACAGATTATAAAGGTTTGAATCTCGAATTGAAAAAAAAACTTGACCTTAACACACAACATGCATCGGGTGCGCGATCAAGACACCCTGACAACTAGATCTATTTTTGTATCTTTGAAAGTAGACTAGATCTAGATTCTAGTCTAAGCAAGATATTTTTACAATTTTGGGGGTGGGCCGGCCCTGTGGGGAATATGGAGAAGAACCTGCGCTTTCATATGACACCTCACTTATTGAGTATCACCTTCAGGATCACAACAGATTATAAAGGTTTGAATCTCGAATTGAAAAAAAAAACTTGACCTTTTTTGCATGGTCGCGGAATGCACGTAGACTGCATAGGGAATGCATTGTGTACAATCTCTATGTGAATAATTTTAACACACAACATCGGGTACGCGATCAGACACCCTGACAACTAGATCTAATTTCGTCTACAGTCTATACGTCTATGCTTTTTCAGCAACTAAACGAACATGTTTATGGATAATTTCACGTACCCTTTTTGTTGTTCTTGCTGTCAGCGAGTCTTGCATTTGATAAGTTGAAATCTTGGGAGAGATTCTTGAGCCATTTTTGTCTTGTTTGGAATTGTCTTGTCTTGTATGAAATTACCGACCAATTTTTCGCACACGTATGGTATCCTTCATCGCTCAAACCATTTTTTAACATGTAAACCTATGGGGTAACCATGGAGACTGACTTATTTTTTTAATAACCATGGTTATTAAAAATATTGAAATGTTTTATGCATGGTTACCGAGAATTTTACAGGAACAGTTGAAGTTTATGAATGCAATTTCGACCAATCAGAGGGCTGGATTACTTAAGTGAGGTATATAATTTTTGTTAACTGTCAAACAATACTGGCTCTTTATGTGTTAATTGTATATGTGTAGTGATATATAATATAAACCGGTAGTTAGTTCATTGTAGTTCTTTTTTTTTTCTTTCAATTATTCATTTAGTCTTAATTGTGCTTCTTTGACCATCAGCCTTACATGAATTTAACAAGTCCCACAAAGTCGACTAAGTAAAGTCTTTGCAAGATGATTTTAAAACATTTGGTTTGTGCATCATATTAATATCTTTCGTAAAAGACTTGGATCATTTCAATTTAGGAGTAACATTTCAATTCACTTGACCTTATTGTTTAGAATGTCCATGGTGGTCAAGCATTGGTTGGTCAGCTTGGACATGGAGATACAGCTTGTTACAAAGCTCCTAAGAAGGTTGAGAAGCTACAGGGAATACCTATCAAGGCTGTTGCATGCGGAGAAGAGTTCACTGCATGTGTTACAGGTTAGTCTTATCTAATTAAGTCATCAAACTGATAAATCAAATATATATTTGTTTTGTGTTGGTAGGAGGTTTGCAGTGCTTTTAAGGCCTGCAATATTTGACTTCTAATTATACTTTTAGTTTAGGATGGGGGTGGGGGGGGGGAGGCACATGACTCTCCTATCAAAATGCAAAGGAGGAGGGGGGGGGGAGAAAGAGAGGAAAATATAGGAAGATGGGCAAGGTAGTATTAATAGTAAGAATATAAAAGATGATGATTCAACCCCTCTTACTCCATCCCCTCACTCTATGGCCATGTCCTCTCATATTTCATACAACTAATGCCGGTCCCATGCTAAGCAACGGCAGATAGATTACAGGAGTTATCTTGCTATTGAGCGTATCCAAGTCCCCTGTGTGTCTATAATAAGGATCCCCTAAAATTGTCATTCATGAAAATCATACATAATATGTGACAGACTGTTTCTCCATTCCTTTACACTGCAGATGAAGGTCAAGTCTACACCTTTGGCTCTGACTACTACGGTTGCTTGGGGAGAGGTGAGGACTACGAACCTGAGGATGATGACGACGATGATGAGGAAGAAGTGAAAAGTCCCATCCTGGTATCATTCTTTAACGAGAGACCAGTGAATAAGATCTCCTGCGGTGATAACCACATTCTAGCTTTAACTAAAGACAAGCAGGTCTACTCCTGGGGATGTGGAGAGTTCGGTAAGTCTTGGTTTTATGTGTCACTGCATGTATGGTACTTCTATAAGCCAAAACAAGGTTTAGTTCAAACTAGAACTGATTGACCCTTCTTCCCATCGGTCTTATGACCCATAAGACTATATCTTTTGGATCTATTGGATGTGTTTTTTTACCTTTTAGTTCCATTAGCTCAGCATACTATTAGGGTTTGGCTTCAGTGGTAGGGTTAGGATTGCTTTATTGTTGGAATCAATTAACATGCAGTTATAGAAGCACAGCAGATGATATTCATTGATTTTTAGATGTACCCTCCACAAATGCTTACTCTCATGTACTGTGTCCACTGCACCCTCACAAAATCGGATAGAAAAGTTTGAAATAATTTTTTCTGTTTTCCAAAATGTTCTTTCTAATGAAATTAAGCATGAAAACGTATGTTCTGTGAATATTTGTTTGCCTCTTCAAGGAAGTATGGACAATGTTGAGTTAAGGATACATGTATATTTGCAACACAGATGTATTCATATTATTAATATTTGACTTGATTTGACTTGATTTAAACAGGCCGACTTGGACTTGGCAATGAGGATGATTATAAGCTGCCCCAAAAGGTAGGATTTCATTTTATGTTATGGAAGCTCATTTTACCTCGCTTAGCTGCTAGTGATATATTTTAATAAAATGGAGACTTTGTTTTTCATGTTGTATCTAGAAGTATATTTGCAGGATAGTGATATAGTTAGGGTTTGACTTTATTATAATCGGATTTGTCTGTTAGGAGAGTGATATACTTTTTATGCCTCCGCTACAAAGTAGCCGGAGGCATTATGTTTTCGGGTTGTCCGTCCGTCCGTACGTACGTCCGTACGTCCCGTTCTCGTGATCGCGTTATCTCAAGAACCGATTGATTGATTCCCGCCAAACTTGGGTCATGTATGTATCTCACAGAGCCAATGAACTGATTAGATTTTGGGGTCACAAGATCCAAGGTCAAAGGTCACAGGGCTCATTATGTATGCAAAAATAGCTCGTGATCGCGTTTTCTCAAGAACCGATTGATGGATTCCTGCCAAACTTAAGTCATGTATGTATCTTGCAGAGCCAATGAACTGATTAGATTTTGGGGTCACAAGGTCGAAGGTCAAAGGTCACAGGGCTCATTATGTATCTAAAAATAGCTTGTGATCGCATTATCTCAAGAACCGATTGATGGATTCCTGCCAAACTCAGGTCATGTATGTATCTTGCAGAGCCAATAAAATGATTCGATTTTAGGGTCACCAGGTCAAAGGTCAAAGGTCACAGGGCTCTTTATGTATCAAAAAATAGCTTGTGATCGCATTATCATGAGAACCAATAGACAGATTACTATCAAACTCAAGTCATGTATGTATCTTGCAGAGCCAATGAACTGATTAGATTTTGGGGTCACCAGGTGGATGGTCAAAGGTCACATAGCTCAATATGTATGCCTATAAGTAGCTTGTGCATGCATTATCATTAAAACCGACAGATGGATTACAATCAAACTTAAATTTAAAGATTGTTTCTGTTTTGGTTTGTAAAATTGCTCTATGGCGGAGGCATCATTTTTGACTGCGCGCAGTCAAAGTTCCATCTAGTTATTATAGGAAATGAGAATGAATATTATGCTGCGAGTGATAATTATCAATAGGTATTGGCACTCTGCATGCATGTTGTGTGCTCAGTACAACCGGAAGCCGGGGATTAAGCCAGGAAAGAAAATGTGGCTATTCTAATATATCATCTTTCTTAGAGATATAGGGTTCTTTGAAACACAGCAGTGTTTTTTAGATCTTTAATTGGAGAATAGATACTAAAACAGCATGACTGAAGTTAGATTACCGGTAACCTAGTGAAAGGCCATGTATTACATTAATAAAGAAAAGTTCATTGTTTCTGTAGAGTTTTGGTAGAGACAACCCCTAGAAAGCAATTGAAAGGAAGTTTTTTTTCTGTAAGTAGCTTGAAGGAAGTTTTATAGTTACAGGATAATATAGCATATGAGTAATTAAAGATTTGCTATTCTCTTTGAATAAGTACATGAGTATCACTTGAGATATTACAAATTCTGGGTAGTTATTTAAAAATACAACACCAATACATCACAGTTTTGTAAATGGGGAGAGAGATTTTATTTTCATATATAAACTATGCTGTTATAATGATATTCTATTCTTTCTCATGCTTTCTCTCTTTCTTTCTATCTTCCATCTTCTCTCCCCTTCCCTCTTACTCCCTTTCTCCCCAATCTCTCTCCCTCTCCCTACCTCTGCTGTCTCTCTTTATATCTCTCCAGGTCACATTCCAAGGGAAGAAAGAGATCAAGACTGTGAGTGCTGGTTCTGAAGGATCCTTCTTCCTGACTACGGATGGCAAGGTGTATGCTTGTGGTAGCAATGAGCATAATAGATTAGGATTCAACACAGTCACAGCCGGTCTTAGGAAGAGAATAGTGAAGGTAAAATAAACAAACGCATTCAAGTTAGAATAATAGTATGGACATTTCAAAATCTATACCAGTAGATAGAATAGATTAGGTTACCCAAGTCTTCAGATGTATGAGTGTTTCTTCCAATAGCCCCATGGTGATAGGTGATTCTTTCCAGAATCCTGTGATGATAAAGTGTTTAGCATCACTGGTTGTGTATAAAGTATCTCTTTGGATTGAATCCATGATGCATTCATCAGTTGTTGCTAATCTGAGTGAGCCTCAGCTGAAGTGTTGAGGTCATGGACATATCTTCAAGTATAAGAAGCATGCAAGGCAATTATTGCAAACCTATGTGATTAATGATGTAATGATGACTGAAGAAGTAGCAGTATTGAAATAATAGAAAAGATTCATTGTGTCAATTCAGAGTATTGATTCAAGTGTGTGAGACATAGTATAAATGGTACAGATGGCAGTGATTCAGTGATGCTGTACATGTCGTTTGGTGCAATATCCTGTTTTAATGAATAAAAGATGATTATTATCTTGTGTTAATGAATAACAGATGATTATTATAAATTAAAATAGAGAGATAATGTGATTGTTTTTCTTTGTTTTTCTTGCAGGAATGCTATGATATCCCATACAAGGATATTCCAACGTTGGTGAAACCTCTGAACAGATATAACATCAAGGCTGTATCAGCAGGACATACACACTCGGCTACTATTGACAGTAAGTAACATTGCGTAGATCCAGAAAACAAGATCATATACATGCTGAAATATTCCTTCATAATCACTGTGAATGGAATGTTGAGAAAAAGTTTTTTTTCAATTCAGGCAAACATGAGGTCACAAAAGGTCACGTGACTCGATAAAACTACTTACCCTTTTTTTGGAAACTTGGTGTCAAAAGATGCGCAAGACTTAAGAAAGGAAAACTTCATAAAGTGACATGTCTTGAATTGTGAAAGTTTTTAATACCTGACACAAATTTATTTCTCATTCTGAGGCACGACTTGTAAATAATTGATGGTAATTGCAGTTGCTATTCTATTTTGTGTTTTAGATTTTGGTCGTCTGATCATGTTTGGTTCCAATCAGTATGGTCAGCTTGGTGTAGGAGACTGCAAGGGAAGATCAGGCATATGTGAAGTGAAAGGGTTTCTGACCGGTAAACATGTAGTGACTGCTAGCTGTGGTGATGGCTTCACTATCATTGCTACGACAGGTATGTGCTACGTATCTCTGAACAACTTTATCAGTTTCTGTTTGTCCAAGTCATGTAGATGTTAGCTGAAAGAATTTTGGGTAGAGTGAACACTTTTTCATTTTAAGTTTTACCTTAAGATTTTTATTATTTTTTTTTTTTAGGCCCCCATCCTTGTCAAGCTTTGCTTATGATTGCGGTCTCCTGCACTTTTCCAACAGAATAGTTAGGATAATACTTTAAATTTATGATAATATGTTTTGGAAATAATAAGTTTCGTTATTATATGTACATATATTATGTAAAAAAACATTTTGACATGAAGAAATTATTGTTTGTTTATGTTGTATTATACCTTACATGTATATTATGTTCTTTGTTATTCAGTTATATTTTATTTGGAAAAAATGCAGAAATAAAATAAAATAAAATCAAATCAAACTCATCAAGTTGCATACCAGTTTTGAATATTTCATTTTCTTTCTCTTTGTGTCTTAATCTCTTTTCTTATTCTTAGTATAGAGTGCTAACTGTGTGTATGCACCAATAGAGAAAAGCGCAACAAACCTGCCTAAAATAGGAGTGCAACAAATTAAAATTTTGTAGCTGAGATTGTTAATATAACCATACTAGGTTTGGGCAGTATTTTGTGTGTGTACCTTGAAATGTGCTGAAGTGAAGCATTTCAGAATTAAATATGGGAGACATGTACTTGTATATTGATAATCCACTAACTTGATATATGAGATATCTGATTACTGTAGGCAATGGGTTAGTACCTAGATACACATGAATAATCTTAACCCATAATCTTTCCCTACCATTTTATTGATCTTTGATCGTGTTTCCTTTGAATAACTTTACCCTTGCAGACAACCAGATCTTCTCGTTTGGCCATGTTGACAGCGGTCGTCTAGGACACGGTGATGATCTCACTGGGAGTCATAAGAAGAAACAATCCATCTCTACCCCTAAACCTGTCTTTGGATCACTTCATATGGTCTCTGGTCTCTCATGTAGACATTGGCATACGATCATCATTGCCGGTAACAATCACTTCGACATCTTGAATATCGGAATATGTTCATCCAATAATCTATAGGTTGCATTGCTTTTAGATATTGGCATGATATAAATGCAGTGTAGCCAAGGGCTAGTTAAGCTGTGCAGTTAACAAATATGTGTAAATCACAATCATAAAGTCAGAAAGTCTGAATCATTCCACGTGTTGTGAGAATTCATAGCCATGTGGGAATATTATCAGTAGTACTAAATGATCTTCTTTGGTTCTATACTTGTGCTTTAATCTACCATAGGATTTGCGGGTTACAGGAAATACAAGTTTCATATGTGCCTGAACTTTGTACTTTATAGCAGATTTTATGAATGTGCATAATTTATTAATGTACAAAATCAAACAATGTTTATACATGTACTTCTTATCATTAACAGAAAAAGTGATGTCCAAACCGAAGACTCTCCGCAGCACACCACGGATGGATAGTAATTCAAGCAAAGGTAAAACCCCTCTCATATGCACTTTTCAAAATATATTATTAATTCATGGATTCTGTGTGTTGTTATAAGGGTATGCACACAGTGTGGAATAATCTAAATGGCAAGTGTGTTTTGCATTTCCTTGAAAACTAATCTGAGTGTGCTGAACTTTCCTTCCCTATGGGTGCTACTAAAAACACTAAGAGCATCCAAGAGCATCCAAGAGACTGTGAACAGTCTACTGACAGACAGCCGCAAATATCTGCCAAGGGCCGAGAATGAGTCTAATATATTAAACGCTGCCAAGAGCTACGTAGGTCATCATGACTTCTCATCAACATAAGTTCTATCAGCCTTGGTGATCTCAAAGGAGGAGTCTCTTAGCAGTCCTTGGATGTGCTGTTTGCTTGTGTTTGGCTCTGGTCTTGATGGCTCCTGGCTTTTCATGGCTGCTCTTGAAGGCTTTTAGCAGGATGGCTAGCTCTTTATGTACTACAAACTGTATATTGTGTGATAAGGCGGGTTTTAAAGATACTTTGTCCCTTTTGCAGCCAACATCTAATTCTGTAGAACTTTGCAGGAACTATGAATATGTCATGTATGTCCTATCTGTGAAATTTAAACATAAGCAGTGTCCTAGTATTCAAATTATGCAAGGAAACCTGTTTACCTTCTAGACTTCACTGTCAGACACTATTGAATGACTGACATTTTTTTTGTTATGTAAAAACATACCTAAAATAGGCTGTAACAGGTACATGAGCATTTGTCTACATCAATAACCCCTATACTTGTAATGGCCAAAATTAAATTGATTGAATCTTTGTGCAGCACCACAAAACATACGACCATTCAGTAAAAGGGTCTGAAAATCAGACTATTACTTAAGCGATTGCAATCACTTAGGTCGATTCAACAATTAATGGTCGTTATATTCTCACTAAAAGCCAATTCCAAGCCCTGTCGTTTTGAGGGAAGTTCTAAATTAGTATTGTCTTTCAAATGCCATTGGAATTTTTTAACCTTTTCATTTATTTGGCCTGCAAATGGGACATAGTACCTTTAAAGGAAGTGTATCTCTTTTGTAGTGTTTTTTTCAGCCTGGTGTAACTCTATCATGGTTCAGTGTATTTCCATATCATAACAATAATAAGTATGAAATTTTATTCCTAGTACAATCTTCCATCTAGAGATGCAAAGGGCTACAGGACCTTGAGTCTGTATAAAGACAAGAAATTATGACAATTTGCTACATGTGCATGCAGAATTGGATTAACCTAACATCATATACATTGTGTGCAGTGAAGTTGCAGTTTTCCTTTGATCTTTGTTTTGTTTAGTGAGTTCCCAACTCAGCCACGATAGTGTCTTTACAGCAGCCGTTGTTCAGGATGGTGAGAAAAACTCTCCCAACCAGACTCCGGAAAGAAGCTCAGCGAGTGTTGAATCACGGCCACAGGAGTCGTTAAAGCAAGAGCCATCAACCAATCACACGTCAGAAAACGTGTCACATAATGAAGGGTTGCACACAGGGGACTCTGGACAAGAGACTGGTGGGACTGGTAGCATGAGCCAACAAGAGGAGACCAATGGAAGAGGAAAGGATGATGATGAGAATGGTGAAGACAGCGCCATGCCACCATGGCTCAAAAATGTGAGTAAACCAAGAGTCTTATGAGTTGTATGTGACTGGAGTCCAGAAACAAGGCAGTATGGATAAACGTAGAACTATTCATCTAATGAGATGGATAACATTTAGGTGATATTAATTTTGTTGCCTTTGGCATACACTTTGAAGTGGGAATTGTCATGTTTTCTTAAATGTAAAACAAATAGGTTAACAAATTTGTTTGCTCGTGTGCATGTGTATAAGGTCATTGGTGTTAGTAGATGTTTAGTTATCATAAGTTGCTTTGAATGGTTTTTCGTTAAACAGAATTTGGGGGAGGGGGGGTAGTTTCTTAAATTTATCTCATTAAGTTTTATGTTGGCAAATCATTTGTTTAATTTTAATTTGTAGGAGCTGGAGAAAGCCGAGTTCATCCCCATGCCAACCATAGAGTCTATGAGCAACCAGAGCACAAATTCTACCACTCCCAATGCTGCTGCTCGGCCTCAGTACAACTCCACAGCCGCCAAACCACCATCGGGCAAACCTGAGTTGGACGGTTCGAGTTGTTCTGACAGTGGGTTCCAGCGTCCTCACTTTGTACCTCCTCTGAGCTTTGCAGCGCTATCACAGACTGAGGATAACTTTAAGATGGGCTTGGCTCAGGGCGTAGAGGTGGAGGCTCTCAGAGACAGGGTCACGCATCTAGAGAATGAGAACAAGAAGGTGAGTGCCTGCATGATATTCACACATTTTGAAGTGTTAAAAAACATAGTATGCATTACTGTTGACCCCTTTACTCACAACTGTGACCTTTTATGATTTCTCATTTCTTTGTTGATAATCAAGAAAAGATGCTTAGTTCAAGGAGATTTTTTGTCTTCAACTGAGCACTTGTCAGAGCTTAAAATAAGCTCATGGAATGTTGTAATCTACTGATATGTTTAATTACATGTATGGATTTGAAACACAGTCTTCTAAAACGTTTGTGCAATAAATCCAACCATTTTTAGTTTATTTCTAGGAAAATGAGACTGCTTTGCTGTGAAACTCTTATTGTGTATGAATAAGTTCTTCATCAAATTCTCATTTCCTCTCATAATTTTGATACAAGTAAAATTGTCACATGTACTCATTTTGTCATTTTGGGAAAGAAGATTCATCATAGAACGTTTTGGAGGAAAGTTTAAATGAATCCACCTTAGCTTCAGAAAAAGTAATTTCATGATTTTGACTGTGTTTCTCTTCAGCTGCTTACCATGGTATCTGACCAGCATGTGCGTCTGCTGGAGATGGAGAAACGATTGAGTCAGATAGAGGGAACTGGAGTATGATCTGTCTGTCTACAACTCTAGCTTAGTATATGACTCTAGCTTCATATAAGACACTCGCTGCGTTGTGCTTCATAAAACCTAATCATGAATCATGACAGAATGCAAGACTGCTCAGAGGATGCTCATCAATTGCAAGAAGTGACCTTGAATCACGTCCAGGGGTCACCTATCCTAGGTGGATATGTTTCACCATTGCCTTCATGGATAAACCTTCAAGACAATTTATAGATGTTTGAGATGATGTCTGTCGGCAAATCTGTAAATAACGATATCATGATGTCATCCAAATTCAGGCTTTTAAGCATAAGCCACTTTATCTATATGCCTTTCAGGAAGGAAGTTCATAGCAGATTTTGATTACATTGCCTTCAGCTGATGCTAGACCAGTCTCTGCAGAGCATTCATGACAGAAATAGTGCCTGATATTTCTTGCAACCCTGAAAAATTTACAATTCCAAGAAATTTTTATGAAGTCTGTGCATTATTTATATTTTTTAACTTAATGATGCAATCACATAATGGAGAGATTTGTACTGCAATGCATTCTATTTTTATTTTATTCTACATGACAGCTTCCAATGCACTTCACCCCACAGCTTGTATGCATAGAGGATGTACCCAATAGGCCTACAGAAGTGCCCATCACTATTCAACTGATATTGATATTGACCACCTTGGTGGTTATGTGCGCTACAAAAATAACCGTTATCATTATTATTATTATTATTATAACTTTTATTCCTTATTCAAAATTGAATCTTGTAATGGGAAATTAAGTATCATGGAATTATTATAAAATTAGAATAGATTGTGAAAAGTGAATTGCAAAAGTGCTTTCATGAAGCAAGTAAGAAAACTGTTTAGTTTCAACAATATTTTAGACTATCTTTATTGTAAAACTGATATTGGTGGTATGTTGTACGCTAGTTTGAGAACACCATTCTATTTTGGATTTGCAAGATGTCTTTACTGATATCTACTTCAGTAAAAAAAAATTAATGTTATGCAATTTTTGATTATTTGTTATATCATTGAATGGTCTAAGAAAAATATTTTTCTGATATATGCAATTTTTGTTCACAATATATGCCCTCTGTCTTTCATTTGAGCAGCATTTCATACCAATCACATCTTTCTTCATATCTCGCTTTCTTTTCTTTCTGTAATCGATTCTCAGGCTATCTGAATGCAAAAAGAGTCATTAAACTTTGATTCTAATTACTACTTACATGATAAAAGTACATGATCAGAATGCTGACTACCTTATGCTGTATTTACTTCTTTGTACATACAGTTCATTTTTGTAAAAGAAATATGTTTTGTTATTTGGCGTTCATTGTACATACAGTTCATTTTTGGCGTTAACCTCATAGAGATGTAGATGATATCTTATTGTTGTGTGCAAAAGGAAAGAAAAATGCTGCTTGCTGTGTCTAGAGGTTTGTAGTCTTGCCTTCCTACGTAGTCTTTATGTAAAGCATTTCATCAATTGGTATCAGGGTTATTTATCACACTTTCATCCATTAAACAGAAAATGTGCAATGCTGTAATTATCCGTAACTGACAAATAACAGTAAAAAGTAACACAAAATATTTTTTTTATGATACATGTATGCATATAGGAGCTGTATGCAGAAGAGAACCTTTTATCCTGATTAACAAAAATAGAAGAGGAACTTTACTCATTGCTTCTATTGCCATGTTTATCTAGTGGATACGGTATGATATAATTCACTTTATATATATATTGTTTCTGAAGCTGATCATAATAATAGTTATATATAAACTTTGGAAAAGTAGATGTACTTTTTCCCCTGGGATAGACATTGGACAATGTATTATTCATTTGAATAGAATGTTGGTACAGTATTATAGACTAATAAAGTCAACTAGTTTGCTGTTTGAGAAATGTAATACATGAGAGTTTGAGTTTCAATTATGTTATATCTTAAATCATTTCTATTTATAGTTGACTTAAATGTGTATTCAGGCTGTTCAGATGATGAGCAATGCATGCAAACTTTACACTGCTAGCATTGGTCAATGGTATGTTTATTATATTGTATGAATGTGTTTCAAGCTATTAAAGATAGACTTGTTCTATAGGGCTATTTTAATTTAAAATAGCCCCATGACATAACATGAAAGAAGTTAAGGCTGTATTTGATAGAATGCAAGCGTTCTTGTGAATAATGCATTGTCACTAAAATAAGTGCTCCCTTTTCCTTTCATAAAATTGTATGTAAGTATTGTAAACAGTAAATGATAATTTTTTATTTTTTTTTTCCCTGAAATATATAAGAGAAGTGCTGTGCATGATGTTACAAAAAAAAAAATATTTTTTAGAATGAATTAGTAAATCATGTACAGTATAAGGTAAGTTTTTACTAAAAAAGAGTGTTCTGTTTTTGTGTCAAATGTATTTTTCTGAAATAATGGTCTCATTTGTCTACACTTTCACTTTGTTATTCTTTTCATTAGCACAAGTCGTGGGCATTTTACAAATAACAGTAGTCAGTACTCCTTGATTTAAAGGTTTTTTCACATTATTTAATGCTAACCTTGAGTTTTGGTAAGTAGTGAAGGAGCAGCATTTCAAGAGAAACTGAATTTAAATATTTTGGATATTTAAAAGTCTCTGCAAATGTGTTAAGCTTAAAGGTAAACTTGAGTTCTGGTAATGCGATTGCATTGTGAAAGAAAAGGTGTGGAATGGATCAGAAAAGTTGATCATATAGCATGTAAGTAGTGGTGTGTAATGCAAGGTTCTGGAGTCATCAAAATCATCATAAATTTGGCAGAGTCTTGGTAAAGTAACAATCACTTACACAAAAATATGTATATGGGACAACACACATGGTGTCGGGGCTAGTACTACCCTGATTTCCTTATCTTTCTATGCTCATTACTCAGCCAGTATACATTTCCTTCCAAAATTGTTTGGCATATGACATTTATTTGTAATCTTGAACATTCAGTGCAAGTTTCGTTAGATTCTGTGAGAATTCATTTTCTTTTTTTACCAGAACTCAAGTTTATCTTTAATTTCTCTTATCACTGACCTGTTAAAGACATTTTGACTGAAATCATCAGAAGATACCGTTACATTTGTTTTCTTGAACATTCAGTGTAGGTTATATTGGAATGTTTGTTCCTGTATTACCAGAACTCAAACGTTGCTTTTATTGGAGCTTAGATTGTAAACAAATAAAAACTATGCTTCTTTATTTTCATATTTCTATGTAATTACTATGACTACACTGGAAAAAAAAGAGATTAAATGTTTGAATTTCATGTTATTAATATGACTACTTTTACAGAAATACTGAATGACTTTGTACTGGCAGTGAAAAGAATCAATAAATAGTAATTTGCGTCACACTTGTCTTTCATTTAATGTTGAACGGTATAACATGCATTGATGTATTCCAAGTGAAGAGTTAGATCATTAATCAAATCTTTTGTTTCATAACTACATTTGTAATTTGCTTGAAATGTATTAATATGGATGTGATAACTGCTAAATGACACATTATTCCTCATGCCCTTAGACTAGATGAGAATATTTTTTGAAAATGTTATTTTCATTTAATGTAAAAGAACAGTGTGCCCATTTGTATGCCTTAATATTTCCTTACATTGTGTAACTGTGGTCCATTCTATTTGATAAAATGTGATGTTTAATCTTAGCAATGTAAACAATAATTTGTTTGTTTTTACTCTTTTGTAGTGCCATATTTATCTTTTTCTTTTAAATCTTCCAGACTAAAATTTATTTCACTTACAATTCCAGAAGAGGATATTTATTTTCACATTCCAGTCCAGAAATTCTAGAAAGTTAAATACCAACTCGTTTTCATGTCAAAAGTAATTTTTATCTTAATAATGATTACAAGATATAAGCAAATCAGGGCGGTTGTATCAGCTAAGGTGAAGACCAGAATGAGATGCACTAAATGTTAATGTTATCCTTATATTTTGTAAAATAAAAACATTATGTCTATGAAATGTGTGTACCTGATAATTTGTATGTCGTCAAATTGAGCTCAGTTAAGAAACAAGTGTTAGCATCAACAGTTGTGATTAGTTGGACCACTGGTTCTACATTCCAGTTGTAGCAAAATACATCCCCAAATATTAGTCATTCTCAGAAGGTTTTATAACAAAATTCCTGCTCCATCCCATCTCCCCTTCCCTCTTCCCCCTTTCTCTCTCTCTCCATCTCTTTCTCTCTCTCCCCCTCTTTCTCTCTCCCCCTCTCTCTCTCTCTTCATCCCCCTCTCTCTCTTTCTCTCTCTCAACTCCCTATGTCTCCCTCTTTCTTATATTAACACACCGACACTACTCATGGTGCCGTTTCATGCTTCCAATCAAATTTAAGCTATTCATTTTTAAGTAAGATTTTAAAATATGAGTCCGTGTGTGTTTTTTTAATATTGAAAGACTCTTTTGATACCCCGAGACTTTATCCATGACTTTGTAATTATTTTAGAAGGAAAATCAACTATCCTAAGCTTGCTTTGGGCAAAAGCAGAACACAAAAAGAAAACAATATCAGGAAAGGGGAATATAAACAAATATGGATTGTTGAAGGATTTGCTGCGATTTTTTAGGTTGCCTATAATCATTGGCTTGGTTTGGGGGTTCTTTTTATATTTTTATACTTCGGTTTGCGTGATATACGGACTTTGCATAGGCAGATTAGGACATACCTATCAACCGAAAAAAGAAACAATACTGTATCTTTCAATGTGTGATTTTATTCTCGCAGACTGTTGTAGTGTAATAGCTCCATCTCATGTCAGATGTCATTGTAGAAGGCTTGGGGAAATGTGAAAATCATTGTCGGGTATCATGAACGTTGATGAGTTAGGAAAGATAATTTTCCTTCATTGGTAGAGAAAGGTCGCCCTCAAACGTCAAACGTAATGTGAGTATGTGTGAGGTTGCATGTTTTATGAGGCGCGATGGCTCAGTGGTAGAGCAGTGGTCTCGTAACCGGAGGTCCCAGGTTCGAAACAAAGTCGACGCGCTATAGTGCCCTTCGGTATAAGGCATTAATCCTCATTACCAAGTCCCTTAGAGAGGTCTTAAAGCCGTCGATCCCCTGGTTGCTTACTTACAAGCATACACATGCTTTCTTAGCAGTCAAATAAAACGAACAAACAAACAATAACTGATTGATAGGATACTATAACAAAATGGAGACGGAGATGATTCATAATAATTATGGAACATGGAAAAACGTTATTTTCTTTTATTAAAACACATTTATGTGTAACTTGAAAGAAGCGCTTGGTAATCCTTTTATTTGAAATTTATATTGAGATACAATTTCACCCGTATGGCCATTTCATGTCAATGACACACTATGATATAAATAAGGGACGTATACCACATATATTTTGACCTAATCTGATACACAATCAACATGTAACTTTACTATTGAGCATTTCCTGGTTCTTTAAAAATAAATCACAATGTGATACAATGAACTATAATGTTGATTACTTGAACTTACTTATTGAACAAAATCATTGAGGAACATAAAATGTTAGTTTTATGAAAACATAATTTACTAAATTTTCTTGTTGATGAAAGTCCAACAAATAAAGCAACTTCATTCTGAAAGTCACGTTGTATTCGCCTTACAGCCATTCATAACATTCTTCATACCGAAATTATTTGCAGTTTTGTAAATAACATTCTATTGTTCGTTTATCTGAATAAATGAGTTTCGAGGCCATAACAGGTGAGCTTGTCGATTGCTTTCAGTTTTAGTTTCGATTTCTGCTGGAATTTACGATGATAAATGAAACTTGTTTGCATTAATTTTGCATCATTGCATGCTCTTTATTCCTGCATCAAAGGTTAAATTTTCCATCAGTTTCTTTTTACATAATAAGCCAATTATTCCAACTGTATAATACACACTATAATAAGTAGTAGGGATTGGAGGGAGTGTTATTATCTAAAGAAATGTATAACATCACGGAATACATGATAATTTTATAATTTCATTATGAGAAGAAAACGATCTCCTAATTTCGGTAGGCGTGTGTCTTTTTCTCCGCATACTTGATCACGCCCGTGCATTTTCGCTAATTCCATACACTTAATGTAGAGTGTGGAAGAAATCGTACGAGGTATGCATTTCCATCCAGTATCTTATCCCTATCACGTAAACGGAAATCTTCCAAAGCTACATGGGCTCACCTGTATTACATGTTAATTTGAACGTAGGTTGTGCATATGAGGATTGGGGGGGGGGGGGCGAACTCTTATCAAGAGAGACAGATAAAAAAACTGTACTTGAATTCAGTGCTTTGGGGTATTTAAACAAAGCTGGCATATTTGACTTAGGGAATGCTTGCTTATCCTGAAAAGGCACTTGGTAATTTGAGAGCTTTGTCTTTTTTGCTCCTACTCTATAACGAAAATACCCCCTCTACCCCCCCCCCTCTCTCTCTCTCTCTCTCTCTCTCTCTCTCTCTCTCTCTCTCCCTATCTCCCCCTCCCTCTCTCTCTCTCTCTCTCTCTCTCTTCCTCTCTCTCTCTCTCTCTCACTCTCTCTCCCTATCTCCCCCCTCTCTCTCTCTCTCTCTCTCTCTCTCTCTCTCTCTCTCTGTCTTTACATTTACCTTTACCCCAGATTCTGGAAGAATGCTGTAGCCTCAGCCGAAATGTGTGTACCTGATAATTTTTATGTCGTCAACTTGAGCTCAGTTAAGAAACGAACGTTTACATCAACAGTTGAGACTAGTTGGACCACTGATTCTGCATTCCAGTTGTATCAAATACATCCCAAAATATGTTAGTCATTCTCAGTACGTATTTATAAAATGTCCTGCCCCATCCCATCTCCCCTTCCCTCTTCCCCCTTTCTCTCTCTCTCTCTCTCTCTCCCTCCCCTCTTTCTCTCTCCTCCTCTCTCTCTCTCTCTCTTTCCCCCTCTCTCTCTCTCTCTCTCTTTCCCCTCTCTCTCTCCATCCCCTCTCTCTCTTTCTCTCTCACTCTCAACTCCCTATGTCTCCCTCTTTCTTATATTAACACACCAACACTACTAATGGTGCCGTTTCATGGTTCTAATCAAATTTAAGCTACTCAGTTTTAAGTAAGATTTTAAAATATGAGTCTGGTGTGTTTTTGATTTTTTGTTTTTGAAATTTTAGGGAAATTACTCTTTTGATACCCTGAGAATTTATCCATGACTTTGTAATTATTTTAGAAGGAAAATCAACTATCCTACGCTTGCTTTGGGAAAAAGCAGAACACAAAAAGAAAAAAATATCAGGAAAATTATTTGGGGGCTACGAGGCAACACCCCCGCCCCACGCCGTTATATGATATTTTTGTCGGGGGCTCCTACCCTAAAATAATTCAGTAGGTTCTAAGGATGCCCTGTATATACCAAAAATGGCATTTGTACAATAACAAATCGATGTTATATAATTATTTGGGGGCTCCAAAAAACGCCCCCGCCCCCACACCCTTAAATTGAAATTTTTGCCGGGGGCTCCTATCCTAATATCGTTTAGTAGGTCCTAAGGGAGCTCTGTACCAAAAATGGAGCTTTTATCCGGCAAGTATTATAATTTCACTAAGCCACCTGACTATGTAGAAGGCTTGGGGAAATGTGAAAATCATTGTCGGGTATCATGAACGTTGATGCGTTTGGAAAGATAATTTTCCTTCATTGGTAGAGAAAGGTCGCCCTCAAACATCAAACGTATGCGAGTATGTGTGTGAGTACATGTTTTATGGGGAGCGATAGCTCAGTGGTAGAGCAGTGGTCTCGTAGCCGGGAGGTCCCGGGTTCGAAACAAAGTCGACGCGCTATAGTGCCATTTGGTAAGGTATTAATCGTCATTACCAAGTCCCTTGGAGAAGTCTTAAAGCCGTCGGTCCCCTGGTTGCATACACATGCTTTCTTAGCAGTCAAGTAAAACAAACAAACAAGCAAACAAGCAAACGAGCGAACAAATAAACAATTACTGATTGATATGAAACTATCTTTAAAAGGAGATTGTTCATATATGGAACTTGGGAAAACATTATTTTCTTTAATTAAAACACACCAACGTGTAACTTGAAAAAAGGAGTTTGGTTATCCTTTTAATTGAGATACAATTTCACCCGTATGGCCATTTCCTGTCAATGAAGCACTATGATATCAACATGAGACGTACACCACATATATTTTGCCCTAATCTCATACACAATGAACATGTAACTTTACTATTGAGCATTTCCTGGTTCTTTAAAAATAAATCACAATGTGATACAATGAACTATAATGTTGATTTCTTGGACTATTTTAATAAACAAAATTATGATTGAGAAACATAAAATGCTAGCTTTAAGAAAATATAATTTACCTAATTTTCTTGACGCAAGTTGATGATAGTCTAACAAGTAAAGCAACGTCATTCTGATAGCCACGTTGTATTCGCCCTACAGCCATTCTTAACATTCTTCATACCGAAATTATATAAATTATTTGCAGTTTTGTAAATAACATTCTATTGTTCGTTTATCTGAATAAATGAGTTTAGAGGCCGTAACAGATGAGCTTGTCGATTGCTTTCAGTTTTAGTTTCGATTTCTGCTGGAATGTACAACCATTATAAATGAAACTTTTCTGGTATTTGCATGCTCTTTATTTCTGCCTCAAAGGCTAAATTTTCGATCAGTTTCTTTGTACATACTAGGCCAATTGAATAAATCACACTATGATAAGTAGTATTGGAGGGAGTGTTATTATCTAAAGAAATGTATAACATCACGCAGTACATACGGTTTATACTCATTTTACTCATTTCATTGTGAGAACAACATTGTCTCCTAATTTTGATAGGCGTGTGTCTTGCTTCTTATTCACCTCCATCCAAGATGCTCCGAAGACTTGATCACGCCCATGCATTCTCGCTAATTCCATACACTTAATGTAGAGTGTGGAAGGAATCGTACTATATGTATTAATTTCCATCAGGTATCTTATCCCTACATCACGTAAACGGAAATCTTTCCAAAGCTACATGAGCTCAACTGCATTTCATGTTAATTGAACGTAGGTTGTGCATAGGAGGAGGGGGGGGGGGGGGCGAACTCTTATCAAGACAGAGAGAAATAAAAAAACTGTACTTGAATACAGTGCTTTGGGGTATTTAAACAAAGCTGGCATATTTGACTTAGGGAATGCTTGCTTGTCCTGAAAAGGCACTTGGTAACGGAGCTTTGTCTTTTTTTCTCCTACTCTATAACAAAATACCCCCCTCTACCCCTCCCTCTCTCTCTCTCTCTCTACTTCCCCCCTCCCCCCCTCTCTCTCTCTCTCTCTCTCTCTCTCTCTCCCTCCCTCTCTCAATACTTTGAATGTTTCCCTTTTACCGGTTATTATTATTTCTGCGTATAATCTAGGCCCCCTGATAGATTTTGTTGACCTAAAACTAACTCCATTTCTCTAATTGTTTTCGTATGAACATTGCATCCCTACCTTCCTCGTGAAAAAAGGATATTCTAGAAAGATGTTTTTTTATATAAAAGCATCAGTATAATATATGAAATCCTTATATAGCGAAGCACATGTTTAGGGTCATACAAACATGTTCATGTCGTCATTAAAACCATTCGACCTTGTTATTATTCTCAGTAATGACAAGGGACGGTTGCCTCGGACTTGCCGACATTTTGAAGCTCAGTGGATGTTGCTCAGTCGCCATCTACCTAAGATCGTGCACTGTAGCAGGTTCCCGGTTGGAAGTACAACTCTGTTCAAAAACTTCCTTAAAGAAACATGTTATTTCTTCAGAGCAATAAATTCATAAAATATCTGTTTCTATACTAGGATCCACACGTTCAAGAATGCTTTCTAGGCTTGAGTGTAACCTAGTTTTGTAAAAACAGCCACACTATCCCACCGAGAATGTTTGCTTTTAAGAGTCCGTATAATTCGAACTGATATTTGCTTTACGGTTCATTTACTCTTTACAACTACATGCCCTGGAGAGGTGCTATTTTAATCTTAATAAATGCATTATAAAACATGATCAGCATACCCTTGCCTGATTTTCGTAAAATATGTATCATGGTTCGTTTGCAACATCTTGTTTCGAAGAATTAGCCTACTTTTGTATTTAAAAACTAGCTAATTGAATCGCTATCCTCCATTTTTAAGATGTGGCCATTCAGACGAATACTTCATGGTTATATAGGATAATTTCTACCTGCTGTGCTGCTGACCTTTTCTATATTCTAGTCCAGTATGTATGTGGGTCAGTGCAATGTAAATGGGCTTAACCCTGCCCTCATTACCGTGGCTCATATAGCCATGAGGGACGTGATTATATCGCCCTCGTTGACCATTATTGTATGCATCATGCGGGTTGGACGTCCAATCGAGCGTGATCGTGGACGAACGTATTTTATTCCAAGGTCAAAAGAAAATATGCTGTGAGAATTATTCCGTTTTGTTGATACTATTATAATTTAAGATAGGTTTCCATATTGTAGGCATACTGATATGAAAATCAGCGCTTGCCACAGGCCGTTGTATAATATTAAGAAGTGAGATTTAAAAAAAAAAAAAATTTGCGCGTTCTCTCTCTCTCTCTCTCTCTCTCTCTCTCTCTCCCCCTCCCCCCTCTCTCTCTCTCTCTCTCTTCCTCTCTCTCTCTCTCTCACTCTCTCTCCCTATCTCCCCCCCTCTCTCTCTCCCTCTCTCTCTCTCTCTTTACATTTACCTTTACCCCAGATTCTGGAAGAATGCTGTAGCCTCAGCCGTCAAGCTTCTAGTTCTCTCTCACAATACCGTAATAATATTAGACGTCCATTGTGATATTTTTCATTTGCAAAAATGTCTCAGCATTGGCAATATTATGACACAATTTTGTCAATATCGCATGCAATTTCTCATTCCCCCCTCCTTCTATGTGTCTATTCACTCTTATTTTACATCAAACCAATATTGCCATAAAAAGACCTTTAGTATTTGCGTTTGAGTGTACATGTACATTTAAACCTCCTGATTTACAACTGACTGGACACATTTTGTGGTTTGCAGATTATTGAGTGTCTATTGTTTCTGCATGCCTCAGTCACCAGCAAACCAAAAATATTCACAAAGTATAACCAAACGAAGCATTATCATCTAGAAATAATAAGTATTGACGTCAAGTCAGAGAAAAGCTGGTCATAAAATAAGAAAATTATATTTTTTTAAATTGTATTTAAGAATAAAGTCGACGACTTCTTTGTCACCTTGTCATCACAAAAATTAACTTAATTCACTAAAGGAATAAAAAGGCACGTCACTCTCGCTCCAATAACCTTCATTACGTTGATTTAAACTCACTTTAATGCCGTTTCCATGGTAACCTGGATAAAAGACTCTTTCTTGTCGACATTGCCTTTTCTTTATGTCCGGTATCGCATATTCTTTATTTTAGAACATAATCTCATTAGAAATTGCGATAGAAATTATCGGTTGTGTCCAATGCAACTTGAACTAGTTTTTACTTGCGTGACCCAGCTTTTTCCCAATTCTTGACCTTATATGATTATCAAGATGGATGCAGAATTGAGTTTGTCAATCAAAATTACACGACCAAGCTTGAATGATATCACGGCCTCGTTGCATAAAACTTACCATTGATGGTAACTTTGCCACCGATATTAACTACAATGGCAACATCACTCAACAGCCAATCAAATTAAGGTTTCAACGAAAGTTACCATTATAAATGGTAATTTTTATTCAATGGGCCCAAGGCCTGCATTTTGTGAGTCAAGATTGTCTACAGAGCGTGTACTCTAAATTGTTTCATATTATCCATTTTTGCTATTGTGATTGTCTTGAGATACAACTTTCCTTTCCTTTCTTTTCATCTTTGTCCGTATACTGAATTTAATTTACTCCGAGGGTTTAGTGGTTGGCATTCTTTCTTACATTTCTGCATGAAAATAATATACATCATCAGAGGTGTTGTAATGTAATGAATAAGTCACCTGACTGTAGATCACAAGGTACGGGGTTCAAATCCCAGCCTGACATTAACGTCTTTTGAAAGACGTTAATCTACATGAGCCACTCTCCACTCAAGGACCAGAATAACATTTCCCTAAAAATTCAAAAACAAAAAACAAATTATTATACATTACCTTTTTCCCCATGTGAGCATATACACGCAGAAAACAAACGAATTCAAAATTAAGGATGCAAAATCTTTTTTTTAAAGGAAATTTAATAATTATTTGATTGGACTGTATGACATAAAGATCTATTCACAATAAAACCACTTTCAATTTTCATTATTTCATCAGATATACAAGTGTTTCATTGCCATTTACTGAATTAGAACGTTTTGTTAGCTAAATTTCTTTTAAGTGTTTGAATTTTATTTATTTATTTATTTATTTATTTATCTACTTATTTATTTATCATTATTATTATTATTATTATTAATTTTTTTTTTGGGGGGGAGTGGGGCTTTCTGCTGTTTTATTTTGGATGAAAAAAAAACTACTTTAAGCATTGCATTTTACGTTTAAGCAATTTATTATCATAGCTAATAAGCTTACGTTCTTTCTCTATTCTTCGAAATCTCCTCATCTCTCATGACTTCCATAATTCATGTTCATCTGTTATCTTTCCATCTCATTTGGCCCTATCTGTCCCACTTACCTTGGAACGGTGAACCCCCCTCCCAACATTCTCCCACTTAGCCCCAGGTAGGAATCCTCCCTGTCCATGCCTTATTCAAAGTGTGAAATAGGTCGACCGTGATTTCATCGCGACGGGGAAGAAATATTTCTCGTAGACGAGCTTCCGCACTCTTGTCATTTCTCTCGATGCTCAGGGCCTATTTTCCTGCTGTCTTATTTTTCTCCACCGTGTGCTGTCGTCATTTTCTCATTCGTTTCATCGGCTTGTATAAAGGAAGGGAAGAGGCGTGCCCCATGCCGAGTCCTCACGAACAATAATTGGACGTCAAGAGGAACAACAGTTTGAAAAGCTTATATGGAGCTTTATTCCGCACACTTTGCTCATTATGCATTGAAGATGGTATAAGCGGATAGAGAAAGCCAAAGCGAGAAAAAGGAGATGGTAATGAGAGAGATGGTAATGAAAGAGATGGATGGTGAGAGAGAGAGAGAGAGAGAGAGAGAGAGAGAGAGAGAGAGAGAGAGAGAGAGAAAAGGAGAGAGAGAGAAAAGGAGAGAGAGAGAGAGGGGGATGTAGGGAGGGGCGGGTGAATGCATGGGGACGTGTGGGGTGGGGTATGGAAGGATGGAAGGGATTGTGTCTCCATGGAGAGAGAGAGAGAGAGATATCTATTTAGAAGGGAGATGGAGAAGAAGGACGGGAGTCACGGCAAGAAGGATAAAATAATTGCCAACTGACCGGGAAAAAAAAGAAGAATACGCCCAATTTCTTTTAGCAATAATTGCATTATTCATATTCTCCACTCTGAGTAAAGAATCAGGGCAATTCGAATATAGGCCCTATGTACTATACGCAAACAAAAAACAAGGACAAGGGGGAAAAGGTTAAATGAAGAAGAAAGATGAGACAAAAAGAGGGCGAATATAGACAGAGAGTTTAGATAGGGAGAGATTGGGAGAGGGGGTAACGGAGAGGTGAGAGAGAGAGGGAGAAGGAGGAATGAATAGGGGGGTAAGATAGAGTGAGAGAGGAGGAAGACAAATATCAAGAGAGAGAGGACGAAGGAAGGAGAGAGGGAGGGAGGGAGGGGGAGGGAGGGGTGGCGGATGAAGAAGAGGGGAGTTGGATGCCATCATGAAATGGCATCTTTTGATGTCTGACGGCCGCGATCTATTATTATGGAAGTTGGTCCTTACTTGGCCTATATAGATACTGATCTGAACTGAATGCATCTTCAATTACCACAGCAGACATCAATGTATATGGTCAAAGAAGGCATAGCAAACAATAAAGATGAGAGTTTGATTACAGAAAACAATTTCGCACTTGTAAAATTTTTATTGTCACACAAATACTTTATTTTGGATTTCATGACAGATAAGGCAAGTGGAACCGATGGGAAAGCAAAAATTGGTAAAATGGGAGCAAAATCACTCGGGATAAAATCAACGAGTATAAGTAGGCCTTATGTAAGAAAGAAGCTAACGGAACACAACAGAAAAGAAAGAAAGAAAACAAAACAGAAACAGGTAATAAAAGTGTCAGATGGGCGCGATATAAGAGGAGAAATACAAGCAAAGGGAAAGAAAAGTAAAGGTATCAATATTTCAGAAACAACATAATGGATACATCATTATATTTGTAACTCGAACGTAATATTTCAAAGAGGTTATAAATTTCACAATTTATGTGTGCTGGTGGTTATTTTGTGTAACCTATTTTACTTTGTTTTGTTTTGTTCTTGCATCTCAGTGTGGACCCGTGAGCGATGACATCCAATATGATAATAGAAGTAGGTCAATTGTAAGGGGAGTCTGGCGAGAATCTTCTTCCCTTGTTGTGCATGCCTGGAAAGAGATCTCCTTCATTAAAGAACGATCAAAAAACGTAAATCATCGCTCAACACTTGATGATTGTGGCGTAGCTGCCATAATGAAATCACTATATGGCACGGATTGCGAATAATAAGTGGAGTATTTTTTGTCGACAATCCCACTCAACGTTTTCAATGATGAAGATTTAATACTCTTCTCTGATAATCGTTCCCGTTGAGTACCTCTCAGGAAATTGGTATATGAAAAACAGAAGCTGTGCTAAACTATGGTATTGAGCAAATTATGTTGGAAAATAATTAATGTAGTTTTGACAACTGTTTTGCATCAATCGTTTATCTCTTTGAAATCTATTTCTCTGAATCATGAATAAAACAAACCGAACAATAGAGCTTTATTTTAGAGAAAAAAAAGAAAAAAATATTATTATTATTATTATTAATATTATTATCATCATTACTATTATTACCATTATTATAATTAGTACCATTTTTCGCGCTTGCTTGCGAAAATCAGAAAATAATAGTGTTGCAGTTACATCGACCCGATAGATTTAGATGGAATTTCTCCAGGCAATGTATACTTAAATAGTAAAGTATAGGCCTTCAGTGTTACTATATATCTCTTATCAGAAGGCATCGTAATCAAGAATTAATTCGTCATCGCAATCAATATTCCCGCTGTTCTATTGGCACGGACTCATTTTGACATGTCATTGTTTTAAATATTGTCAGCCAGTTAGTTGGTTTGTAATTGCCATTAAACTATGATTGACGTCGAGTCACAGGTGTTCGCCATTGCATCTTAGCATGATGGCTACGCACACTCAGCAGTCCACCCAGCAGGACTGCTATGAGAAAACATTGCATGTCAAAATGTTATCATATCATGCGAAGAAATAACTCTAATTCTCTCTCTCTCTCTCTCTCTCTCTCTGTCTTTCCATTTCTGTCTAAGCCCATCACTTTCTTGACCCGGTTTATACCTTGAACTAGATCCTCAACTCGTTCTCTCGTTTATTTTCTTCTACTCTTATTAATTATTGCCATGATTGCCTCGTATAAAATGCAGCATCTGAAATTTACGAGCTATATAGCGAAGCAAAATGTGAGGTGACGGCTGCGCAAAAACTTCTAGGGGCCACATCTCCCACCCCCCTCCCCCGTATGCCTATATTGAAAGTTGAATGGTTGCCAAATGAAAATACATCCAGTTTACACGCAGAAGTCACGTGACTTTTGATGGGTTGGCATGTCAATCATCGCCAATATTTATTTATTGTACAATTTAAAGAAATAAGAAACATAATAATCGTGAATCTTCAATTATTGTCAAGATTGTAGATCTTTAAAACAGGTAGTTTTTACTCCAATAAAACATACTTAATTATCAAAAAAGAGGTGCAACATAATTATCTAGAAGGATCGCACATGATAAGTTTATTTTATGGACCACCCTACAGTCAATATAATACTTCCTCATCAAGAGAAGAGGGTTTTAAAAATCCAATCATACCGCAAGTAGGCCGCTCATGGATAGTTAATGATCACCATTTTGTTCATCCTAAAACTTGTAAAAGCAGGAATTACCTAATACATTCAGAACATACGCCTCATTATTCTACTTTATCCATTATTCAAAATTCAATTTCGCTTTCGTATTGGGAGAGATAATCGTGTTTCTTCTATTACCTCTTCCAGATGACTGGTTTCTATTGTGTTTAGGGAACATGATAACAACCAAGTTCAATACCTCGAATATTATGCGAAACACAAAACCCTTTAGTAAAAACATCAATATCGAAAAGTGCATAGTCGGTCATTGGCACTTATCATTCTTTTTCCCCGTAAAGTACCTATTTTCCCCCCATGGCCCGGCTCCAGTGATTGCGAGGTGTTCTATAACACTGGCTAATTATAATTTGGGGCAAACTGGAGGCGCTTCCTAGCTCGATCCTATTCCTCGCCCTATTCAAAGCGATGGTGCTGGAGATATGGGGTCATTCTACTTTCATTTCATTTGAATACCATTATTACGAGTCTCATCACGGCTACTAGTTTTGTCTCTTGCTTTTCGGTCTGTCGCTCTCACTCAATCTCCGTTTTCGCTGCCATGCACGCATATAAGGGTCCTTTCACACTGGAGGAGGATAATTCATTGCTCAGAGCTATTCTCTTTCCTCCTCATTCCATCCTGCCATACCCCCTCGTTCTTTCCTGCCATGCCCCCTGATTATATCCTGCATGTGATAGACAATTTGGTCCCATTTCATCATTAGAGTAGGTCATTAGATTTGAGGTAGACCACGATAAATCACATTCCATTTTCGACTATCTCTTCCGCATTTGCTTATGTGTATACATTGATATAATGTTATGTTTCCTATTATTTTATCCGTTTATATTTAATGTATGTATATAATATATTTTTCATATGTTTCGCATTTGTGGAACAAAGATTTTGAAATGTATGTCTCGTTTCGGTAATTTTCATGAGTAATAGAATATCCATGAAGGTAGACTATGAGGAGTGAATAGTACTTTGGCGAAATGGTGTCAATGACATATACTAGGTGCAAGATATCGCAATATCTCACTCCTGACATATCAAACTTGTGGAGTTGATGCGATGAAGAGTGTATCTTGCCACATCATCTTTATTCGACGAATTCATAAGGAATAGATGTGACAGTTATGTTACCTCTTCTTGTGAGGTGTATGAGGGTGAAAAGAGATATGGAGTATTATCATTTTAACCACTACCTGTAGATCGAATTATTAAGGAATGGGCGTGACAGGCAGATCACCCCTGTCATCCCCATGCTTTTGTAGCTGCGGTGGGGCAGGGGCATCTCGAAATTGGGTTGATAGGTGAGGTTCCAAACTGTCTACTTTCATGCGTATTCAAGACACTTACAATTATTACAGACACAGATTGCTCCCGTCTCTATGATTGTTAGTAAACACAAGATAACGAAATGAAAATAAATCACTTGGAATTAATACATTATAAGTTAAATTAATTCATCTGTAGTTTGAGGAAGTGATGTACCAGCGTCCATATCCTACTTTTTAAAATGCATGTTTGACCAAAGCTTTAATCGGTATAATTAGATTTCAGTCAGTCACAAATTTTGCAAACTGTAAGTTAGGAGGAAAAATGAGATGCTTACTGATGCGGCACAACTGTGCTTGAACTTATTTATGTATTCATTTCTTATAGTTTTATTTCAACTTATGTTGTGTACACCAGAATATGGCGTCAAAAAGAAATACTGAATCATCAATATCATTACGATTTTTTCTAAATTGTCCTCTATAGAGCAGCTGATTACGACGGGCGTTATCGCATATGAGTAACTATGTTAGGTATAATTATGAGTTAACACCCTCCTGGCCCCAAACAGTAGACGACTCATTTCTTTAAAAATTGCATTTAAAGGTTCTTGCGTGATACCAGGGGATTTCAGAATGATGATCAAGTTACAGACCTTAAATGAGAGACCATCTAATGCTCATCAGGGCAGAGTCAAATGTATTTTTAATGAATAATTCATACCACTCCGTCATCACGACTCTCTTGCCTGTGCAGCCATGACTCAGCTCGGCAGTGTGAACGTTCTCGATTTAGACAATCGCCAAACGAGGTTAATGTATTCCATGTCTGGATATCTATATCATGATATCTCACATCGACTGATCGAATGAACTCAGCAACTTGACAGAGTGGCCAATATTTATAATAACGACACTTATCATCATCATACTGACGATTCTGGGATTGCTGTTTCCACAATTCTATACTAACTTATATTAATCACCCATTGTCAATTTCATGACAACCTTGCTCTTTTATCCCATACATTTTTAAAGGTACAATCGGTCGTTATAAAGCGTTAAAGACAGGAGAAATAATTAACTAAATAAATAACAACACCACGTTAAATTTGCCTTTAAAAAATCAAAAAGTGTCGGAAGAGTCATTCACTTTTCTGCTACATAATGTGTTACAAAACAAAGAAGCCCCCCCCCCCAAAAAAAAAAATAATCGAATTCTCGTGGCCTCTGTCTATTTCCTTTTGTTTTTTCCCTCTTTTTTTTCTCTCTCTCTCTACCCTTTCCTCCTTCTCGTTATTTCTCTCCTCTGCATCCCTTTGTCACTCTCATCCCCTCTTTATTTCTCTCTCAATTTCTTCCGATTTTTTTTCTTTCTCCCTTCCCCTTTCTTTCGCTCTCTCTCGTCTTCCTTCTCAATTTATACATCTTTTCTTCGTCTGTGCATTTTTAGGTTTTCACCATTAATTGCATCAATGCCATCAGGTCTGTTTTTCTACCACAATTTCCTGGCACCAATATGTCGCTTCTATTTTGATAAGTGACACATTATTCTGCTTTTCATGTCCAAGTGGAAAGAGAAACACTGCGGGGAAAATTCATTTATCTGGCCAGATTATAATCACATTAAACGGAAATGAAAGGGGCTGTCACATTGGGTTGCATTTTTGCACTGATTATGTTTGATCTGTCTGAAGGGATGCTGTGAACGAAAATGAGAATACGACTTGTTTGTTTTGTTTAGGACTATTTCTTTAAATGTCAAAGGACATTAGGCCATTAAAAAAAATATACATGTTGAGCGTCCCAGCCCGCTTCCTTTTTGGGGGCCGCCTCCTATTTTTTTTTTTTTTTTTTGAAATTTTTTTTTGATTTTTTTTTTTTTTGAAAGAAAAAAAACATGAAAAACACTGCTAAAATGGCTCTATTTGTGATTAAAAAAAAAAAAAATTGGCGGCGGCCATCTTGAAAAAAAATAGCCCCGACTGTCAGGGAAAATGTACCGAGCGGCCATTTTGAAATAAAAAATAAAAAGGGCCTCCTCCTTCCTATTTTTCGAAAAAACAGGACGCTAAACATGTTTTGTTTTTTTATTTGGCCTTATACAGAAACGGAATGTTTCTGAAATATTACACCTGGATCTATACCACTATAGGTAAGTCTACGGATGCACATCTTTCCTTTAAAGAAAGCAAACGACAGTTTTATTGTCCATTTTCTGGAACATCTTGCTTTGATAATACACACAAATCAACTGGAATGGGTGATTATGAATAAATTTCTTTCACTGACTATCGTTTAGGCTAAGAGTGTTAGATCATAATAAGGCAATACCATGACAGTTTATAAGAAACAGTGACAATAATTGCGTCGAAGTCAATTTTTAACACTAACCAAAATCCCAAACTTCAACCATAAACGGACCCAGTTAACACTACACCTTTAATAACCTAACCGTTCTCCAATCCTAACCTTAAACCTAAACCTAACGTAAAATTAAATCGCAACCCATTAACAACCCACGCTCTAACCCTATACATCTTTGACGAAGGATAAAGTCCGGAGCCATTATGGTGCTGAAGTAATTTCGGATCTCCGTACTGGCCAAACAATACTAGAGGAACATTCAGCTTAATGAGGTATGATCCGGATTTAACTTAATGCTTTTAATAGTTAATGCTCTTATTCCACTCCACTTAGCCTATTACTATTGAATAGTGTTCCATAACATTTCAGTACAATAAATCTCGTACAGTAAGTCTGAATTATACGATCATAATAATAGAAATGCATACATTTCACGGTTGAAATTACTATGATGTTGATGCTAGATTCAACGTAGAATATTCATTATGCTTCTTTCATGTTATTATAAGAGTTCTAAAGGTTACTTGCCTTTATGTCAGTTTTTTCTCTCTTATCCTCAAGCGAGGGTTTTATTTCCATAATTTCAATACATATTTACATCAATTACTCAATGATCGAGTGAAACATAACATAGGTTAAATAGGATAAAAGGCCTTCATGTTACAATCAATGTTTTTTTTTCTTTAAAACAAAAGTTGAAGTGTGAATGTAAAAACGACCCCAATATCTTATGTGAAAGGAAAACAAACTTCACGGAAATCCTAGGCTTATAATCTTCCCGTTAAGCATTTTTCCCAGATTTTTTGATCCGGCGACTAAATACCAAACTATATCCCCAAGCTCCTTTCCTGTTTCCTTGATAACAACAATATAGAACTCGTCTCACTCTTACGTATTTTGTTCATTATGGGAATTTATGGAGAATTCGGTTAATTTCCTAATGGGACTCTGTCTTCCGTTTCACCATCGATGCAACTTTGACGCTTCTTTCAAATGAGTTTTTTTCTTCGGCTCTCTCTCCAACAGATTGGTGCATCCTGATTCTAGGTCAACAAATTTCGGAATCGCTTTCAATAATCACCCCAGGCAGTGACAGGAATCGGCTTTTCTTTGTACGCAATAAAGGAGCTCTAGTATTTTCATATCTTTTAATGATATTGTTTAATGTCAATGTATTGGATTGATGGAGGGAGATGGCGAGAGCGAGGTACTGGCAGAATCTTAAATTGAGAGGGGAAGAGCGGGTGTAATATCTTAAGAAGTTGAAAAGGAAAGAGAGAGAGAGAGATAGTGAGAGAGAAAGAGAGAGAGAGAGAGAGAAAGAGAGAGAGAGAGAGAGAGAGAAAGTTGGGTGTTATCCTTGAAGAAAAATAATATTAAACATTATTCTTTTTATAGAATGCAACACCCAAAACTTTGTGGTGAGAAAAGGTAACAAATGAAACGTTCCGATCACGAAACTAATGGGAAGGCGCAGGTTGCTGATGACTTTTATAATACATGAATAATTGTGTTTGCATTTAAATGAAAGAGAGTGGAATTCAATGAGGTTATGAATTACGTAAATTTAAACAAAACCAAACAAAATCAGACTCTCCAAGAAATAACATATTCATCGTCTGCTTGGAGTCAGAGGGGTACTAACTCATATTGTATCTTTAAATTGATTTAATGCCCTTCTGGCGATAGGGGCTGATTTTAGTGTGAAGGATAGAGAGAGGAGGCAGAGAGGTTGAGAGAGAGAGAGAGAGAGAGAGAGAGAGAGAGAGAGAGAGAGAGAGAAACAAAACAGTACTAGAGGTATTGAGGCAGACACAAACTGTACCAGAGAGAGAGAGAGAGAGAAGGGTGAAAATGAGAAGGATCTGCGTGAACTAGTTCACGTCTCAGCTTTTAGGAGCCAATAGATGCATATTTCTTCGAGGCCTAATCTTGTAGGCTCCCATCGCATCGAGGGATAAAAAATGCTATTAGGTCACAAATAATAGATTGCCATAGATTAGAGAAGGTATAATGCGATCAAATCCGTCGATATTGGTGATGTTAGAGATATACAGAAGAGAATCCAAATTAGATTAGTGAGTCAAATTTTGGGACATCCATGCGGCACAAGTCGTAAACTCATTATTGATGCAGCTATGTGTCGCATTCAATGTCTCTCGATCGTTCTATTTCTCTCTCTCCCCCTCTCCGTCATATTACTTTCGATTATAAGGAGTATCTGATGCACTTGCATGGTGAACTTTACACAGAAAATGTTAGCATATTCATTTAAATGATTATTGTCGCACCAAATCAATTCATCTTGTTTTATTTGGCATCACCCATCTGTCGAAACTGATAAAAATAATCCCCATAAATTTAAGGGGAAAAAAAGCTCCAGCGAAACGAAATTGAACAGAGTAACATATTAAAAGCAACGATGTAGTCATAATAGTCTAATATTTCCTTGTAGAAATTTTTGTAGAAATGTTAGGTAGATCTTACCTTTTTTGTATGTATGCCCTACTTTTACCCTCATCTTTCGAAAGATGCCAACTTGGCGTCTTTAATCCCCAAAGCTCTGAACATAATTCCTACATGGCCATTAGAGAACGACCTTAGGGATGTGAAGTGCCTTTAGAAGTGCTTCCTCAACTTAACCCTTACACAACGATGCTCGTGGAAGCACGGTGGTATATTGGTTAAGGCTCTTAGCTCTCATGCTAGAGGCCCCGGGTTCGATCCTACTTGCTAGGCGCTTACAGTCATCCTAGGACAAGGTGTTTTGCCAACAATATTATTGCTCTTCTTTACGAAGGTATGGGTACCTGGTAGTTGCATAGATAATAACTATTGAATAACAATTGCAGGGCTAGCAGGTAGGTAGTATCAATACTGATGTAGCTATCCTAATTAAATAAAACTACATTTTTAAAATCATTATAAAAAGTAGTAGTAGAAGCGGAAGAGGTGAAGGAGGAGAAGAAGAAGGAGATGGAGGATGGGGAAGAGGGGGGAGGAGGAGGAGGAGGAGGAGGAGGGGAGAGGAGGAGGAGGAGGGGAGGAGGAGGGGGAGGAGAAAAGGAGGAGGAAGAGGGGGAGAGGAGGAAGAGGAGGAGGAGAGGAGGAGGAGGAGAAGGAGGAGGAGGAGGAGGGGAGAGGAGGAGGAGGAGAGGGAGGGGAGAAGGATGGGAGGAGGAGGGGAGAAGGATGAGAGGAGGAGGAGGAGGAGGAAGAGGGAGAGAGGAAGAGGAAAGGAGGAGGAGGAGGGGGAGGAGGAGGAGGAGGCAATCACTTACTCAACTTGTATTTTGCATTCATGACGAAGAACCAATGATGTAAGATTGAGCTGAATCAGTGATGTAAGATTGAACTCTGAGCCGCTAGGTTACCAGTAAGTGTGTCAGTCACGCGCGGCGTCGATCATGGCGCCCCGTGCTATGATCCCCTTCATGAACATTTAATGAGCATGACGTCTGGCTTAACCGAGGTTTGAACCCGTACCCTTGTGATGAACTGCCCTATATCCATAAACAAAAGACAATTTCTGACAGAGGTATGAAAACAATTATTTACTGTATACTATATTCAACTTTTGACAAGACGATAAATCGTTCGTGTAAAAGAGATTAGACTGATTATAGCATCTAATCACACCCTCTGGGGCTGGACGTACAACTGGAGACAGGAGTCATGACTGTCTTGAAACACCTACGTGCTCTTTCTTCTTTCTTCTTTAAGTCATTACTGAAATTTCAGATTTAATCCATTTTTCCCTTTCTATTTGTTTTCTTTCTTTACTATTTAAAAAAAAAAAATTATAGTCATTTCTTACGCGATCATTGTACCATCGCGCTCCCGTAGTTCATTATATCTTTACAAAATTACTACTAACAGCAATAACAACAGCAAACAAAGAAGACGGAAAAGGTGGTTTAGAGGGGATTTCCCATATTGTTATGATTCCAGACGCGTAATTAGCCTAGGTTGGCATTTGAAGTTATTTCATACATGGGCGTACATGCAAAATGTCACAAAAGGGCTAACTTCTTTAAAGCCGAAATATCAACTTTCCCCTTTTCTGAAATTTAGTTGTGAGCGAGCAAAGCGGACGAGCAAGTTTTGACACACATACAGTGAACACGATTGCAATTAGACCACCTAGTTGCCCGAATAAAGAGGTGAAGGTTGCAGGAATACAATGGTGTATTAACCCTCCCCCTCCCCCGTCCCCTCGTACACATAATGGCATTTGTTATGAAACGTATTAAAGGATGCTCACATATCTATGCAATTTTATTAAAGAGAAGAAAAGGACAATGTAAAAGTTTTCTTAAATGGAAATGCATTTTCGACCTGAATGATAAGAGTTGGGAAACATATTGTTCTATTGGATTTAATTGTACCATTGATGTGGGCTTACGATGGTTTCAGTTTAAAATCTTGCAACGCATATTATATACGAACGATCTACTGTTTAAAATGAATTTAGTCCCAAGAAAAGAATGTACATTGTGTAATGAACAGATTGAAACAGTTATACATCTGCTATGTGATTGTCAGGGGCGGATCTAGCTTTTTGCTAAGGGGGGGGTTTGACCAAAATAATGACGATGCGGAGCATCGTCCACGAGCCGCCAAGCGGCGAGCCGATTTTTTTGGGGGTGTTTATTTGAACCCCGTAAGTGATGTTTTCCTGGCATCTATTAACACAATGGATACCATAAAAAGCAGTGCATGATAACGTCTTTTTAAATCAAGTAACAGTTTAATACACAGAGTTATCATGTGTTTGGTTAAGTTACCAGATGAGTTGAATATCTTCTCACAATACTTGCACTTGAAAGGGTTTCTCTCTAGCGTGCGTTCTTTTTTCTTTCTTTTTTTCTTTTTTTTTCCTTTTTTTTTTTTTTTTTTTTTTTTTTTTGGGCCGCCCAAGGGGGGGGGTTTAAACCCCCTAAACCCCCCCCGTAGATCCGCGCCTGATTGTACGCATGTTAAAAATATTTGGGGTAGGTTAGAACACTGGATTAATACTGGAACCGGAAATAAATTAACATTTTCATTACAAGATAAATTATTTGGTTTAAAAGGTTCAAATAATTATGCATTGAATTGTATACTGATTGTGGTGCGACAGATGGTGTATACTTGCAAAATAAAG
Organism: Strongylocentrotus droebachiensis; assembly: GCA_035222895.1. NCBI lineage: Eukaryota > Metazoa > Echinodermata > Echinoidea > Camarodonta > Strongylocentrotidae > Strongylocentrotus > Strongylocentrotus droebachiensis. Next base: position 355,525 of record JAVYIG010000131.1, on the reverse strand, counting down.
AAACAATTGCCCGACTTTGATAATATTAGAGTTTCGATTATAAATTACTTCAAAAACGAAAAGTATATTGCAAATTCGAATTGTAGAAATAATAAATTCACAAAAAAATGGTTTCAATTCAAAATATTTTTTTCTGTATTTGTTTTCCTTTCCATGAGTGTTAGAAATGAATTATTGATTTGTTATTTTGTGTTAACTCAACAGTTCATCAATACTTGTATCTTGAAAAGCCAATTTTATTTTATTTATGTTATTATGTAAATTACCTTGAATATATATTTTTGTATGCGTTTCAAATGAAAATCAATAAAATCCCTGTGGAGGGAAAAATATGAAAAAATAAAAATAATGGTGTGGGTTTTATAGGTCTGTTCCCCCCAGACGGTTGAGTAGATCTATTGTGGGGCTTCTCGGCTATTTGCCTATAATTATACTTGGTATGTGTCTAAACTCTAAAGTGTATGGGTGATATATCTCGCCGGGATTTGAACCTTTGACTGCTTGAAATCACGTCGCCGGGATTTGAGAATACACACGAGAATGCTGGTCTAGAGGAAAACAACATCTGTTTTCATTACTATGGTGATTAAAAAGAGATTCGACCGAAAATAGTCCTGAATCGTTAGAGGAGGCGAGTCATATCATAACCCATATTTCACCTCATGACCGCTACATCACCGGTTCTCGTCTTCGCTCTGGGGCTCATTAAGATCTATGTAGCATGACTATTGAAATCTGATAGGATAATGACCTTAGCGAGCTTACTACGCAAGATAACAACATTATCAATCTCTGGAGGTGTGTTGACTACATGAAGTCAAGGGCTCTCGCTTCACTGATCTTTCACGTCTACTTGCTAAATGAGATCACTATGTTTTGGGCACATATAATCTGGCCCATATGCGTTCTATCAAGCGTTTTATCAAGATGACGTGTATCACATTTCCACGGACCATTCAATTTATTGCACTCAGTTCATCTTGGGGACAAAATGGTGTTGAAAACAAAATCTAAACAAAATGTAATGTAGCCCTATACATCTCCAGCTATCAGAGGCGTAGCTTCAAGGGGATAGATGAAGCGTGCCCCCACACAGTCCCTTCAATGGAACTCTGTGAAAAAAAGGAGGGACAGAAAAATAGAGTGGAAAAGAAGGCAAAAGGGAGTTGACATAGGACACCTTCCATACATACCCTTAATTCCGTAGCCTTGAATATTCACAATTCATCTTCCTGGTAAGGCTCATCACCCCCTCCCACCCCACATGACAGTGCTTCCTCAATGCATGGGCCCACGCTTTACTATTGTCTGCAATACAAAAACGGTCTACTGCATGCACAAAAAGCTAAGACGTTTAACTTTATATACACATTGATTGGATTAATGAATCAAAAAATGTGGGAGCATATTTAGATTTTAAAATTTTCTTCACGTTGTTTTTAATCTACTCAACCTTAAACAAAATTTGAGAACGTTTTGAGTCTAGGTGTATACAGTTAACTTTATTCATTTTGTTTATTTGTATTGCTTTATTAATTTCTTTATAATCTTCTTTTTCTTCTTCTTCTGTTTTGGCTTAATGGCGATAAATCAGTTGTAAGTATTGTCGCCAAAATACTTTATGTCACGTGATTATATCTCTCGTTACCATTAAAACAAAAATTGTGGATATTATTTATCTATCTTTTAAATTATTTCGAAAAATGATATCGAAACAGTTTTGTGCGACTCACCATAAGTATGGTATTCGTAATTATACACATTTCAAACGAAGTCAATCAAAACAAAGCAATATCATTCGAAAAAAATATTTTAAAATGAGAGACAGAGGTAAAAGAGTCGTTAGCATTAAAATGATAAGTTTTCAATTTTATTTATTGTAATTATAGGAAAACGAACTCGAGTGAAAAAAAAGTTCCACAGAGGGATTGATGGAAAAAAACACGTCTCGATCTATTCGAGTTTCGAAGGAGCAACGAACCTGGCAATTAGTCCACCTGGAGCTCTGCAAATTCCAAAGAGCAGATACCGTTCAAGTAAAGTTGATGTTGATTTCTGAATTCATATCCATTACCTTCAATCACTACCATATTTTCTGTAAGTTGTTTCGAAAGTACCCGATGAACGATCATCTTTTTGACCAATACCTGCCAGTGAACCTTTAAACAATGTCATATCTATTCGACGTCGGGACATCATGACAACCTACCCCCGCGGCGTTGTCAAGGGGCTGAATGTATCGGTATACTACTCACCTATGAACAAGGTGGGTTCATAAGAACATAGTGAACTCGCTTTGACTTTCCATACTCAGCCCATGATATGATTAAATGTGACCACCTGTGTGTTTCTTAATGTCACATAGTCATACTCGTTCAAAGACCTTTATGGTGAGTTTTTTATTTTCCTCGGTTTGACAAAGTGGCCTGTGTCTTGTCTGTAAGAAGAAATTAATTGATGTTGTGTCAACAGTCGATTATTTTATGAAAACGGCGAAACATTGTTAGCTACACTATAGTACTCAGATCAATTTTAAGATGATTTAGCTTTTGGAAAAAGTATTTGGACCCTATTTGCCTGTAGAGAGATTATTAGCTAGAACTTATAGTAGTGATACAAATCTGAATTGTGTAGTCATTAACACTTACTTGTTATGACGGTATCCCTCTTTATTTATCATTTTAGCACATAACCTTAAAGAGAGGTAATTACTGGCTTGCGACTTGTATAATATTTCGTCCCCTCTTTTAGTATAGAATGTTTCATTATCTCATTCTGGTCTATTTATTTGGGCTTATTGCAATAAAGATGAAAACCTAGTCACACTGTATTTTAAGTAATATTCAGTAATTGTAGTAACAGTCCTGTGAAATGCGTAGTTAATTTTTTATACGAAAAAAATCTAATATTCATCTTTATGATTATAATATTGGGAACACTATCAAATAAGAAAATATGATAAATGCTCATGGCTATTTCTCAAGAGATATTAAAATCCTAATGTAGAGAAAATGTCTTATATGGATATTTAATGTAGGCCTACCCAAACCTTATCACTTAATGAGAGTAGCGACATGGTCAGATGGTTCATGCATTAACTTTCACCAATCCAAAAATGGCGTCATAGTTTGCACGCCGCGCTGGAGTTATACCCGTTGTGTCGTTCCGATTAAAAACTAATCTTTCAGTCCGTAAATGATGGCTCTGCCCTGTGAAAATTGGCAATTACGGCAAATGTAGAGCAAGTAGAGCATGGAAGTATTGCTAGCTGATCGAAGCTAGGATGTTTGTTTTTCATATCGAGGTGTTTTATTTGCATTATAAAGTAAGACATAGTTCGTTGACTGCTGCCATGTGGTATGGGTTATAATTCTCAATGCATCTTTTTGCATAAAAAGGTTCAGTACAGGGTACAGAGAGCACTCGGGTCTCGTGAATACTCAGGAGAGTTGTCAGAAGGCTTGCGAGACCGACTTGTCATTCTCTTAGGTTTTCGATCTCGTGAAACATCCGGTAACTTTTCAAAAATCCTTCAGACCGACATTGTCGTTCTCATGGGTGGCCAGTCTCGTAAGTACTGATGTAGCCACTACACAGTTATAAATGATGAAATAAAGAAGAAGAAAAATACTGCTGTTGTTAACTTTGTCTTCTAAACAATTATCCTTGAACAGACCTATAGTATCTTGAATTGAATTGAGAAAGTATATGTACATATGAAGTCTAAGACTTCAAGTACCTTGCTTGTATCGTAAAGTCTTTCATATACTTCATTAGCCTAATGAATTGGATGATCTATGAAGAATGTCCCGATACAGTATGAAAGGTTATTAACCTTTGCATTCTTTTAGAATGTGTAGGCGTGTGGAGACCTTGATACCTCTTATGGTCAGAAACACCTGTCTCCTATCTAAGCATTCATAGCTTCCAACAAGATTGATGTCATCAACCATGCGACCTTTCCATCCTGACTCACCCCTTACCAATCTATCCCCTGAGAGCAAAAAGGATGTACTAATACCTTTATAAAGAGCCTGCACCCTTCTGGCTCTGAACAGACGGGTTATCTTCCATAGATATGAACATCGGGCAAGCTATTCCTGGTCATCAAACCGACATGTTTTTTTGCAGAAAGAAATATGCGTTGAACAGAGTAATAAATAATAATGCATCAGTATAAAAACAGACCACAAAAATGTACATTGGTTCTATTTCGGTCACACTGTCTTTGCAGTACAGCTGATATTACTATTTGGAGATGCTATACCTCTATCGGTTATGAAATATAGAGCAATAGAGGGTTAGGAGCCGATATTGCAACGATGATGAGACATTAAGAAGGAGGTCGGAGTCGTGGCATTTCTCCGATAACCCCAAAGAAGATGGATTGGAGAGGGTCATTGACATGTCCTCAGTTGGACGATGGTTCATCGAGCTAGCCAAACACCACCTGCAGTGCTAGGCAAACCATGTCAATGAGGATACAACAAGATGAATTAATGACCCCATGCTGGTCAGAAAATGCACAGTCCTCCACATGCAACGTTTCTCTCTCTCTCTCTGTCTGTCTCTCCTTCTCCATCTCTCTCTCTCTCTCCTTCTCCTTCTCTCTCTCTCTCTCCCTCTCTCTCTCTCTCTCTTTCTCTCTTTCTCTCTCTCTTTCTTTCCCTCGCGTTCATCGCTCTCCTCTTTGTTCAATATTGACCTTTTCCACACTCCGCGAAAGTGACAAAGTCGCACCTATTTACACTTTACCTTTTCTCTCCGTGCTGTTAGATTTTTTTAATCTCTCCCCTGATATCCTTCAATCTATCACCATAATCACCATCATAATCATAATCTCTATATCATTCCTATCCCAGAATAAGTTACAATGTGATTTCCGTTTTGATTATTACTATCAGATTTACTCATATAATTATGATTTGCCATAATATTAATGCATACACAAGTAGGTAAATTATCAACGCAAAAGATTTTATATAAATTACCGTTGGTGATTTCCTAAAACGATTTTATCTGATTATACTTATCTTTCGATTTTATATTTCCATATATTATGTGTAATGTTTATTATGCCTATGTTTTGCCAAATAAAATATTCATGTACACATGTGAATTTAGTTTTCTGATAAATACAAATACATTCTATTTCTGGAATCACTCCCCCTCTAAAGTTCTCTCTAGAGATACAGTATTGTGATGATTAAAGAAAAGGTTTAGCAGGTCCTTCACTCGTCATACGTTTACTCATCATACAGGTACCATCTTCATCCTATTTGCCAGAGATCCTCTTTAGATGAGATTGACTATAATTCCATCGGGTATTGTCTGTACTCAGCCAATGTCAGTGAACTATGTCGTCTCGGATGACCTACGGACTTGGAATAGGAAAAGAATGTTGCTTTTTCCAAATGATACTGATTAATCCATGTACCTTGTCAAATATATATTATCAAGCCCAATGATTAAAATGACTCTCGTCTCATATTCAAGCCAGCGACTGACTTTCTGATGAGAAAAGGAGGTAATTTATGTAATTATAAATGCTGGAAATGTTTGACTATGTCGTAGCCTTCGCCCAACCTCGATATTTCAGGAATTATCAGCGTTTCTCCCTCCCCATTCTGCAGATATGAATGGATGCCCCGGACCAGTGCAGAAGAATTTCTCACTGTTTGGGCTTTACTGTCTTCGAAACCTTTCATTGACGATCTCAAGAATCTCATAAAATATTTTTTTTTGTAAAAACATAGACAAATCATCTCGAATTCCCTCAGCTGTACGTAAGTTGAACGACCTTCATCATCCATCAGCTTGATGAATGCTCTCTGCATGTAAGATGGACGTGATCGGATGAAGGCATTTGAGAAAGCAATTAAAAGGCGTTTAGAGAGGAATCCTGCAGCAATGCCGTGTGACCGCCTTTTGTCTCACCTCACAACAAGGGCTGCTCCGACATACTTTCTCCGGCGACAATTGCTCCGGGGTTTATTTCGTGTTCGTCAAAAGATTTACCGTTCTAACAGGGTTTTCGTTGAGGTTTAGGAATATTGTCCAGGGTTGAAGTTAAGAATCCGGTTAGTGTAGGATATTATCGACGGCTAGAAGAAATTGTCGTCGGAACAAGTGTCGTATAACCGAAGAAGTGAAGACGGTGAGGAATTCCATCGGTGGGGGTCACCTACCACCAAAGGGTGCATGCATCCCACGCGACGACACAGTGATCGAGTTGTTTGTTCGTGTGCCAGCCTTGAGTTGGTTGACCTCAGATCTCCAAAGTTCACGGTTTGTACCTGAACTTTGTGAGGGTATATTAGCCCGCAGCTTCGTTCCAATGAATCCTAATCACTTGTAAGGCCAATGAAATCTTGAGCATGCCGAGATCCTTTAAGTGGACGGATTTTGACTCTCTAGGAAGATGGACAATATTGTCTGATCCGTCTCCAAAATGAAAATTAAATTGAGAATTCTAAAATTCAATCAGGTTATTCAATAATACTTTCTCATAAACCTTCGCTGTATTATAAACGTATACCCCAGTTATTTAGGAGAATATGAGAACCGAGTATTAACTTTTGTATTTATTAGTACGAGTATTTTCGTTGAATTATTATGATGGTTGAAATTGTTTTAATTTGTATTTCATATTTTTTTCGTTTAAACTTGCATCATAGCGTTATCACTCATGAACAGAACCCAGGTGGTTATTTGTATTTTAGCTTCATAATCTTATATAATATTCATCCCATAATATCAATCATCGCAGTGGTAATAATTCAATTTCTTTGCTTACGTCAAGGATAAGACGTCGTAATAGCTATTAATATTGCAAGTTTTTAGCTCTGACTTCCAATGATTCTTTAGCTGTCGGATGCGAGATTGGCTTTGATGATGAATGAAGAAGCGTTAAGCTACGTGATGGAGAGGCGCAGGTGATGTGTTGTTCAAGCAGCACAAACAAGAGACAAGAGACCATAAGTCATCTATGATTCGACAGCAGCTGCTGCGGAATGTTCATCGGGGGCTTTGAGATGTTCCAGCCACACTGTCAAGTCTCCAACACCACTATACTTCTATAGGAGTATGGTAGTTTACGTCGCCCTCAAAGTAGGGCTGGGGTGATTGTTTTTCATCATGATCAAGAGCAAGATGATTGAAGAAATCTACGAAATAATTTGGTTTTATGAATCATAGATCACTCTCCAAACGTACAAAAGTGAACATTTTCTCTTAAAACACTATACTTTGGAATGGATTCTATTATAAGTTATCATTAAAATCACCCCTGTCATCGGTTTCTTGGACAAAATGTGCAAGTTGTATTCACTCCCTGTATAGCATAAACCAATCTTTGTGTGATTGGGCCGGGGGAGCAGCACCAGCCAATTTGCTAACAATTATTGTTATGTAAAAAATGTTGAAAGTGCCGACAAATCCTCCCTTGGCTATCATCATTATTTTAACATTATGATCCCTTTGAAGGTATTGGAAAATTGATATCGTTATAATACTCATGGCATTAGCTATAACGTATTTTTAAATTGTTTTCACCACCTATAGCTAATAGAGATTCTCCTTATCAAACACTGCAAGAAGAGGCTATGAGTATGAAGTGAGAGAAAATAAACATGATTAAGAAATCACGATGAGTCCTCTCCTACGTAAATTTAATTATGCCTGTGAGAATTGTAATGATGAAAACACCCGGCTGCATAGTAATACCCGCAATGTTAATATTGCAGTTGAATTCCTTTTCAACTATGAAAAACCTAGCGAAGCCTGGATAGGATGATGAGAGAGTGTGTGTGCGTGTATGTGTGAGAGGGAGGGGGGGGGGGCTGAATAATTTTCTCATCATGCATGCTCACGTTGCTTTCTCCCTCTCCATCCCTCGCTCTCACCCTTCGTCTCTCTCTCTCTCTCTCTCTCTCTCTTCTCTTTTCCATTTTGATTTGCCATTTGATCGGGGCCCTTAATGCTAGATTTCTTTCTCTCTTTTTTTCCTCTCCTTTCTTTCTTTTCTTTTCTCTTCTCCAATGAACCCCCAATGCAGCACGTGCTGTTTTCTGTATCCTTCCCTTTACTTTTCAATCTCGTTAGATTTTAATTTCTTTAAATTTTCAAACTGCTTCCGCATGCGAAGTCTTTTTAAGATGCTTTCATCTAAAATTCTGTAAAGCAGTTTGATTAAGTCAGATTTCTTTGGTCATTTAAAAAAATTAAGCATACACGTCATACGATGTCACTCAGGAAAGTTGAATGAAAGCTGGGGCAAATATAGGTGAGCATTTTATCCCTGAATTATCGATTCCTTATGCCAATACAATGAGTTACAAACACTGCCTTTATGTAAATGTCTTACTTCCAGGGGGTAGGATAACGCTGTTTCCTATTAGTTTACATTACATCCAATTTAGCTGGACGATTTTCCAGTTCAAGTTTCACAGGATCTGAAATTCATAATGCCAATGCCTTGAGAGAAAATCGATGAGAAAGCCATAACAATGTATGCAAGTTATTTTTGTTCGCAACTATGAGCAATTGGAACGAAATAGTAGGTGCACTCTTTTCTTTATACGGCGACCGCCTGATTTGATTTCATCGATGAATTATAGATTCTCTAGGGCTAACCTAAAAAATTAATGCAAAAAAAATAGAACGAAAGTAATGATTTTGCTTTCACAACAAACAATGGTTGCGGAAAGCCTAGCATGATATTCTTTTTATTGCTCGCCGCTTGTTCAAGTCTCCCAGTGGTTTATCGTTATACTATGTTGTTGAAGAGATCATGGCTATTGACGTTGCTCTCATTTGGTATATCGCAATATAATAGTTGTTATGCTGGATTATATCCGTTTCTATGAAAGCACAAACGTAGTCAGATCCTAATGAGTCCTTAGAATCACTCTGTAATCGGTACGGAACACTGCGGAAATACCACAAGGCTTGACGTCACAAACAACTTACCCAACCTTATATCTCCCTTAGAAGCTATACTTTCCCCGTCGATGCTGCTTGACCTAGATGTATCTTATAAAACATCAATTGCATTACTTCCTCTAAGATGTTTTCGTCTACCAGAAAGATATTTCAGTCAAATTCACTCAATTCAATTCAATTCCATCTTTATATTTTGAGTACACTTAAGGAAAAAAAAAACAGGCTCAATGTACTTGGATGGCTGGCATTTTGCCATAGGCTTCTTGTAATAATATAGCATGGATGTAAAATTATAGTAAATTAATAATATGACGTACTGCATTGAAACTTCTGGCGCTGCGTTAAGATACATTGTATTTAACTTCATAAAGTCATCTAAACATGTTAAGGTATCAGTATAATTCCTTCTCTCTATCTCTCTCTCTCTCTCACACACACACACACACACACACACACAATTTGGGGGTTGATGTTATTTTCATGTAGATAGAAACAGCCACCTGAAAATGACAGACTATGAAACAAGTATTTGTATTCGTTGTGTAATGTTGTCACCACTTCACTGCTACAAATTAACCATTTAAGAGGCATGCTGTAATCATATTATTCTAAATATAGGTTTATTATGAAAGACGTTCACATTACTTGCATCTATCTGCATCGTGATTCTATTGATACAAAATTTTATCCACTAACATGATGATCCTCATCGAAGTCACGTCGCGTTATGGCGTCTTTGTGATGTCTTTGAGAGGTCATATCGCATCTCATCATTCGCAAAACTTGGTATTGACATCAGCCAGGAAGTGACCTTGCGCATTCAGAAGAAAATCGGCCGTTCATTTCATCATCAGGCAACCAATCGATAACCTAGGCACACAATCTCGGTCGATACATGGCAGGCCATATCAAATACATGACACGCCATCCTGACCGATCGATGGATCGTGATTGATCTTCATCAACATTTCATTATCGAAATGAAAATTGATAGCGCTGAAGTAATTTGAAATAAATATGCGATCGATACCAAGGACCCTTTCTATACCCTCCACGATATGTCGTCTGCCTAACGTCATCGTTACGCATATTTTGTGAAATATTGATCATTTTAAATAAATAAAAGATTTTTCGGAGATATAATGGAGAGACTTTTAGTTTATTCTGAATACTTTGATTCCTCAAATGTTATAACAGGTCTAAACATGAAATGCTACTTTTTCAGTAGTAAAAGCATCCTTTTGGTTGACTTCACCGGTAATGAATGGGGGAGGGGGGGGGGGGGGGGGGGGCTCATGTAATGTAAATTTGATATTACCTAAACATATACCATGCATATTAACGATTTATGTAAGATACCCTTGAATATATATTCACTGGATGCTTTCTAAAATGATTAATACATTTTATTTCACATCGTATATTTCTTTATACAACACTGCGATTTACACGTAATAACCGGGTCAACTTCAGAATACACAGTTGGCTCGCATGCAAGAACTGAGGGCAAGATATAGGCATACCGTGCAAGCTGGCTATGTTGCGTGACATAATCCTCCTACTACAAAAACACTAATGTTTATACAGGTTGCCACATATGTGTGTACTCAGATGTCATATTCTGAGAAAGAGTGCCATTTAACATCTAACATCCAACATCCAAAAGAAACATAATGAAGGGTGTGTTTTCTTTACACCATTTCGGATTAATAAACACTGGGGTGAGTTAAGTCATGAGATGAAAGTAAGCTCAAAACGCACGTACGCTACATTTTATTCTCATTACTCATTCATAATCAAAATTATGAAAGACTTCCACAAGGCTGAATCAGTTATGTATTACTCAATTTTATGGGCGTTTTAAACTATACTGAATAAAATATATTTTAGTCCATTAATGGTGGTTAATTGGCAGTCGACGTCAGCAAAGAGTATTCGTTCGTTTATGAGCTCTAAAATGGTTATTAATTTGACGATTGTACAGTAATCACAATGAGTGGTGAAAGTCATGGTCATGCTGCTGCTTTTGTGATTGAAATATTTATAATTAATTAAAACAAACTTTGTTATAAGAGCGGTTCCGTCCTATGCTTTTGGCCCCTGTTCACAAAAATAGTAGCAGTATGTGTAAGATACAGTGTGTATCAGCTATGAAATTCTGAAAAATGTGTTCAATTTTACAAAACAAAATGATCTGATAATGTGTGTTTAAAGTCGTAAAGACACATTGTCTTGATTTTGGACTTGTTTAAGTAAAGTGCTGAAGTCGAGATATCTTGAGGGTTCGTATTACTGTTCCCCTCCCCCTTCATATCTTTCATCCTCAGTGTCTTCATACGTCATGCAGAAAACTGAAAAGCATATTAATTATGTGTGTGAGTAGCTGAATTAAATTCAAATTATATTTGTATAACATTCAAGTGATGAGTCATTATGCTATGTGTCTTTATTATATTATCAATTAGAAAGGAGAGAGGAATAAATTGAGATACAAGTTCAGCTTAACGTGTCATTCTCTCCATGACTGACAGGTTCCTACACTTGAAAGCTTTTAATTTTTCATTCCATGGTTTATAATATTTTTACTGGAAATGCAAACTAGATGAATTAACACTCAAGGTTTGCAGGGCTGGGAGGTTGCCATGTTTGTTTGATAGTATTGTATGTATAGAGACAAGACTTGTATACGTGATGCATGCAGATCTACTCATGCAGAATATCATTGTACGTGTTTTGTTCAGCAAAGTCAAGAGTATAATTGATTATTCACGAGATTCGAAAATGGCTTACGTTGAAATTAAAGTAGGGTAATTGCCAGTGTCACTATGATGAATACGATTTTCGAATTAAGGCAATTAAACAAAATGCTATTGCGAATTGAAAAGGTTTGGTTTTAAGTGATTCGTACGCTCTGAAGCAATACAAATCTCTTTTATTTAGAGGCAAAGTGTAATATAATTCAATAGTTTCAACATAGTTGTTTGAAAAAACTGTGGTTTTGATCTCTGTATATTATTAAGAGGATTTCAATATAATAATAATAATATTAATAATCTTTAAAGTCCACTTCAAATTGTATTAAACCGAAAATGGAATGTTGACTCTTAAAGGGGGAGCGGGGGGGGGGGAGGGGTAGTGACAGGTGAGCAACCCCTAACAATTCTCTGTGAAGAATATAGTTAAACTTACGATTGATGATTTGGCCCCTGTCTCTCTTTCCATTATCACCTCTAAATTAATGGCCATGTTTGCTTTCTGCAAAGCTTATATAATTAATTATTAGTTAACAATTTCGGGCACCCTTATGTTAGAAGTATTAAAAAAGATTGGAGTATATTTGAAAAGTCATACCCTGTAAAGACTGTCTTCTCGTTTCATATCACAAATATAAATTATTGCATTTGTGATATGAATTTACAAATCACACGGGGATGCATTACAGGTGCGAGTTCTGCCAAAGGTTTTAAATACCAGTAGGGAACTATGCAAAGACGTTGTACCAAGAAACAAAACAGCCCTACGAAGGGATCTACCTTCTTACGGTAAGCTAATATGATATTGGAAAGTAACACCGCTATCATATCCTGTCCTTTACTTCTTTTTGTTTCCCCTTTTCCATTTGTGCAGTCCAGAAACACTTTTTATCAGTATCAAAATATCATATTTATCATCTAGAAATGAGATAATTAGTCTGATTAATTTTTACTACATTACATCCCCTGTTGTAATTTATTATAGTATTTTAATTTTCGTTTCCAATAATCTTTTTTTTAAAGACAAATCGGTAATTCCTTAATAAACACTGAATAATATATACATATTTAGCTTTGATTTATTTTTATACTATATACTAAACTGACACTAATAACAACTCAATGTGAGAAATGTTGAGAAATGAAAACAAAATGCTGTATTTTGTTTTAGCTCATGCTTTGTGCTTGTTAACCTTTAGAGAATTCGACCTTTATCGACTGTTGACTTTACATAATTTGACGTACAAAATGAATGGGGCCTACAGGCTTATGGACATTTGGTAAATTATAATCAAATGATTGCCGTTCAATTTAGTGTGCAGAATAGTAGACTGTGATCGATTGTGCATCTCAGATTGACCTCGTATACCACGGATACTTAGAAATACAGCGATCTGTCTTGTATTAGATGAACACAGTATATTCAAAGATGCACCGTTGTCAGTGGATGGTTGTTTGCGTCTTTTGAATATATTTTACTCAGCAATGAATCTCTATGCCAACACGAGGAGGAAATGATATAATCCAGATGCCTTATAGCATAGGTGCGGCGATCCATTTTTGCCTTCAGGATTAGAGGGGAGGGGGTGGGGGTAGCCCTGAGTTTATGTTTGTATTTGTAATTACTCTCAAATTTCACGGACACGAATATTTTTGTTTGATAAAGGAATGAAGAAAACGACAAATGTTAAATCACACACTACAAAGTAGTATAAATAGCAACGACAGTCCTATGGGGGCGGGGAACACCCCGTAACTCACACGGGCCGACCCCCTGTATGTCCATACTTGTTTTTAGTTCTCATCTAAACAAGATAAGTTTAGCTCATGAAACTTGAAAAAATATGTAGTAAAATGTTTCCCCAATTTTGAAAAACTGGTCGCTCGCTAATAAAAAAAAACACATAAACATTTACTTCTCAGCAGCTCCTGAATCCTTTGCCAAGTTGAAGAAAATATATTGGTTACATCACATTCCATTATTAATATACATGCCCTAATGATAAAGACTGTTCGAGCAAAACAAAACATGCCATGATTTTTCGAAATGTTTATGTTAAACCTCTTTCTGTCATCTCTTTACTTGGGATATTGATATGTTAAATGTTTTTTACTAAGAGGAAAATAAACCAATCTCAAGATCTTGCAAATTCCTAGAAACGAAGGCACTTTTTCCTCTTCTGTACTGTATTTTTTTCTTTTGCCAATTTCATTTTCCCCTCTTTCTTTGTGGTTGAAATGGAAATGTATATCTTATCGTGAAAGATGTTATACGATCCCTCATCTTGTTTACTCTGTCCGTTCTTTTTCGTTGAAATAGAGAGCCCTTGCAATTTTAACAAGAGACAGAGAGGCTGCACAAAATTAGAGTGAAGTTGAATAAAAATGTGACACAGTTATCCAATATATGAATATTTCGAGAAAAAAACAATCTTTACATAATAAATAGTTTCCCGTTTGACCCATTTCACAAACTGACTAAAATTTCAATTTTCACAATCTAGTGACCGAATTGCCAATTTGTGATTTGCATAGATTTAATGATCTCATATCTCAAACAATCAATAATTTCTTATTATTGGCCCGATTTATTTCAAACTTTCCCCATTCTGTTTCTCTTATTTTCTGCTTCCATCCGAGTCGACTTATTACAAGGGTCGGATTTCCCTTTAAAGATGTGTTCTGTATCCCGTGTATCAGATTGCTCGCCTGGCATTAAGTGATGCTTGAAGGCTAGAATTCCAAACGCTACGTCAATATCTACTCAAGATAGGAGGAAACCATTTTGGAAATACCAATGTCATAGCTCACTCAATAACAAAAGGTTTCGGGTATAATAAACCCGTTTAAGGACATCGCCATGGTTTAATAGGCCTATCATTTTGTTTGGACAGTATTTTCATAATTTCCGGGTTTCCGCTACCTGTTCAAGTTCCACTCCAGGCGTTCCAGTACGCTTTGTTTGTTTTGATACTCCAACATAGGACGCAGGTTGACATTTTAATTGGCAATTCTAATCCTTGGGAACAATACTACGACATACCTGCATGGCCTTGATGGTTGTGCATCAAAAATAGCCTCCTTTTGAAACGTCTTTTGTGAGAATAAGGCCAACATATGGCAGACACCTGAAAAATAAAATGCAATTGCATTATGCGGACAAAGAAAACTCCATTAGCGAGACATGACCTTCCTCGTGTAAACGTTAACGTATACGTGCTACTCTAATCACCTGCCTCAAACCACCCCATCAACCAATGTAATCAGGTCAAGTTTAACCCCCAGGTCAGCCCTAATCGAAATATCCAGGGCAGTGTCAATGCGATACCCAGGTCAGTCTCTCGTAATGTTGTCCCAGGGTTTAATGTTTCATTAAAGACTGCGGGGGGTTTGGGAGATAAAGCGCGCTCCTATGCGTGACAAATGACTCGATACAAGCACGGAACCGTTCGCCTGCTAACCCGTTTCGGGTTTCAATTAAACTTGAATGGTTGACACAATCTCCATGTGGCGTCGATTTTTCGACTCTTACTTACCTGTATCAATTAAAGACCTGGCAAACATTGGACAAATTATTATTCCCATAATAGAGGTTCATGAGTAACTAAAACAGAGTTGGTATATATAGATGATGATGATCGGCCTTGCAAATTTGAGAGTGCATTGGCATTTTCAAGTAATGTATTTTGTGTCTCATTTTCTTAACAGAGATACCGGAAAAAATTAACCACGAGCAGAGAAATGTATCTGTCTTCTTCTTTTTTTAAAGATAAAAAGATATAAAGTTTTCGCAAATATTAACAACCTATAATTTTAGTTATTCCTTTCATTTTTGACCGGTATACCATTTTTCTTTAAATACATGCTTACCACGCCTATTCTTCTCTCCATTCCAAACGTTTCTTTACTCGATGATGACATTATCTAATCATTTCATATGGGCTGCAGAGTTAATGATATCGACCCGTCCAATAATCCCTAGCCCCAGAGCTCACGGGGGAAGTTCTCATTTCCTTTAACCAGTTCTTTTGCATCTATTCCTACAGTTCTCCCGACCTGGATGTAATCGAATGAAACTGGAGAAGTCCAGGGGACATTTTAATCAGTATAATATGGTGTTAAATTTAATCAGCGCAAGTAAGGAGCCAGCACTTTCTACCAGAGCTATTTTCAATAAGACGTGGTTGCCATGGAAACGCTCATGTCATTTGACGCAGGGAAGAGGAGGACGAAAAGGAAAAGGTAGATCTTTGTCAGTTGTGGATGACGGAGGGCCAAAGGGTTTGGCTCCGTGTCTTCTAATTTCTGACAGTGGCATCCATAGTGCTCCCAGCATGCAACCTCGTTCCAGTCTGCTTGTCCGATCTTCATTTTGTTATTGTACAAGAATAACTGAAGGCTCGTGCGAATACAATCCAGAATGAATTTAGTTGTTTTTTTGCCACTGACATGGGACATTACTGCAGCTCAACTGGCGCTGTTTTCAGACGAGGGCCCAATTTATTCACCGGTGATTACATTTGAGTAACAATTACATTTGTCAAAGATGCCATGCTCCCCTTGAATGTGGTATTATCTTTGAAAGAATTGCTATTGGCAGTATTTTTAAAGCAATCCAGCACGCAAGACCTTTAAAGATTCGTTTTCACGCGCTAAATATAGCGAACATATTTGTATAAATTCCTGCAAACTAACAATCCTGGGAACTAATGTACACACCAATACCATTGGTGCAATTATTAACGTAGGCCTATAAGCCACCACGCCAGAAGAGAACGATATATTTTAATCCATGTCTTTTCCCAGGTCACTGAAACTCTCGGGTGACGTGGCACCCTTTCACTTGAGTTACTATATTATACGTTTAAGTTGATTCACGGACTACACCAGTCGCAAAACATTAAAACTGATCAGAATTTTGTTGTGTGTACAGTTGTTGTTGAGGTTTGGTGTGTCCTTTAACGTACGCTTGAAGCAAGGTTAGTGGTTGAAATTCGCATTATTTAGAAAGAAAGTGATCAGCTTCCAGTAGCAAAAGTATACCATATAGATGATACCCGTGTAAGCTTGAACGAGCAATGTGTGCGGTGGGAAGGGGCCTGTTTTAGTTATCGAATCATTCAGGGTCCTCTGTATTATAGGCAATAAAATATTGTTTCTGTTTTCTTTTTCAATCTTTGGCATTCATAATAGGCAAATCCAGGGCGAGGTAAAGAGGCGACGCCGCCTGCCTACCAGCCACTTGCAAGAACATGATAAATAATTTCTTACCCATCCCGTATTGAGGCGGTATTGAGGAAGAAATAAATAAAGAAAAGTGGATTATGCATCAACTGTGAAGAAAAACTTAATAGATTGCGAGAGCATCTCAGTTTCAGTTTCTTTACCTTCATCTAGTTAATATTGGTTGCCACTAATGGCGGCCCGTTTTAATATTGATCACTAATCATTTGCAAACAAACAAATTTAATATACCTGTTTATCAGGATGCCCAACAGTTATTTATTGATGTTCAATCAACTAAGTGATCATTTTATATTTACATCCTATACCTCGGGTGAATTGCTTTGTTCGCACGGCAGCCTTTCATCATCAGTAGATATTGAAGTAGTATCGCATTCTCATGTGCAAATCATGCATCGCTCGCCATTTAATGAATTCCTCACTTAAACAGCAATATCACCTAAGTACGTGTAGGCCATACGGGACATGCATATTATGTATGTATACCAGCTAAGAGGTCTAGCATTGTTCCCTGTAACTACCACTGCACTTCTCTGCTTTCAACTTAAAGCCTCAAATCCCGTGCTTTAGCTCGTCGGCTTCGCATTAACGGTTGATCCCGTTATTCGCAAAGCAGGCGCCACGGGGTCTAAATAGTGGCAATGCTGCATAGTGCAGTAGTTAACGTGTTTGTGTTGGGGAGTTGATGAAGTGATGCACGGCGGGTATGAAGAAGCCCGTCGCCCAATCCCTGCTGCTCTTAATTGTTACTAAGTCATGTTGAAAGGATACTAAAGCGATACGATGTCGATGTTATCATGTGTGAGTTCATTAAAAAGCCCATGGGTGGTATTTCCCTCACAAGGACGCACTGCTGTCCTTCTAAGAATCCTTAATCTGAAATCTCATTTCCGTCTTTAGAATAATAAAGGGACAGCATTGATATTTCGCGAATCTTCCCTGAAGCGATTGAAAAAATCCAGTCGTTCAGTTTGATAAAACAAATTAGCATGAATAATATGATGGTATATACAGTAGCATCAAATTTCCTCTTTAAAGGAAATGCGTTGGTAAGGGTGAAAATATATTTTTCCTGCATCATTCTAGTACCAAATTGATTACCACTTTTTATTATGACTGTTTTCCTGTAATAGTTTTGAATTATCCTAATTTTAAGATCTGTAGAATATCCCGAGCTGTAAATTTCAAACTTAAAAACAATTTTATTTGTGTGAGATGCTCTTGATAACATTACATCCCCCCCCCCCCCTATCTAAGAAAGAAAACAATTATATAAAAAATGCATGCGTTGCAATGCAAAATTCTTCGGCATTGTGTTTTAGCCTCATAAAATCCAGAGTATCAAGAAAACAAATGGAGAAATAAGGACATTTTGTAACTCGGTCGACTTTTATCAATCCTGTGTATTATCTTTAGCCCGATATACTGGGCACCATTGAGTGTAATATATCACGAAATCGTAAAAATCAACTTACATTTCCGTTTATAACAGATAAAAAGCGACCATTACATTTTGTAGTCGCTCTTATTGAAAAGAATCATTGCCGGAATGGGCATTGTGAGTTTTCCTCAATATACACTTCCGTCATAGATGATGCTCTTACCTATAAAATGCGTACGGTTTAATGACGTGTTTGTATTTTATAATCTCAGTTCCTACAAAAACAGGTAGCAATATGAGCGGAAGAGGAAATCACTGTCATTTTCCTCCCAACCAGGACGAATTTAATAACAGGAGATAATGAAATAGAAACCGCATGCGTCACGTAGTTCACAATAGTTATATATTTTAGTTTTTAGCTTCTTTATGATAATTATTTTCTTTGTCACTCATTATCTTTCATTTATGTGTCGTATAGCTGAAGAAAAATATGACCATTCCTTTGATGAAAACGGATTTGGAAGAAACGGTGGCTTCTTCTCAGTGCATTGACCGCTATGTCAGCATATTAAAAAAAATTAACATGCATTTAACCAATTCTTGTAAAAGCTACTTTGTACATATTCAAAATGAGACAAGTCGATTTCACATTTCAAAGTTTCTTGTAAATTTGCTGTACATATTTTATAAAAACACTCCATTGGCACGTTTGGCCATTAATAATCGATCAGAGACTCTCGAGTTTAAATTACCAATCCTTTTGCCTTTTGTAGAGAATCACTAAATTCCTTTAAGCAGTTAATCTCGCTCCACTCCACTTGACTAATCCAACGTATATGCCTCGAAATCTTACATTGCTGAATGGGGGGGGGGGGGGAGGGGGTTATAGAGAATGAACGCTGGATGGGTTTGGAGCGTTATTTGTTCTAGTGAGGCAAGGGGGCCTCATGAGAAAACCTGTGGTCAACTCAAGAGTGTCATAATCAATATTGAATGAATAACACAATGTACCAGAGCTCCCAAGCAAGAAATTCATATACCATAAAGTGACATCGCAAGACTGGTTGAGATGTTTGTAAAATCGTTAAAGGCGAATAGGACATGACAGCAACTGGCGACCCTCTTATCATTATTGGTATTCAGTATATCGACTTTAAACCCTGTCATAGCTGCGAGAGCAATGGGATATACTTTCCACTCTACAAAATAATGAAAAGAAGGTAAAAAAATGAAGAACAGAATAAAAGAAGAAAACTAAAGGAAAAGGAGGAAAAGAACTTGAAACCATGGTACGACCCCTCTCACACCTTTCCCAATCCAGCATGCCCGGTGCCCTTTCTATCTCGTAATTCATTCACACTTTTACACGATATAATACCGGTGCCCCCCCCCCCCCCCCCCTCCGCGCCCTCGCCATGACATCAAGGCCCCCTTAGTAGTTAGATCCGTGCTATGCCGCAGATACTACGAGCTCTGGCGCCACTGAGTGCGATGTGGTTTGATCTGATGCTTTAACGATGCACTCATCCTCGAGTTATGTGCGTATAAAATTGCGCGACTTTGATTTTATTCAGTATTGGCACATTAATAGAATATATAACCATCAAGTCGCGACGCCATAATATTTCAGCGGGTTGCAAATATATTGTCAGCACATAATTGGGAGAAAAAAAGCCTTGAAGGGAACAGAATCCATAGACTTGCCGGTACAAGGGACATTCTAGTTGCATAATTAAAATGGTGTATATAATATTATAACGAATTTAATGGAGTACTTCAAAGGGATGGCGATATTACATAAGATTTTAGATCTTTAATTTTTACTTCCATCGACATTTTCATTCTATGTTATTATACTGCGGGATCCTTAGATGATGCCGACTTTTATTTTATTGCAACTAGTAATGAATCTGTAATACAATACGACACCCTACTTTAACGACGCTTCGATCTGATTCTTAAGTATTTTTTTCGGGGCAACATTTCTCTTAATCATTCATCTTATCCATGATTTCATGTGAACTTTTATGACTTCAGAGATTAAAAAATATGAAATTTAAACATTGTATGCACTTCTCTCACAATCCGACTCCACATCAATGAACTTAGTGTATTCATCAAACATTACAGATTGGTGTCGCCTTTCAAACTATTCATGATTCAAAGGATGCATGCACAGACAGTCTGACTTGGTTGATCCAGCAGAATCAATGAGACGTGATGATACCAATTCCCCAAAGACTTACAATTTTCCAAGAATCGTATATCTTCTCATCTCCATTGCATCCTTTACCATTAATTTCCCCGTTATTATTATGATCCTACCTTCATCTATAAAGTTGTATCTTCCTTCATACATTCTTTGATCTATTGGAGATGATTGCGGAAATAGAGAGATTAACATTAACGGAAAAAGAAAATATTACTTGTAAGAGATAGTCACGGAGATTATCAAGAACGCCCTCGAAAGCTACTATAATGTCGGTCACTATCATCAGAAATAGAAAGTCAGAAAGGGATGAATAAATAAACGACCGTGTTTTCTCATTAGCTGTCAACCTGTCAGTGCTTTTCTTTTGCGTACTAAGAAATGCGACACAAAATCCTTTTAGCTGTAACATTAGAAAGCAATCTCCGACTGTATTGCTATTTTACCTTTCGGAAATCATTTTGCTCTATTTCATCTATACTTCGAGAAGCCAGCTCGACAGCAGCGAGAAGTTTCCTGTCTTTGATTTTGAAAGCAGAGTTGGATTTCCTTTCGCTTGTTATAGAAGTAGATCCGGAAGACTGGAGGCAATCCTTTCCCTGGAGTGAGATGTTGTGATTAGTTACCATTGTTGTCGACCAGAAGTGGCATGTTACCTCACCTCATCAGAAGATCGACAGCTGAATTTCCCTAGGAATTATTTCTTTCCAAGAATTAAAGGCGAATTCAGCAAAGCTTGATCGAAAGCAAAGCCAATTATGTGTTTTAAATCTCCGCAAAATATGGTAATCCTATATGATTGGTACCTGCAAGATAAGACGAATCCATGAATTAAAGACAAGATAGAAAACTCTGATTAATAATAGAGTAAAATTGCAGTTTTCAAACCATTTTCTTGATTTGAAGAATACAACAGTTTTCATCGGTTTTTAAATATAGTGATACACCTTGCGCAAACATTTCTGTGCACTAATGTTTAATACCTAAGGTTTATTGTTTGTATCTTATTACTGATGCTGATTCGAAATCTAACAAACGTCTGTAAAACATTATCACTTACATTTGAAACGGAAGAAAATAACGGTCTTATATCATGAAATGATACAAATTATGCATGAATAAACGGATAGAAAGTGCTAATGAAGGTTATTACGCTTCATGTTGATTAAACAAGCAAACAATAATACAAATATAATTATAGGCGTAACCCGTCTACGAAAATAATGTTTACAGCAAGCCTATTCTAAAACCGTTTTTATATTTGAAAGCTGTTTGTATTTAATCGGTTTGTCGGTTGGTTGGTTCTATTTAATATCATTAAATATGAAATACAAACATCATAACACCTAAAGTAACAAAACACTAACATTTTTTACATGGTCCCTTTTTAGAAAAAAATAAAATATTAACATTAAAATGAAGATCGAGGGATCACCCGCTTCAAATCAACCGACATAGTTGATTTGCTCTTTCTCGGGGTGCCAACATAACTACAATGAATATAATTAATCAATTATTTAATGATAATAATGATATAAACAAAAAACATTAAACAGAATGCGTACATAATTATTTCATTATCATAATATACCCAGAAACTACACCACCCACGCTTCCCACCCCACCTAAAGCTAATTTTTATTTCACTTTTAATGAAGGGTCTATTCTCAGAAGAAGAAAAATACTTATAATATAGATTACAGTTAACATTGAGTGGTAGTCATTTTACATTTTACCACCACGACATAGAAAAGTATATTATTCAGCTTTTTTTTTTTTTTTTTTTTTTGGGGGGGGGGGGGGGGCAAGGTTATAGTCACCTGGTTGAAATTAAAAAAAAAAAAAAAGTATTCTGATAGTTTACAAATACATAATTCTCCTGTAAATGATGATGATGATGATGATGATGAACAGCATTTTGTATGGCGCCATATATCTGTTTCAAAAAATATTCAAAGGCGCGAGCTCCTCCAATAAAGATAGCATTTAAATGTCTGAAGGAAGAATGTGGAGCCTCATAATGCAACATTTTTAACTTAAAAAAACAAATGTGATGGATTTGGTGATTGTGTAAAGTCTCCCAGTCTAGAATATCATGATTTTTATGCACAGACTTGTGTTCTAAAACAGTTGTTTTCAATATCATTCTTCCAGCCCGATTTTGCTATTTCTGTAACATATTCAATTGTGTTTTGTTGGCGGAGGGCCATACTACATCAGCATAATCAAAGTGTGGTTACTGATGTACAAAAGCGTCAGACTGGATTCATTAAAAAAGAACTTAGCCTTCCAAGAAAACTAATCATCTTACTACTTTTGATGGCTTACATTTACAATATGAGCATTCAACTTTAATTTGGAGTCTACCGTAACACCAAGGTATTTTAAATAATTGACGTGGTCAATACGATTATTATGAATATCCAAGTTTGATATACTGTGTCCGCGAAACATCCGTTTGCTTGCTTCCTATCAACATGCACACTCTCTGGTAATGCATTTCGGAGGCAGTACAGCTTTGAGAACTTCCCATGTATCTGATCGACCTTTGCAATGGTTTATCATTTCTGAGTAATATATAACATGTTTTTTTCAATTTTGATTACACATGTAACTTTATTTCATAATTGTATACTTCTTCACAGTTTTCTTCTAATTTACTTAATTTTGATTTGCTCTTCATTTTATCCCTATATTTCATTAGACCGAAAATCTATTAAGTGAGCCATGGAGAGCACTTTTACTAACCTTTCGAGTTCGTTATGGCATTACGAACTCCTCAAATTTACCAACGGCTTCATCAAAATCATTACATTTGTCTAACTCTGACCAACTTTGAAGTCTCTTATCTTCTCTGAAGGCTTCTACGTCGAGGCCTTTGATCTTCCTATAAGCAATTAAGTTACAAGTATTTTTTGTATTGCTGTGATGACCTACTTTCAAAGAAACGTGGCTCAATGAATGATCGCTGAACCAAACATCAATTTCGTGCCATGCAGTTACTATATCAAGGTTATTACATAACATGTGATCAAGTAGGTGAACTCATTGTAACTCGAGTAAATTTTGTCGTATTAAAGGTAAAGACCAGTTATGGTCATGCGATTGCATTGTGAAAGAAACGTTGTGGAATCGATCAGAAAAGGTTGATCATCTAACATCTAGCATCTGCAAGGTTCTGGAATCATCAAAATGATAAGAAATTTGGCCCATTCTTCGTAAAGTTACAAGCACTATACACAGAAATATGTATATGGGACTACCCTATATCTCTCACAGACCATGAGAGAAACAAATGTACCAAATATATGAATTAGTAGGCTGTTTCCCGGCAATTTTGTTATCATCATGTATTAGTCAAAACATATTCTTTCACATGATTGGTAATGAGAGCTTCCATTTCATCTTTTGAAATTGGGGCCTTTCCAATACTGGTCTTTACCTTTAACATACGTGTAGTGTAAGTTACTTACCATGCTTACTTGGGTATATATACTTGGGTGTAGAGACTGGAAGCTTAGCTTATTTGTCCCTCTTTACGTTTGCATCCCGTCTCAAGTATGGTTCAAACTTCATTGGATTGTTGCTCCAATACCTTCCTAGGGATGACTTGAATAGGTTAATGGTGGCAGCATTGACGTCTTCCTTAGGCAGGGTATTCCAATTATTTACACTCCTTATTGAGAAAGTTAAGTATACATGTATCATTAATTTGATTATAGTTTTTACATTCTCCATTTTTTGAAATTTTGAAAATGATGAAATGTGTATATCCCATTAGGAGGAATATTTGCATTCGTCTTTCAACTGAAGATCGCATGCTTTCATACAAACCCTAAAGTCTCACACGTTTATTAGGAGGTCCATACCAGTTGATAAAATACAGTCAATTATCTCTTGTAAAATCAATCTTCAGAATTATTGCTTCTAATGATTAGCAGAAGAAGCTTCTATCTGAATAAAGATCAAATTCTCATGAATATAGATAGTCACTCCCCCACCGTGTCTATTACGATCTTTTCCAATCACACGATAAGCATCAAATTTGATCTATTCTCTTGAACTTTCTTTCTTTCTTTCTTGTTTTGATTTTGTTTGGCAATCAGTCACAGATGACTATTTTTGCCACACATTATTTTATGAATTATTTATATATATACAGTACAATTACATGTCATTAATGACTATTTTTAGGATTCTCTTTCTTTCCATCCCCTTCCCTTCTGCTACCATCAAGCCTAGTCTCATTCAAAGCTATATATGAATATCATTTCTGGACGATATATTTCTTACCTCATCAAATTGTTTTAATAAATATACAACATTTAGTTAGGTGAAAAAAGGGCTATCGTTTCCAAGGCATTTTAAAGTAACTGATACACTATTTGCATTACTATCCCTATAGACTTCTTCTGGTAAACAAATATACAATTATTTTTCATAATAAACATTTTCAACAAGCCCAACCCATAAAATATTCCGAAGGGTGGTTGTTTTGTTTATCTGTGACATCAAAACAAGCAGTATGAATCCATTTATTACACATTGTCCATTTCAGCCCTTTATGTTTACACAAATGAAATGATTAAATAGAGTGCCATGGCTACTGATGAGTGCTATATAACAGGCGCGGATCCAGGATTTCTTAGGGGGGGGGCCCAAATTTGAAAATATGCGAGCCAAATATTGGTACGTAATGGTGACCAGCAGTGACGTAATGCGGGGGGGGGGGGGGGTCGGTGCAGGGAGGGGCAATTTCCCCCTCCCTCCTCCGCGAAACGCGGAAGCTTTGACGTTTCATTAAATTATTAGAGAAAGAAGACGATTCGTTGTACCATTCTCGAAAATAATTCTCGTCTAAATTTAATCTTTCCCCTCCCGCGCGAAGCGCGGAAAATTTTACGATTTATTAAATTATTAAAGATAGAAGACGATTCGTTGTCGAGTTCTCGACTCTTAATCCTCGTCTGAATTTAGGTTCCCCCCTCCCTTTTAAATTTCCTTAAATCATTAGAGAAAGAAGACGATTCGTTGTACCGTTTTCGAAAATAGTCCTCGTCTGAATTTAGATTCTCTCCCCCCCCCCCCTCCTCCCGCGCGAAGCGCGGAAGCTTTTACGTTTCATTAAATCATTAGAGAAACAAGACGATTCGTTGTACAGTTCTCGACTCTTAATCCTCGTCTGAATTCAGTTTTCCCCCTTCCGCTCGAAGCGTAGAAGCTTTTACGATTTATTAAATCATTAGAGAAAGAAGACGATTCGTTACACCGTGCTCGACTCTTAATCCTTGTCTAAATTCAGTCTCCCTCTCTCCCCCACCTGCGCGAAGCGCGGAAGCTTTGACGTTTCATTAAATTATTAGAGAAAGAAGACGATTCGTTGTACCATTCTCGAAAATAATTCTCGTCTGAATTTAATTTTTCCCCTCCCGCGCGAAGCGCGGAAGCTTTTAATTTTCATTAAATCATTAGAAGACGATTCGTTGTACCGTTCTCGAAAATAATCCTCATCGGAATTTAGTTCCCCTCCACCCCGCGCGAAGCGCGGAAGCTTTTACGTTTCATTAAATCAATAAAGATAGAAGACGATTCGTTGTCGAGTTCTCGACTTTTAATCCGCGTCTGAATTTAGGTTCCCCCCTCCCTTTTAAATTTCCTTAAATCATTAGAGAAAGAAGACGATTCGTTGTACAGTTCTCGACTCTTAATCCTCGTCTGAATTCAGTTTTCCCCCTTCCGCGCGAAGCGTGGAAGCTTTTAATTTTCATTAAATCATTAGAAGACGATTCGTTGTACCGTTCTCGAAAATGATCCTCATCGGAATTTAGTTCCCCCTCCACCCCGCGCGAAGCGCGGAAGCTTTTACGTTTCATTAAATCATTAAAGATTCGTATTACCGTTCTCGCCTCTGAATCCTCGTCTGAATTCAGGTTCCCCCCTCCCGCGCGAAGCGCGGAAGCTTTGGCGTTTCATAAGATTATAAGAGAAAGAAGACGATTCGTTGTACCGTTCTCGATTCTTAATCCTTGTCTGAATTCAGTCCCCCCCCCCCTGGCTACGCGCCTGCGGTCAGATAAACACATTTTGATACCATGTCTAACCCCGCAAGCTCAGGGGTTTAAGGCAATAAATTACGGTCAGATAAGCATTCAGGGGCCCGTCTTAGGGCCCCTGGTGGGGTCGAGGCGGCGGAGCCGGCACCTGAAGCTCAGATGTTTTAGGCGTTTAATTAAGGTCAGATGAGCATTTTTTTTTGTATACCTTATTATTTTGTGACACTGGCAGGTCACTATTTGGCGTGGGGTCCAGGGGGCGGAGCCCCAAAAAATCAGGGGTTTTAGGCATTAAATTACCGTCAGATGAGCATCTAAGGGCCCGCCGTAGGGCCCTAGGTGGAATCCAGGGGGCAGAGCCCCCGGAAGCTTAGGGGTTTTAGGCATTAATCACGGTCAGATGAGCAAATTTTGATGCCTCATTATTTTTTAACACTGGCAGTTAACTATTCTTTCTTTCTTGCTCTCATTCTATTTTATTTCTCTTTAATATACTTTTTCAAAAAAGTGGGGGGGGGGGGGGGTGTTCGGGGCTCCCGATCCCCGCCGTACCTCGGGCCCTGACATGTAGGAATCTCAAGAATCATATTTTTGGCCTGGCTGTAAATTTAGGAATTTGTCATTTTCCAACAAACACATACAAACGTATAATTTATTAAAAAGTGATGAAAAATCTCGGAAATTATGTCAGCATTATTTGTAATCCACCGTTGTGGAATTAGAAATAAACCATGTTTGAAATTGATTCCCCCCCCCCTATCAGTACGCCAGTATCTCCTATTTCATTTTTTCTTTCCCTTTCCTTCCTTCTCTCTTATTTTTTTTATTGGGGGGGGGGGGGGGGGGGTCAACAGCCTAGGAGGCAAGGCCCTTTCGCCCCCCCCCGATCTCCTTCTTCCCCCTTTTCTTTTCTTCTTCCTCTTCTTTCTTTCCCTTTCTCTCCTCTTTCCCTTTCCCTTCTTTTCCTTTCTTCTTTTTTTTTTTTTTTTTTTGCGGGGGGGGGGGGGGGGGCCAAGGCACGCTCGGCCCCCCCCCCTGGATCCGCGCCTGCTATATAATGGGTTTATATCTTCGTTAGACCGTGCAGAGCATATATACTGCGCGCTAAATAGGCTTTACCGTCCATAATTATATATTTTTAAATCCTTTTCCGTTTCATTATTTCCATTATTGGTTCTTTTAATGGTGAGTCAGAAGTTAAGCTCAGACAAAATGTGAGTTGAAAAGGGCAAATTTACTCTTCTCTTTCTCTAATATTCGAAACCATAGTGGCATTGTCAAATGAACTGATGTGAATTGTAATGAGTTTTACAGTAAAAGTATAGGATGAATAAACGGTATATATTTTTGGTGAAACAATATACTGTGGTGTTTGCTTTCAGTATGCCTTTGTTTTTATAGATGGGAAAAACAATGCTTCTTTCTGCAATTTGTTTTCTTCAAGATGGTGACTTTGATTTGACTTTAATCAACCAATTACCCAAGATAGACAAGATACAAATAGCGAATCGTAAACACACCCAAAACCACCCTGTCGACAACATTAATAATAAAATACTGAACACTAGTTTACTGACTACCCATCACTCTCTAATTATTACTTCCATATATCACATCACATGTGGATGCCGTCAAGCACAGGGGTTGAATTCATTTAGAGGATGAGGAGCCCCCGAGGTGTAAGGCGTGTAAGTGCACACAGACACATGTGTCTCAACAAAAGAAATATCTGTCCCCCTGGTGTATATGGCACGGCTCCAGGCAGTTACTCAGAATTTATGATGCCGCTTTAATTTCGGAACGACAGCCCAACTCGTGCCATCTGCCCAGCGTGAAGAAATATTGATGCTCGGCAGATAGATACAGAATTAATCTAGAAGGGGAAATAAAGCTAGCATGCCTGTTTGCAGCATACTAGCACGTAAGACATGCCAGTGTCGTTGACTTGTAAGATGTCAAATAAACGGCTCTTGCTTAGAAAGAAAGCTTCGGAGAATAGGATGATAATGGTGCATTAGCGGGAGAGAGCTTTTCTTATTTTTAATTATTGATCGTATCACGTTTATTAATAACCAATTTTGAGGAATGTAGGTTGATTTTATGAGCAGGGTGCATTTATATTGGAGAATTTGCTTGATCTGAAACATTTTTTGTAAGAATTTTAAAAAGATATTACCAGTTGTTCTGAACATTATTGGCGATGTGATATTAACAGTTAGAATGAAATAGAATTAGAAAGAAGTGATGGAGATGGTCAAATCAGAATCGTTCATCTACTGTTAAAAAAGTTCAGTTTGATAAAAGTAAATTCTGCCATCCCCTTTCCTCCCTTCTAAAAAAACTGCTGTCAAGTAGGTTTGCTTACTTAATAGCCAGTTTGGAAAATTCTTTATATCATTATTTTGTTGGTGCTTATAAAATGTATGGTGCTTATGATCGTTAATGTGATTATCAACATTCCTTATCTAGCCTGTAAAAGACAAATAGAGACGTTGGTTAATTTAGAAATTAAACCGTTCAATTTGATGGATGAAAATTCGTTCATTACCCTTTCCTCCCCGTTTCGAAGAGAGCTGCCATTGGTATCAAAATTCTGATCATCATGCACGTTTATCTTGACGTCGCCTCGTTCAAATCCGTTTTGTCAGTAGATTCTTCTTGTGCGTGTCAAATAACGAAACACTATCTGTCACGCGCACACCACTTCTATGTAAGGCAATCCATAAGAGAAGCAGTAACACAATATTGACATTTAATTTTCTAGAATCAACCCGATGGTGGTTTGGATGAAGATGAAGATTGGGAGAGAAAGAGACGGTTGTTATGACAGCATCCTCCAGCCCTGTCAGCACACTTAGTAGTACTTAAGGATCTTACATCGCGTGCTGTTACACCAATCATTAAAAGCCCTCTTTGATTGTCGGTTCAGCCTCTTCACATATCATCAAAGACTGCTTAATTTATTAAGTGCACCAGGAAGTGAATTGGAGCACAAAGACCACAATGAACAGTAGCACTGGAGCCTCTCATATTTACAAAGAAAGAAGAAAATAGTAATCGAACCAAATATCCAAATCACGCAATCAGTGCTTCCTTCCGCAGTATTATAAGCGTTGATACTTTAATCAAGTAAATTTGTTCCATTTGTTATACATTGTATTATGTAAATATGACACAATAACTGGGTTATATGGTCAGGGAAACAAAAGACACACACACATTATTATAAACTCAATAATATGATTTATTATTATCAAGCAAGGTATAATCTTTTTGAAAATGACTGTAAGTATAGTTTTAAAAAGGTATTAAGAAGTCATTCGGTGACATTTAGGTACTAAATACACGGATCTACCTCATGATAGTGGATAACCTTCGGGTCTGATATTTAAATCAGTCATAGTTGTTACTTATAGAGAGAAATACAAACTTTTACTAACAAAATATCTCCAATTTACAAATTCAAATTATGAAATGCATTTTGAAAATGAAACAAAATATAAAATCAAAGTCATAGTTCTTTACAGGATTCATGTATACAAAAAAAGGTGTTAAATTGAGCATCTCACAAATCTATTTTAATTGTTAGAATTTATGAACGGGCTATTTGAAATTGTTTATTTTGATATCAATCTGGACTAAATTAAACGTCACTTCCTCGTTTTTACAGGTTAAATTACCCAAGTTCACCAACATTTTATCACTGTTTTTTTAAAAATTAAAAGAAGACAAAATATATGGCATGGTAATATGATAACGGATTCGTATTGTTGTGATTGACTAAATATTAGAATACCAACAGACTCATACATTATGGTTAAAACTTCCAACTTAATATGCACAAACATAACAGGTGAGCATTTGTTAATGCTAATCTTTCTGAATCCCATTGATTTTTATGAAATTATGCATTAATTGCGTGTGTAAATATTGGTTTATATTTCTTTAAAATACAGGGCATACTTTGTCCTCCGTTTGGCTCTTTAAAAATCTGTAAAAGTGTAGTCAATTGTGTATAATTCAGCCATGCAACAAATCTCATGGGTATGCACGCTCATGTCAGTATATTGTGTGCGCTCCAAAGAGCTTTCCAAAGCAATTTTCTTCGAAATTCATTCGTGGCCGAACGAGATCCATTGACCGTGTGATGAATTCATTGCCACAAATATGTCAAGACGGTACAAACGTTCAGTGGATGATATAGAGTGAGTTTACTGGATGAAGTTCTAAGGGAGATGCACACCTTCATTCAATAGTAAGCAGAATGGTGCACATTTAGATAGATGTGAGTTGGTTTATAGCTGTACAGCCAACTCTCTGTCTTCGCCTATAACCTGACTCTGGCGTACCCCGGTTCGAAATTGAGTCCCGTCTCTCGGATTGTGAAGTTAAAAGTCGAACCTAAGAAAATAAGTTAGTATACAATCATATCTTATTGATACACGTATGTTAGAAGTAAATCCCCACCCCCATACAGTCCTTGATATTAGCCCGCAACTTATTCTTTAAGCTTATAGCTGCGACCATATTGAGACAATAGTTAAGTATGTTGATCAAGTTGATCCATACTAAACATGAGTTGCTCAGTTCATAGAATCTTGATTAAAAACGTTTCTTTTAATTATATGTTGATTGTTATTATCAACATGCCTATCTGAGTTGGAATGCGATAAATAAATCCGAAATTACAAATAAACACACAAGCTCGCGTTCTTCGAAATATTTTGTGCAGGTCATCTTTGTTTAGCTTTGTGGAATAACTATATAATTATATAACATGATAAGATTACGTATTTGTCAACTCAATATTGAATCTCTGTACAAAGTTATGAAAAAATACAACCAGACTTTTCATCAATACATTTAGCTCTGAAGCAGAACAGGATTCTTTCCGATTACGCTATATCTTCAGCGCAAATATTCTTTGCTTTGTAATTATTGTTTTCGTTATTCCATTTTTTATGATGGGTGTGCACATCGCTATCATGATCTCTACAAATATTGGACAGTGAACAAATCACCCTTTTCAGTTGATCAGGTAATGAATTTACAGCATAAAGTAATCACGGTTTCACTTGATTAAATAATATTCCATAACTCGGCATCACACTCAATTACTGCAAGGCATCATCATCATTATAATAGCGCCAACAAAAACCCATCCATCTGTCCCTCGCCCCGTCTAGATAGATTGCCCGCATCATCGAGGGGTGTTTTAGCAAGGACATGGGTGAGTTCTGGAGATAGAAGAGAGTGAGAGAGAGAGAGAGAGAGAGAGAGAGAGAGAGAGAGAGAGAGAGAGAGAGAAAGAGAAAGAGAGAAAAGACCATCACAAGGGGCCCTGCTTGACCGCCAGCATCCTCGTAATCGAGTCCACTCGTGTTTTGTGCAACACACGGCATGCCGCTGACGCCACTATGTCGCTCCATGCCGCTCACCGCATCACTCACTTACGGTTAAATATGCTTACAAACCTAATATAGACTGTTATTCAGACCCCCTACCGGGTGAGAAATAATTTGAAAAATTACAGTTACACTGATTTAGTTGTTATTGATACAACTCAGATATTCGACTGTGTATCTGCTGCCATCAAGAACGTTTCTATTAAAAAAAAAACATATTTGGAGTAAACTATAAAAAGCTGAATAGGCCTATGTACAATGTTGACAAAATATAAACGATTTAAGATAAATATACATAGAAGAGAAATAGCATATTTGAAACTATAATGATAATAATTAAGAGTAAATAGAATGATTATTATCACAAAATCTACTCAATCGCAGAACTTTTTTTTTTTCGTTAATGATAATTTCAAACATGGCCCGAATTCACAAAGCAAGGTTTGAGCTCAGACCAAGGTTTGAGCTCAAACCTCCTTTTGTTTCGCCAAACCTCCTTTTGTTCTTTACAAACCAGGTTTGTAAAAAACGCGTAAAACGCGTCGTATGACGCACATAAACCTCGGTTTGTCGACAAACCTCCTTTGTGAATTCGGGCCATTTTGTTTTGAACTAAATTGTGATAATCCAACCTATTTTATTTATACAAGATGACCATTTTGATAATGAGCACTGTGGGTATGCATTTGCCTTCTACAATTTATCAGGTATAAAAAGTAGGGTTACATGAAGATTAAACAGAAAATATATCAATTAATTCAACTTTTTTTTTTTAGAAGAGTTGGATATAAAATCGGTATTTATTGAAAAGAAAAATGAAAATCAAACCTACACACCCCTTAAAAGATAAACAGGAGAAAACGATTATGAATGTTTCATATTACGCATGCAGATATTCATTTCACCTAAAAGCTGGCTAGGCAGGGTGTGTTGAAGGAGACTGTATAATCCTTCTCTCTTTCCAAGTACAGCTTGAAATCCTCGCATTTCGTAGTCCCTGCATGCATGCTAGAGCCTGACGCCACTTGTTTAACCTTCGATTTATTTGAATATTACCCTCGCTTCTCGGCTTACTCCAGCATGCACGCGAACTTAAAGTTACAGGCATGACTGCTGATAATGTACGAAAGGATATAATGGATGCTATAAATCCTCAAAGGGCTCACAATTCTATTTTGTCTTCTTTATTTTGCATTCAGAAAGGTATCAGTACCTGATGAACCGTTTATTATAAATGCTGTTTAAACTTGTTCTTTCAATGTCCAATTTATAATTTTTTAAATTAAAATGTACGACGAAAAAAATATTGAATTTCTCATCATTTACAAGTGAATGTGTTTTATTTATATATTTTGCTAGTGTGTGTTTACCGAAAAGCTCTTTGTTAAAAGAAAGTGACCTCCTTCTTGCCTTTTCGAGATCTTATATTATATTCGAGAAAGAGTTTATTTTGTGTCTCAATATTTACGACTCCCTGAATTACCCAAAGTAATCTAAGAATATTGATTAGGCGTCTTTGGAATTCATGTACCGTATCCGATGAAAAGAGTATTCAACCTAATGCAATTAAAATATATATTCATTTTGTTGAGCTCTACTGGCTCATCAAGGAGATCCCGGAAGGAGATAATATCCCCAAGAAGATTATTTGCCTACAAAATGCACACGCGTGAAATAATGTGCATTGGAATGTAAATATGCATGTATATAGCAGCTTGATTTATATTGCCTTTCAAATTTCCTGTAACAAATTTATATAAATGTAATTTGTGTTTTAGTGATGACCTTTATGAAGTAACTAAAAGGCTAATTTGATATCCATAGATAGCATTTAGTGAAGCATACGTTCTGTAAATATTTCAAATCAATCAACTGCATATTTTGGCTTCGTGAGGCATTTCCAACATTCTTTATATACAGCGAAAGTTTATGATTTTGATAATCATGCACATCTTCTGTTTAAAATATGAATTTGATAATTTAACTTATAGTTATACGAATCCCTTTAGGCGTTTTCAGTTAATGGTTTTGACAAAGTGCACCATGTCAGTGACACTTTAATACATTAAGTGATAAGATATAAACACCATAATAATCTGCGCAGCTGAGCTAAAGCTAAGCTGGGAGGAGAAAATGACTCCACCCACATGTTCTCTGAATTTGGCGCACAATCCAGGGTCGAGAGCTTCATACCATCCCCATACAATGCAAAATGTATGTATTGATTGTAATTATGTGACTATACCAGCTGACGTGCACTATAGTGCTCTGCCCTTACATTCGGGAGCATGATAAAGTCGAGCTGGGAAGACCAACCGAAGCGTTAAACCTCTCGAACAAAGACCGAAACAACATCGCGGTAATAAGTTCCTGGGACCCGACAACCAGGCTTTGAAAAAAGCTAGAGGCTATAAAACAACTCGTTTAAAGCCGTCTGGTAGAGCGTGTGTAAAGCCTTTCGCGTTGGGAGACCGAGGGGGGAAGGCTTGCTGTTGACTTTAAGCCCCCCTGATTGTAGAGACATAACAAAGCGAACCGTGCTCGTTGCTTGAGTGAGCGATAGCGCTGATCTATGGTAGACGTAAACCTATTCCTCTCTCTTTACAGTCTTTACCGCCACAATCCCCTCGGGCTTATATTTGACGAAACTTCCCGATAAATAAGCACTCTGTCAACCCTTATTATCTTCCAAAGCCCCGCTGATAAATGAACTCGGGAAATGAGATTTGGGGCCTACTTTCACCCGATAGCAATTTAACATGGACGATGAAGAAAGGACGTGTTTGTCTCTCATATCTCTTGCCCCGGCTTTAGCAGCAATATTATTGATGCAAATTCACGTGCTTAACAGCATTTGGTGGACAGTGGAAAAACCAGATGCAAGCCTGCCTCTCGTAGTAATATGATGATTTTTTTTCTTCTTCAAATCTAATAAAGAATCCCTTGGTATGTTAAATCATTCCAGGTCTGTGTTTGAACAATGTCCGAGCCAACATCGTTCTGTGTTCACATGGAAATACTAGACGCGTTCACATCGAGGTGCCTTGATGCCGAGGTCAAAGGTGGTCATTATGCCAGAATGATTCAGGTACGACAAGGGTAAAAGAAAAAGTGTGCTTATATTATATACTGCTGTACTTGAGGGTTCTGGCAAGCTTGTGTTTTTTAACAAACCCGCTGAATGTTTCAGTTTACCCGAATACTGTATGTGAGTGACCTGAATGACCATCTGCGTTAGACCTGAAAATAAAGGAGAGAGAGAGAGAGAGAGTGTGAGAGACATAGACAGAGAGACGATGGAAGAGAGACGATGGAACACTGACAATGTAAAATCGTTAAATCATTGAATAGTCTCACTTTTGAACACGTGATACCAAGGATCAAAGAAGATGATGAGACCTTTCCATTTACAGTTTAACAGAAGCAAAGGATTATTGGCCAATATGTTCACGTGTTCGTACATGCACAATCAATAATCTATAGTTAAAGATCTTTCACGTTTACAGACGGTTGCGTCTTCTTATCGCCAATTAAGTTTTCTTTGTCTACAAATGCAATCATAGGAAGTCTTCATAATTATAGTGGATAAGTCAGCGGACTGTGGATCACAGGGTACTTGGTTAGGAATCTCTATCATGGCGCAAGACATTTATTGACCCAGGTGAGAAAGTGGGAAACCGAAGAAATTCTGCTTCGTGTTTCATCGAGTCAATGTTTCAAGTTATCCAATGTCTCTAGGCTTTCACAGAACCTCTTTTAAATTTTAGTAACCTCAATATTTGTATTAATTCAAGAAAGGACACTTTTTGGAAATTACCAAAGATATTGACAGTACACTTCCATGAAAGAAGATAGTACCCCAAGTAAATTTTGTCCATTTCGACTGACTCAATGATAAGGCTCATCTTAAACATGGGATATGAGAGAAGTCAAGATTGTGTCATCATAACAAAGAGAATGTCATATATTTTGATTTCTTGAGTCTGAGTTGCCATTGTCAACTTTCCCCAAAAATAAGTCAGCAGTTGTTTAAAGACAGAAATAAAAACACGTAAGGGCTTTGGACCCACATTCATTGCTTCAGCAAGAACTTGGTACACGAAAATATTGACAATACTTTTAGTATAGTGCAATAATTCCTTATTAAATCTATGAGCGTTCATCAGTTCTGTATCAAAAGATTATTCATGGTATTAATATGTCGTATTTATATGACGCTGTGTATCTAGAACTTTTTTTTCAAGGCATACAGGGGAAAGAGGTGAAACAAAGAGGCCAAAATAGTGCTTTATCAAAGTGTCGAGCAATAGTGAGAAGGAATTGTTTTTAAATTGAATATGAAACTAGAAATTCTGCAGCTTGTAGCGATGGAAATTGCCGTTATTGAATGACTAAAATGCATTACAAAATCTTCTCTGCAGATGTAATAATATCAAGATGGGACGCAAATCGATGAGAAATAATCTTTTCCATTACACGTGCAATATGATGCTAAATGTCGCCAACCCTGAATACTATTTTCCATTTTTCGAAAAATCGATTAAAAGATATTTGATCATACTAATTCTGATCCCCTTTGTGATTAATCAATATCATGTTGTAGTTTAGATACTCACACTTTTGATCATTACAAAGTTTAACCAATCGTCTATATGTTTATAAAGATATAAGGCTCAGAAGACCCAAATCAAATATAGGCCTTTAGTATTTCAGTGCACCTCCATGTTATCGTAAACTCTTATAAACTTTAAAAACATTTTTCTTACTGTATATGATTTAGAGGATGCTCAATGCTGATATTTTTGTTTGATAGATCAGTGTTATTGTTGGAATAATCACATTATTTTTTAATCAGTCCACTCAATTGATCAACAAATCTTGAATGTGGATGCGGAAAAGTCGATCAAGTTTATAAGATGCAAATCAGTTATCAGGCAGAGTCTTTTCAATATTCTCTATGAATTATACCGTGAAATGTTGTCAAGCTGGAGTGCCGATTTATTGGCTTCTTATTCTCTGAAGCAAACGATCAAAGAATGGTGCATTCGGGTCTGTTATGTGATAAATAAATAAAATGTGATTAATACCGCTGCACCGCACACACATACGCTCCCAGGGTAAGGTGAATGAACGCAAGAACAGAGGGAGAGGGAGAGTGTGTGTGGTTTCTCGATTAAATCGAAAAGCCATGGGAGATTGGATGCGCTGTAGCTGTCCACCATAAGATGTATGGATGACAATCATGCATTCGCCACAGTGTTCGGAATTCTCTATAGTCCCACATTTGGCGTTACATTATTATCGAACGAGTAATAGAATATCATAATCAGTGGTAAGTGGTATAATGGTGACATGATGCATTATGAGTATTGTTGGTGCGAGTAGGAAACTGGTTATCATGATTTACTTTGCTTTTGCCCACTTTCAAAAGAGCATACATATTTTCTAAAATGAATGTATAAATGTACCTTTTTAATATACATTACAACACTAAAGCCCAAAACGTTGGAAACCATAATAATTTCATTTAAACAGAAGATAATATGCTCTTTGTTAAATAATAAATTATTTTTCTAGTTAGGATCATAAAAGCATAAACAGACATCACGGCTTATATTGTTTGTTGATTACCTACACCAAAAGTATTAAACGGCTAAAATTCTAAATTGCATTTCTATACCGTGCATGTATAAAGCCTCACTAGAATAGTAAATAATTGTGAGATAAAGCCGAGCGGGCTATCAAGCCATGTACTATTGTGTTTAAAATGTTTTATGTTGTGATCTGGGAAATAAATACAATATACAATACGATATAATACAATACAACAATGCAATACAGTACAATTCAATAGAGTACAGTACAATACAACTATGCTATACTGTTACAGTAGTAAAATACTATACAATGCAATTCAACTATATAAACTTCCATTGCATGATATCAAAGTAATCGCACGGTGCTTCTTTAAACAAAAATCAAAACTTAACTGATGAATTCCACTATAGAATTCATAAAAACATTGCGTATAACATATTCCTGGTACAATTTCGTCAGAAATGATAATTTCTAATCGTCCTTTGAATACCAAATATCGATGATGGAGTATAGGACATCGTCCTTGCGTGTTTAATGAAGCATTCTGTTTTCCTTCTGATTTACTCGAGCGATGAATGATTCTCCAGAACTTTGCACAAAATCGATCCTTTGCCTTAAGGTGAATAGGCACAAGAAGGTGAGAGAAACGTGATTCAAAAAGGCAATTGATAAAAAAGCTTCTCACAGCTTTCAGAAAAAAGGTTGAGCGTTGATCAGATATCTAGGGCATTATTTTTCAACTGACTTTGTGTTTACTAGATTGCATCACTTCCATTTATTTCCATTGCTAGGCCTGCATCATTTTTCCTGCCATTCTTCTGTCCTATACACTGTATTTTAAACAGATCAATTTCAACCCCAAGTCCAAATGCTGAATGATTTACTTACGACAATATCTTAATTTATTATGATTGATATAATACATTTTGCAAGTTAGTGCTTTAATTTATTCCGCTGTCTCATTATAGACACGTTACTGTATTTCGCTAGGTGTGTGCTAAAAGCAATACTTTCCACCAATAAATAAAGTATTTAAGACAATGACCCTTTGAAAGGTCGTTCCGTGCATTTCACCACCCCACTGGGCATGCGCATACACTATCTATCACACACACACACACGCACACACACTCTCTCTCCATCAAAAACCTGACATAAAGTGAATGCGGTGAGTGGAGCAATAAATACATGTGGCATCATTATAATACCTGCAAACGAGCTCAATATGGCTTGGAATGGAAATACAAAGTCACAACACCGACTCAAGGTCTCTCATGATGCATAATTCATTGGTAAAAACCTCTAACAGGGCTCTGAATAGTACGGGTAAAATAAACTTTGTAGCAGAGTGAAGCAATGATTCTGAATCATGACCTTGGGGAGAGATAGAACACGAAGGAGGAAAACACATTCTACTTTTTTAATTAGATTGTAATGTTTACCTGAAAAAGTCTTTCAGGCAAGCGAAAGATCGCACTCAAGGCAATCTTCTCATTGAAAGCATTCGTTTCATGTCATTGACATCTGTTTGAAATGTCGATCTCATGAGACCAAGCTATACAATGTTGAAGCTACGATCGAAGTGCAAGGAAATTGTCAACTCTCGGGGAAATAGATACATTGTGAAATAGAGATGAGAAAATGATAATTGCAAAACTTATTCAAAGTTCTCCATTGCTGTCATCGATGTGAAATTGAGCGAAAACTAAATTAAACATTTGGATTTTAAGTATACATGCAATAATTCGATGAATTTGCCTACATTACTTAGTACGGCCATCATTACTCTATCAAAAATATTTACAATAACAGGGTTTACTAAACCGCGCATTAGATCGATAACTGAACAATATAAATGCAGTCTGCATACACTACTCGCCCCCTTAATGAAGGACAGATCATTATGAATAAGTCGTCTTTCATAGATTCTTCAGCTCAGCTTATACCAAACAAATTAAATAAGTTTAATAAGTTATAGTTATACCATAGATTTATCCTTATTTTGAAACATTTGAAAATCGTCATAGCCGATAATTGCAATATTTTTGCTTGAGAACATTTTTGTGATGTAAATAAAGGGGCTATTTAAAACTTTCCTCTACTTGTTGCACAAAATTTTGTGCCGTAATATTCTCATCCAATAGATTGAAGACACAACATGAAACATAAATTATAGAAACATTAATTAACGAAAGCCCGTGTGTCACTTTACCATTCAATAAAAAAAAAACGAGTACACGTGAATACACGTGAATATGATATACAGTTTAGTAAAAATACAAGTATTATACACTATTTTGCAAAATCTGTATCATTTTTTGAATATCTCTCTGTCTATCTGTATCTGTCTATCTTTCTCTCTCTCTTCTCAATTTCTACCTCTCTCTTTGTCACACATGTACCTCCTCTCTCCCTCCCCACTCTAACCATCTACTTCTCCTTTTTCTTCCTCTTCAGTTGCATCTGACCTTTCTTCTATGAACATCTATACCTATAGTTACTCAAACATAAAGCGAGATGAGTGGAAATGTGTAGCATTGACACACCCAAAATCAATCACCAATGCCCTGTTACACATTGTGATTAATGGTATACGCTTGCCTATTTCTACTTCTAAAAAGTCCTCATTAATTATGCTCTAATTCCATTGTGGTTATAAAAATGATTTTGGTTACCAGGAGATCAATACTAAATGATGAAAACGTGACTTGATGAAACATGTAGGTCAAAGGAAAGAGAATGTATTCGTTTTTTAGGTTTATCAATTCAAGTCGATTTCAATTATGTGCGATGAGATATGACTCATGCATTATGAATTGATTTGGTTTTGTC
Organism: Strongylocentrotus droebachiensis; assembly: GCA_035222895.1. Taxonomy (NCBI): domain Eukaryota; kingdom Metazoa; phylum Echinodermata; class Echinoidea; order Camarodonta; family Strongylocentrotidae; genus Strongylocentrotus; species Strongylocentrotus droebachiensis. Next base: position 315,107 of record JAVYIG010000131.1, on the reverse strand, counting down.
TAGAATTCGAAATCTGTTTTCCCCATCAATACTTGTTCTGATTTTCTTATCCAGTTTAACGATAATCGAATCAAATCGCATCGTAAAGAAATGTTTGATATGAAAAGAGAAACATTAGATATGAACATTGTGCAAGAAATTGTGTTGTAAAGTTACTGCTTCTGATTATGTTTGATGTTAACTCCCTTGTCAGACAGGCTTCAACACAATACATTTTAAAAATCTACTGATTTTTTTAATGATTAATGTCACTGGGCTAAAAAAGCACAACATGGGAGAAGGGGAGGGGAGAGAGAGAGAGAGAGAAAGGGAGAGAGAGACAGAAGAGAGGGGATGCGAGCAGACTGACAGATAGAGGCAGAGACAGAGAAAGGGAGAAGGCAACAATGTACAAGAATCAAAATACATTCTCCTTTCCTATTTGGTTCTGTATCTTGTTGACCAGGTCCACTTAACCCTGCCTTCTATTTTCCCGTTTTGTTTTTGCTTTTATCATTATTCAATTTGTTCATGGAAGTGATCATGCATTTTACAAGAAGCCCTACAATATCTCCCTGAATTTACAGAAATACAGTGATTATTATCCCCATTAAATTACTTAAGGGAACATCCAATCATAACATGAAATATATCCTTGAAGTCTGCAGATGATATCCTTAAAAGAACTCAGTAACATGTGATATATTTGACCTACATAATGTTATTAATGCAATACGTGACTGAGTGTTATTTGCGAACGTGCGATTCCGTGGCGCCTCGGTGAAGGATGAGTCATGCTGCATTCGGAGGGCATTGGTTGGTATGGTACTGTACGCCCGGTGCGGCGCCGCGTGTGTGTGTGTTGTGTGTGCATAGCTCTATACGTATACAGTATTGTATACACACACGCGCGACCGAAATAAATACACACAGAGTCATGCGCGACACGTGGAAGGGGCTTCCCCGGGCTGTCATGTGACCTTGCTCGCCCACTCATTTTGGGATGTTGCTATTCATTAATGGAGCCTCACGCATTAAAGGTGATATCGGCATTAATGAACAACCGCGCAACCAATGCAAGAAAAATTGATGTATCATTTACCATAGCTGCGCCTATTCAATTTAACTCATCATCTTAATATTAGTGTTTACGAATGATTGTGGGGGATCTTTTGAGGGTATCTCATAATTAATAAATTATGAATGCCTCTTATGGTATACATTCAATTTTGTACACAACTCATCTGGAAAGCCTAATGGAGAAAGTCTAAACGATGATGAAAAGTTGCTTATAGATATGGCAAACAAATTTTATGCGATGTGTCTAACTTGTTATTTTTGCAACTTTCTGTTTAAATACTGTATGTTTTGCACCAAGTTATATGAAAATATAATATAACCACTGTAAAGACAATTCGTGAATAGATTCGAAACTAGAGAACATAACGGATTCAGTACTTTTTAAAGAAATGTCAATTTTTAGGAGATCGATGAATCATCCACAAGTAATCTGTTTGTTTTCCTTCAAATTAAAGCTTTGTCCATGGCGATTTAAAATGTTATTGTTTTGACACCGCTCACGATGGTGGTCTCCTGCGTTCCAAATTACCTCTCTAATTTATTGAAAATATTTCATATTTCTTATGTTATTGTATGCTTCGTACATGTTTATCGAATGATATAATTGTACACGATTTTTCGTTTAATTACTTTTGTAAACATTGTATTCATTGTATTTGTTATTGTGCGAAATTTTGTACTTTGACTTTGAATTTGTATATTTTTGAACGCAGAAATAAAATCAATCAAACAAACAAACAAACAATAGACAGTAAATCTATTGTATTGATTTTTCGAACAATATTCAGGCATCTATTTCATTACAGCAGAATAGCACGCAGCTGGTAATCCGGTTTCCCCCTTTTTCTTGAGCTCAACATGAACAAAGTAACTATGTTGCTAACATTCAGAAAATATAATACAAGCAAATAAGAATGTGTCGTCACGTACTGGGAAAGAGTGATTATACTACGAGAGAATGTTGAACTCGTATCGACGGTGCCTGGTAACTCCTTGGCTTGATGAAGTACGATGACCTCTTGTGACGCAGGTCTGTCCGGTCCCTCGGAGTCACTGCACGATTGAATATCATTTAAATATCAGGCCAAGCCATTCACAGCAAGTACAGTAGATTGGAGATTGCAATGTCATTTAACACATTTAGGAGATCATCTACTACGAGAGGTCTGCTCTGTGTTGTACGGACTGTACAAGCAATATCGCAGCTAATTCATTATACAGGGTCCCTCGATCCTGGAAGAGGGATTTACAGCTGTATTAGTCCCACGGTCAGCTAGTCTGATATGGATGAAATGGGATTGTTTGTATATTACATGATAATGTAACAAATTAGATACGCCTGCATGCAGCCGGTTTCATAAGTAGGATCTCGAATACAGTATTGTCCATTCCGCACGAAATCAACTGGTATTTGTATAATGAAATTTGATATTCATTAAGCATTGAAAAGAAATTGAGAAAATAATTACAAGCATCAAGTAAAGGGAAAGGGGTAAAAATTCTTGCATAATGAAATGAAAATTACGAGACTCATAATATATTGCAATGTAGATCAATAGGTTCTCTTCTTATATTAAAACGATCGTGATTACATTCAATTCACTGGTTTTATGACCTATCTAGCAAATGTATAAAGACGTAGGTATTAACTAACCCCAGACTGGGATAGGTGGTGTGCACTGGCCCCGGCTATAATACTAAATGTGTATGTTGTCTGAGTTTTGATAGAATGCACAAACACAGAACGTAATTTAAAATGAGAAAGAGTGACGGGGCGACATTAGCATGGAGTATAATAGCTTGGACAGAAAGAAAGGGGTATAAATCTATGGAGAGATTGAGCGAAAAGTAGTTCGAGTGAATGACAGATCATTGCAAATAAAGAAGGAGACAGAAAGAATAGGAGAATGACAGATAGAGAGAATGAAATAAAGAAGAAACCGACAGTACAAAACCCATCTCATTTTTAAAACAAGCTGCAATCCTCTTTCCACCGGGCCGGGTGGCCGAAATAAAAAGTACAAGTAGGCGGTCGAACAAAAGACTGAAATGCATTTTCGTTGATCATGGAATAAATTGCATGTCGTCAAAGGACGGCATTATTGTTCGATTCCTTCCCAAATCAAGAATGCTTGAGGTCCTATGTGTATCAGGAAATGTAAAGGCATACCGGATATAAACAATCATGATGATAATCATGAAAAAAGAATGATACAATCACATGAAATCGGTTATGGTCAATTATAATGAAATAAAGATAATAATTACGATAACGATAATAATGATAAAAGTAACGATAACAAAGAATATCAAAATGTTGACTAGTTGTAATTACTTGAACATCCCTCCTAGTTGATTCTATCAGCTAAAGACTGCTTTAATAGGTCTATCCTGCCTATAGCAGCTGGAAATTAAATTGACTACCCTGTTTACTTAGAAGAAATGAACTATCATTGTTTTATCATATAGGTTTTTTTTACATCCATTTAAATTTCGTAATGTTAATATATATTTTCTTTGCAACGGAAGATATTTCCATTATTTAAGTGAGGTTTGATGATAAAATACACAGCAAACTGGATAAAGTGATAATAAGGTTATATTTAGTTTTAGAGGAAGGTTGCCAGTCGGGGTTGCTATATTATGTCGTATGCTAGTCAGCAGTCCTACAAAAACAGGTTTCAGTTGTCGAGGACATTTCAATACAGAGTGTATTATTGATTTCCTTTGTGTTTGCATTGCGACTGAACCTTGGTATTTCTAAGAGAGAAAAGGCCCGCTCTGAATAATTCCCTTTGCAATACTGTAACGAGGGGTACAAATCCATCTTGGTTGACCCCCTGCCACCCGTACCCCAATCTCTGTGTGTAGTAGTAGATTCGCCCTCTCATCGCATCGACGGCATTCGCACGCACGTGTCATGAAGCCACGCCCCTCGCGTGTCGAGAGGTCATTATCATGACGCAATTAGTAACTCCACCAATGGCTACACGTGTTTCATGGGCCTGCTCCGAAACTTACACGACGTTTCAGTGGTTTGTTGCGTACGGGAGTGAATGTTTTCATTGCGATACGCACTCTGCATGCACTAGGCGAGCCTAGCCACCGCAGTGCTCTACTATAGATCTTTGCTATTTACTAAACAAAGAACTCCGAAACAGACTGGACATGGAACTGTTGTAGGCTGTCGAAAACTGTGAAACTTGTTGCCAGTGAAACTCAAGGCAACCCATGCCAGGAATGTCCAGCACTTGACAGCGACTGTTCTGTTGCAAGGCTATACGACGGAACATGAATGATATTGGTATCGTTTCCTTGCAATAAATTGCTCATTCATTTTGCTCCTTAGCTGTTTTTATTGCAGCTAATCTGTCTTGGAATTATTATCTATTTTGAAGTCTGGAGTTATGATTCCTGCTTGGTCACCCAAGGATTTTAGCGTTGATTTTGTCGAGATCCTGCAACAGAATTCATCATTGCTCAGGTTGATGATTCAAGAATCCATTCCAGAAATGATGCTCAGCCTAAGGTTTCTAACGTCGAAATTCCGCGCACAGACACTGAATGAAGTTCAGCCATTTGATCCTGTATTATGCAAGGTGAGTTTTTAAAAGAAATGGTCTTATAGTTAGAGGTCTATCTATGTCTATAATTGTTTTAGAAATTAAATTGACAGTAAATACTGAATATTATTATACATTATCCAGTTAATATAGATAAGTCTAGACTCTATGCAGAGTTTAAAACATATAGAATTACGAATGTGTATGCAATTTGTTCATAATCATAACATCAATCAAGACAAAACAAATAAAAAGTGATAATTAAAAAAAAACTTTTGTTAGAAGACGGTCAGGGTCATTTTGTGAAGATGCAAGTGATCTACAGTACTGGCATGTCATTAAAAACGAAAAGTTTGTAATATCTGAATATGTTTTAATGTGCACAGGAAATGGTCAAGGTAGTACCAAGGTTTTTTAGAATTACAGTCTACCGGTACTAGACCTCTACTGTAGATCTCTTTAGCGTTATAAATAGTTTGATAAATTGTGTATTAACGACACAAGAATTAACAATATTGTTAAATGTTCATGATTTGTATTACAGATTTCAGGAGAAGAAATTGAGAACACAGATTCGGAAGAGGAAAATCTAGAAGTAGAACAGTTGTTTCGAGGTAAATCTTCCTTACAACGTGTAGTTTATAGCCTTAACAAGAAAATGTCAGATAGGCAGCCATGTTGGTACTGCTTCTTGCACGAAGGAAACACTCCCCTTGATGTGTTTGTTCATGTCAAGTAAGACTGCAGGGACATGTCTCTTCAACACCTTCCAGGCCTAGCAGGCCAAATCAAATAGATTGCATTGTAGAAATGGCTACCCGTTTCATAGTATTGCGCAATAAACATGCAGACTGCCAGCTGCACAACTGAGGTACAGCATAGTGTTAAAGTTTGATGTTTAGTTGTATAAATTTACATTTCATAGTAACAATTTTATGTTCAATTTTAGAAAATCAAATTTGTAGTAGTGCAGTGGGCTCTAAATATTTTCATGTGATGCATAACCAAATGATATCAATGATATAGTTTTTTAGAAAAATCTTTTCATTTTTATAATTATACATTGTTCATTTTGTATTCAGAAAGAAGACTGTGTAACGGAACAATGGGTCAGGTTCCAGGTCCTCTTCACATTCAGTTCCCATCTCTTGCCACAAAACCAAGACCCCTGGAAGATACATGTAACTCCTCGGAGAACATTCTGTTGTCAACGTCAGAAAGGAATAGCTCAGAAGAAGAACTTGCTTGTATGGACAGACCAGTGCCTGAGAAGAGAAAGTGGTCACAGATGAACCAGTGGAATAGGAACAGCGATGTTTCAAGTTCAAGTGATGAGGAAGTCAAAGATCTCTTCACAAAGACTGCAGCATCACCTTTGCAATTCAGCACCTCACCTCCAAAGCATCTCTATAAACTATCTCCAAAGAGGATAGACAGTAAAACTCGTTTCATGGCCAATGTCATCAGTCCATCGTCGGGGGACTCTTGCTCACCGAGGAAAAGACACAGACATAGTCATCATGATACCACATTGCAGAGTGGCAGAAGGATAGACTTTGAAAAAATGCAACAGGTAAGATTAAAATCATTCTTTTTTTCATTCATGTGTTTGGCTGTCATTTTCATATTTTTCTTCTACAAATGCGTTAGTTCATACAGTGTACATTAATATATTTTAACATGTACACTCTAATATTTGTTTTCTTCTGATTGGAGGATACTTGTATAATCTTACTATCTCTCTCTCCTCTATTTATTCATACTATTACAGCGCTTTTAAATGGGACAATAACAACAATGGCCCCAAATCTTTTATCCTTCGATTCTCCACTCCAAATGCCATTTTCCCCTAGGTTAAGAAATTCACACTTACCCACAAGACCCTCTGAACTTCATTCTTCAGGAACAAAAGAAATCTTAAGCTTGTGCCTGTGACTTAAGGAGATTGCAATCTATGCACGGTGTACACTGTGTATGAAATGAGACAGGCAGGAAGTTCTTATTGGCCTCTCACATGTACGTGTGATGTGGGCTACATAACCTAGTGCTATAAAATTGTACTTGAAGCAGGTGTACTTAGAGTCTATTTTGAGTAATGGAATGAACTTATAAATATGTTTGAAGTTTGAAGAAATTATTATGAGGGACATTTTAAATTTTAATATTATTAAAATGGCCATGGGTCACTTTAATGAGTTTTTAAGGCTTTCATTTAGCCATAACCTTGAATTGCTCCTTGTTTTGGATGCTATTCCCATATTTACTCCGCAAGTGAATTTCAGACACGCTAAAAATGTGATAACAATGTTAAGTCTGTTTCTTTGAACATCCTTTTCCAGCATAATAATAAGAGTTGTAAGACAATTCTTAAACAAACTTACATGTCTACTCTCCATTCCAGTATGTCGACACTCACTACTACAGTCACTACACACAAAGCTTTTACTTAGGCCTACATGTACATAAAGTTAACAAAGGGTGTGGTTTATAAAATTTGTTATTGCATTGAAGAAAAACAGAGTAGAAAGCAGCTATCAAATCAATCATTCAATACATTGTCAATTCTATTTGGAAGAAAAATTATGAAGAAGGTCTATGTTCAAGACACCTGTAATAACATTGGCCTGCATGTCAGATTGTATGCTGCAAACACTAGTGCATTATCAAACTTGTATTTGTTTTTTCAATGATAAGAAAAGAAAATGTTTTTTAGTAATAGGCACAATTGTTTTTACGATGTCTAACTGTTTAATAAGGCTTGCAACATCGGTTTTCAACATCGGTTTTCATAATCTGCTGAAAAACTAAATAACTTTTTGATGGCTCCCAAACAGTGCCACTTCCTGCAAATCATATGGCTTTTCCTCTGGCTGTATTGACAACACCAGGAGGCAGGCTCTTTGTCTGCCTGCTTTCGACAATGGCCTTGGATGACAGACACTTTGCAACAAAATAAACTGTAGGCTTCCAAACCCAGGCGAATGACAAGTCACAGTTTGGATATCAATTAGAGACTTGTGACAGTCAACTAGCTGAAAATATTGCTAGAGGAATTTAGACAATTCTTTTTAAAGGGAATGTGTCTAAGAAATGTTTGCCTTGAAAATGGAGTCTGAAAGGCAAGGCTATGATCAACCTAGGGTTGGGAAAATAGGTCCCTTATTATAGCAGCTTGCTGCAAAGTGGGTGTGTGTAATCACCATCCATGCATTACTGTGCACTCAATGGTGGACTTTTATCCCATGGGATTTTGCTGCTTGTTTATTCTATCATCTCCCTCACAAATAGAGCTCTGTTGAGGCTGGGCATGCAATGTCAAAATCAATTCCACTTATCTCTCCTTGTTAGCTTGCATCTCTCTCATATCATTAGTGGGGAGGGGGGTTTTCTCATCACACACACAAAGCAAGGTCTTTTTGGATTCCTAAGTTGTATGGCTTCATACATGTATATGGTAGGCTCAGCCCAGGGATGGGTTATCAAGGTGTGAAGGCCATATTCTGTGATAGTGCTTAAATATTAAACTTTTATTGATATGTGGGTAGACACAATTTTGGGATGCTACAAATCACTTTAAAACAAGGCGTTCCATTAAATTCTATATACAATTTAGAAAAAAGAATCAGTCATGATATTGACAGAAATGATAGATCCTGAATGCGTCATAGTGGCATACATGTACAGTATACATATTTTTTTGTCATTTTTGTCGAAGGTAAATATCCATATGCCTGTATGATTGACTATTTTAATTATTAATGTTCTAAGTATATATGTACCGGTACATGTATAGGGCAGAGTCTACTGATCCATGCCTGCACGTGTATAGCACACATATTTGGTTCACTTGTATGGACATTGGCGAAATTTACTAAATTATTTGCAAACATAAATGATATATTTCAAAGAATGATTTTGATTGAACAGATATAATACAACCCTGTATGACATTACAAATACTAAAATGATCAGTATTGGGTGTCTTAGTTGTGCTACATGCATAGTTATTTGAAGAAAAAAAAATGTTACTTCTTAGAAAATACATTTTTGTTGTAGGCAGTTGTGGCATGAACATGAATTTATGTGCAGGACTTTCTACATACCAAACTATGGTGATTCAATTCAAAGGGCAACATAACAAAGTCGTTCATGTACATGCACAAATATATTGTACACGTGTACTCGTGTAGGGTGGCCTTTGAATTATGTGAATGTAACATGGCTGAGTTGAGTGAGTAGTAGATCCTGTTTGCATGTGGTGTAGTACATGTTCTAGCATGTTGCCAGTTTCCCTTGACCTCATGATTCTCTCATACAATGAAATGAAAATTGATTTTGATTTTCTTCCTGGTCATTGCCTGTCAAGATCAATGGGCTGATTATTCAATAGGAAACAGGCTGCCTGGAATTTTAATATTGAATTAGCCAAGTTTCTATTACTGCTATAAGTTCTCTATGCCAATGCACAAACCTTTGCCAAGACTTTTATCTCATCTGCATGAAGCTTGGAGAGAGAGATAGGGATAGATTAATTTAGAACTAGAAGGGTTAGAAACCAATGTTCATCTTGATTCAGGGTCTGGATTACCTTGATGTAGACTACAAAAACACTAGATCAATGTCTTGTTCTGTATACTGTCTGGAGGCTCTTTCTGATATCATGCATCCATTATGTATGTGACCCAACCTATGAACCTGGCTTTGTCAAACTAAATTTCATAACATCAAAATAGAGCCTTTACTCACAGACTAATATTAAAGAGATAAAAGAAGTGCATGAGGTGTGTTTTGATGTCAAATTGGCATGGTTCCAGGCTGGCTGCCTTGTTATGTTATAGCAGTTATCCATTCCATGAAATTGTCTAGTAACTGTTTTTATAGCTCAGGGGGAAATGGTGTTTTTAGTTTTATCTGAATTGAGGGGGGGGGGGGGGGGGGCTTGGAAGCTACAGGATAATATTCTGTAGCATAAGGTAAAGGCTATACATACTGTATGTACATGTAAGTACACAATGTATAATTTTCCTGAAATGTTCATACTGTACATTTTTTTAATGTAGTGTTGAATGTTGGTTCCTTTTCAGATTAATAAATAGATTGTGGCAGCATTGCTAGATCAGCTGTTAATTGCCATGATTCATGTGAGAGTTAAACAAAGAACAGATTAGCCAAGGGATGTATCATAATCAAAGCAAAAAGCACACCATGTGCCATAACTATCACCATTCATACCAGCAGGATCAAACAATGGAGTATGGACTATGGAGTACTAAAAAAAAAATTATGATTGAAATCGTTCTATCCTCTTATTTTACTGATTGATTGTGTGATTAAAATGCTCATATTGATTACTTTTACCTTTCTCTTTATTTTACAGAAAATGTTCACAAAGAGACACACGCTTCATGGTCATGGATTAAAATCAGCAAAGCTAGTTCGTATTAAGGTATGTATCTCAATTACATTCTTTCACCAGCCCACATGAATTCCTCTCAGTCATTTATTTGTCATTTCATACTTAAAAATAAATAGGTGAAGGTAAAGTCATTATTGATGTAACAGAGAATACAGCTTAGCATTACACTCAAACATAATTGTATGTACATGTACATCTAGGCCTACATTGAGGCATATGAGGTAGACTTGTGTCCAGGCGACATTGCTTTAGGCCTACAAGTCTACTTTTACTGCAGATGAATTATGTTGAAAATTCTCTTCTTGCTATATATCCAAAATGACATCAAAGGAAATCACGGGAAAAATATGTCCAGTTAGTCTTATCTCCAGTCCAGTGATGTGTTATTCTTGCCAGGATAATGACTATGAAGTGTACATTATGATGATTTTACCACTAATTGAGTACAATCTCCTTATATGAATACATGTAGTACTGGTATCTGGCTTAAAGATTTGGCATGCTTGTCACAAGACGTGTGCCACTTTTTACCCAATTTAGTTTTACATACCGGTAGGTACTACATGTATGCTTTCCTTGATTAAAAAAAAAAAAACACAACAACAAAACAAAAAAATCCACCGAAAATATGAAATTGAAAATCAGTTTGAATAAAGTAAATTTATATTTCTGATTGAAACTGTGTGTATCAAGCCTGCGTTTTTATACCAATCCTCTTGGGAAATTTAAAGGCAGATCACATTAACAGAAAACCTCCCCAGATGCCTTGAAAACAGGCTAGATAGAAGGTTGAGTGATTTCCCCTCTCTCTAGATCTCAGCAAGAGATTTCAATTCTTTCTGTGCTGGGAGAAGTTTAAAGGTACACAACTGCACATGCATCAACATACTATGTACAGTGTATCAGCTTTTTGTACTACATGTACATGTAAGCGTGTGTACTAAATATGCCCTCCTGTAAAGACCTATCAAAACTAAATTTGAGAAAAATTGTATACAGAACATCCGGGCAAATTACATATGCTAAAAAGAATGTGTTGTATAGTGTGCACAGTGATTATGGAGAGAGAGAAAGAAAGAAAAAATAACACACAAATGATAATAAAAGCCTATACATGTACATACAAATTATATATTTGAAGGCCCTACATACACATTACTACCGGTACTTATGTATTACATAACAATGAATAGGTAATGAACAAAAAAGGAATAAATGAAAGTTACCAAATTTGTGTATGCACATAAGCCTCATGTATACTCTTTGTAAGTGTGCTTTTATATATATTTGTACAAAGGCCCATTGCATAAGTGTCATGCATTGTGATTTGTAGCGAAGGTAACTCACAAAAAAGTTCCATTATTTATGTTGATGCCCCATTGAACAGGCAACCATGTGAAACCCAATCCTGACATTCCGCCAGCTGGAGTGGAAACCACAGAATAGTCCTTGACCTGAAATGAGGTCACTCCAATGACCCTTGTAGCCAGGCCGATGGATGGGGGTAGTCCCTAGTCTGTTTTGGAACTCCCAGCCTACCTCTCTGGGTCCCCCTTCATCTATGAAATCATATACCCCTCTAACAGAATGCAGATGCTATCTAGCCCCAGGTAATCCCACCAACTGGCAAACAAAATATTAAAGGCAATGTGTGGTGTGACATTTAAAGTTCTCTCACACAATATTTCATGAAGATATTTTACAAAGTTTACAAATTGGTTTTTCTTGTGTGAATATTTAGTTATTCTTCAGAGTCTACTTTTTAATGTCGATTTTGAAGAAAACAAATTTTACAGGATCTACATGTACATAATATGTATACATGTACATGTACATGAAGAAAGGAGCTTTGGACATTGAATGAACAAAATGAGAATAAGCAGGATAATATGAAAAAGACATGTTGTTCATACAGAATAGGTGAACACACAAACAAAAAGATTTACATGTGAACACAATGATCCAATAAAAACAAAACTCCAAGAAGGTCATCATATTAAAAACATGAACCTACTTATAATAGGCCTACATAATGAAAACAAATACACAATGTGCTATATAAACAAGGCCTGGATATTGTCAACTAATGTAATATGATACTGCATTAATTGGATACAGCTGACTCACAGAATTAAGATCAGTTTCTCTGAATTGTCATTTTGTTTGCTTTGTTTTATAGTAAAACATTCCTTTCGTTCACTGCAAATGATGTCCTAGTCATTTGATACGTTGGTGCATGTTGCACATGTTTTCATGGCATCTGAACCCAGCCTAGTTTGTTATGATGTGATCTGATATGATTGGTCACAGTAGGCATGTTTTCACTATCTCAAGATTGCCAAATATCCAGCTATTTGAACTATCCCGATCGCACACTATCCAGCTAATTTGCGTCTTCATCAGACCGAAGTAGCAATTAGCGGGATATTTGGTCGGGATTATTATCCCAAGATATCTTTGGATAGTTTGCAAAATATCCCACTATTTGGCAAAATATCCAGCTATTTGTCCAGTGCGTCTTCACCAGACCAAAGACTCGCAATATGTGCTAATGCTGAGCAAAATATCTCAAGCTAATTTCTCAAGGACGAGTTTCAAGTTTCGAGGTCGAATCTCGAGATGATGAAGACGCAATTATTTCTCAAAACACAAATAGCGGGCTATTTGGCAATCTCGAGATGATGAAGACGCGCCTAGTGTACACAAGGTAGCACGCAATGATATCACAAATACCATGGATTCGCTTAGATCTATCTATCGCCAGGCACAAACAAAGACCCAGCTTCAAAGTTTCATTTCGTTAGAGAACCTCGCAGCTGCCGCCCACATGCTATGATACATATTACCTAATGAGAATGTCCATCCACGTCTATGTCTACTATGCACGCAATTCTTTGGCTGGAAGTCAACTCTGATCTACAGTAGGTGTACTGGAGCTACAGTTTGCTACATTAGGATTGCTTGTCTTGTATTTATACTGGCATCATTTTCTTTCATCACCACAAATACATGTATGCAAACCCATTCATTAATTCTGAAAGGAAATTTTGTGGGGCAAAATCTTTTAGCTGGCAAATATGAGCTCAATACTCTTTGAGTACTGTCTTCTCAGAAAATGTTTATTCTTCATGTTAATTTACGAACTAAGCAAACATTGATGATATGGCCTTAGCTGATGCCTACATGCAGGCCTGCGTGTCTGTGGTTTTAGAGGTCTACCGGTATATGTATCATCTTGAAGTTGAAGAATAATGTAAGGACATTTCAATGCGGTTGAATTTTAATCAGCAAGTTCATACAGGGCAGGGGTGCATCCCAATTATGATTTAATGGTGTTTGTTTTTCACAGGAGAGAAAGATAAAGGGGAGGGTTTTTAACATAACAGCGAGCTCAATCTCCATGGCGTAGGGATTTCAGCTAATTATGATTTGATCATGTTTGTTTGGTTGGGGAAGGCCAATAGAATCGTGGGGGAGGTTTTTTTTATATAATACTAAGTAACATGAAGCTCAGTTCATATGTAATTAGATTAATGAGATACTGACGCAGGGATATGTCAAAGTGGTCACGTTTATTGTGAAAATAATTTGGTCATGGTCATGTACCAGCCATCATGCTACATAATGCAATCTATGATCATTTTGAAAGTAAAGGCCTACACGCCCTACAACTACGTAGCTAAATGTTTTTCATTTTCAACTGACTTTTCTATAAGGAGATGAGTACATGATACTGATACAGAGACATGAATGTTTTCAAGCAGTGATAGGTATGCAGACTACTGCAGAGTGTTTTGTCACTTTTGTATTAAGTGTGAACACCACCCCCTCCCCTAGTGCAAGGAAAGGCCTTGGCATTCAGGAAAGTGGAATGGTAGAGATAGCTGGTTGTGTCAATCACTCCCCAGGGTGTGAGCCATCCTTTTGGTATGACCAGAGGTGTTTAGAAGACATGTCTACAATAACCAATCAAGAACCACTGCAACCCCAAACAATTCTTCCAAATCATCCCCCTCCTCTGCCCCCTCTGATTCCATCACATTGAATGACAGGGATGTCGTAGAATATGGATAAAGATTTTAGAAGATATGACTGCAACTCATTGTAATTTTGACATACGTGCAGGTTTACATGAACATAATCAAAAATCCTTTGTGCTGTTTGCACAACATTGACATTGGAACAGTGCCAGTTCTGGGATATTTTGATGAAAGGTACATGTAATGTATAAGGAACTTGAGTCAATAATACAATATACATGTAGTCAAGTCAAGTCAACCATACAAAAGAGTGAGTGGGCCTGTATTTGAAAGCTCTTTTGTCATCATTTGTCAAACGTCATGTGAAGTTCTATTAACTTGGTTAGTTTTGATATTGAAAGGTGGGATGACAGTCATTGTTAATCTGAAATGGCTGATCAAAGGATTAATGCAAGTACATGTAGGCCTCCATTATTGCAAATCTATCTTGGTATGATTGAGTTGGTCCAGGTCAGATGTGTTTTTTTCTATCATGCTCTAGATGTGTTATCAATTATCATCACAATAACACCTCTCCTCCTTGAAAAAATATTTTGCTGTCTCCAGCGAATATGCATCAGTGCGTTCCTCTAGTGTGTATCTTTATCATATGGCAAATGAGTTAGGGAGCAGCAGCCTCTGAAAGCAAAACAACCTCTGACAAGAGACGATTCCTCTCCAGTGCTGAAATATTTATCAATTTGGCCTGGTATGTGTGTATGGGAGCTGTCACCTCAAGTATATACAAAACTTCAGAAGTATAGAAAGCCCACATCTTGAAATGACACCGGAGGCAGATCATTGTAACAAAATCAAATCAGTGTTCGTGGATGATGCTGTTATTCACATGCTCAAGCATCCTCTTGAATTTCATCTGAGAAGGCCTTACATAAACTTGGGTAGCCTGCTCTGCAGACTTTCGTGTAATTCTAAAAAATGAAATTTCAGTTTTAAAAATGCTATGGTATAGCAAACACAACGATAGAATTATACTGAAGTTCGATTGACATTCAGGAACCAGATAATATTGTAATTTAGTGTAATACTTATGTGGGAGGAAGGGGTATAGATTTGTGAGCAGCAAGATGTTATATAAGAATAATATCATGAGTCTTGAAGCAGGCCGATTGGCGGGAGGGCTGTGAACTATCAGGCTTGACTTACTATTAATCATCCCTGACATGTTGACAACAAGATGAGCACCTAATGATATATCCTCCTGCTCCCAAACAACATGACTCCTTCAGAAGATATGTCTAAATTCACAAATACTATTGCCAACCCCGCCAAC
The DNA here is from genome assembly GCA_035222895.1 of Strongylocentrotus droebachiensis. Classification (NCBI taxonomy): domain Eukaryota; kingdom Metazoa; phylum Echinodermata; class Echinoidea; order Camarodonta; family Strongylocentrotidae; genus Strongylocentrotus; species Strongylocentrotus droebachiensis. The sequence continues at coordinate 299,759 of JAVYIG010000131.1, read as the reverse complement.
TCACTCACTGCCCTAAATTTGCCAGGCCCGCTCGGCCAATTACAGTCGGTGTGGAAAGTGATTGATGAAGCCTATAATGTGTGAATTGGTGCAATGATGATGCATGGGAAAGAGAACAGGATATCTTGATTCTAGGGTTGCAGTTCTACAGGAAAGTCACGATTAACCCTTTTATTCCCAAGAAGAAAGAGATGCATGCATCAAGGGTATGGGATATTCTCATTATGGGATTCATGGGGTAAAGCCATAGTTCCATTGTCCATTGTAAGTCTCAAGTGTATGCTCAGTGTATGCTGTGAAACTCCTCATGCTGCTAATCACATGCAATTACAAATGCAAAGATGGATGACTAGATTTGTTCAACCTGAAATCTACTTCAGATTACTTCACTGGTGAAAATAAAGAAAAATATAACCTCATTGAAAGCACTCAGCGTGACATAAAGTAAATATATCTTGATGAATGCGGTCATGTACCGGTAGTCTTGAATGTTTAGCGTGATACGATGCAAGCGCCAAACAATTGATTAATCTGCCCTTTCTCTAAGGAATTTATTTGTTCTTGTATGATAATTCTAAGCCATTCTTTCTTAGGGCTAGGGGACCATGCAACCATGACAACAAATTACACCGGACACAATAGTGTCATATTATGTATATTGATTATAAATTATGACATTGTCATAAATTGCTTACCAGTACCCAGTATTCCATGCAATGCATGCAAAAAACCCATCAAGCTCTATCAGCCCAGGGGAGTGTTTGGGAATTGTAAACAACTACCATTGAAATGATAATAATGGCTACATGTATGTTCACACGATACTGTACTGGTCATAGGTATAAACTTCAAGTTTGCAGAATCTTGACATTAAAACAATGATCCACTAACCACGACAAGGGTTGACCAGGACGAATGTTCATCAAGAAGTATTCAAACATAACTACAAGCTGGGGAAAGCATTAATTTTAACTACAAGCTGGCGTAACCTCGAAGTTAATTGCGTCGTCGTCCGCACAGCACATATTTTTGTGTAAGGAACCCGGCTGCTTGTAGTGATCGTGCTAACCATAAGATGTGATATGGTTTATAACTTTCAAGTTAACTTAAAGTTTCGTAACCACGAATGCGTCCACATGGTCCCTTACTCCTACAAGATAATTTTGAAGTTTACAACCATGACCTTAAGTTAAAAGTCTGTTGTGTGAACCTTCCTAATGTTTATGAACCAGGCAAGCTACTTATAGACCATTGTAATGATGATTGGGAGTTGAGTTGTTACTGAGTATGAAAACAAGTCTAAAGTTCAATGACTGAGGTGATTTATAAAGGGGTTCTATTCTGGGTACATTATGAACTTCACAAACTCATTCCGAAAACCAGATGGAAGGATAACAATTGTAGCCCTACACATGTTCTCTGTCAATGATTGGAGTGCTGGAAAAACAAAATTATGCGTTGTGATTGAATCAGGTCCACCGCTGAATCAAATTACCAGATCAGCTTTAAACAGAGTTCCATGAGGTCCCATTCCACCTTCCTCCTCGGCCATTTTGAGAGAATTTGAGTTTGCATATCAAGTCGATTTTTGAGTGACCTGACATATGAAAGTGTAATACTTCACAATGACCCATGCAAAAACTCTATAAAAATACAAAGTTCTCTACATCCAGACTTCCATTGATATTGTTATACAAATAGAGATGTCATATCTCTCAAATAAGAGTTGTTATAAAACATCAGTATAGGGAACGTTAATTGTAAGGAGACACAAGTCAGTTGCGTACGATAATCTTCTTTTGTCCTAAGCTCCATGTTTGACACAATTGTCACTTTCCTGATTATTTAATGCTTTCTTGAAGGGACATTTGGGATGTACATTTTGTATTTTTTGGTGCAATCTGCTTCCACATTCAACATCTGATGAATGTGGTGAGAGTCAAATGTGTGCTTACCATGTCTTTTTACATAAAAAAGTCTTTTAAAGTTAATAATTATAACCCCCCCCCCCCATCTGTCTTTCATGTTTCAACAGACAATAAATTATGACATAACAAAACCTGTCCACATTGTTTGTTTTGGAATGGTGAGTTTTGATCATGGGTATTGATTAATTTTGCTCTTAACTGTCAAGTGCAGTCTTGTGAATCATGTCTTTCTTCTTTCTAGATGATGTTTGTTTCTCAGTTAACAGAGCATGAATTTCCCTTTGTATCTGTTCGAGTCATACCATTCATGAGTACTTTTAGAGTTCAGCTTGTTATCTCTATGGTAATTCTAGTTTAGAGACTTATTTAAAGGTATACTCTGATATTCAACATTTTAGCGGTTTTCCTCAAATATCATTAATCAAAATATGACATTATGCAGCAGTCCTTCTTCCAAAATTTCACCCTTAAAATCTTATTTATGATATGACGGTACCCATAAGAGATTTTGATTTCTTGCAAATGTGTAGGTAATAAAAATGTTTGAAAATGTTGAACTCAATGATGCTTTTTGACAGAGAATTTAACAGGAAATCTCCAATGTCCTAAGGGTGATTTACACAAAGGGCTACATGTACATGTACAGTATGTATGTAACTTTTTTACTCAGCATGTAGTGTTTGTGGAAAAAAAACAATTTCCCTGAAATTCATTTACCTTGACAGCCTTAAAGTTTTTAAAGATCCTGTATCTCTAATTTCCTTGTTTATCCTAGAGTTGTTGCCCTGTTGTGTTGCATCAGGTAAGCTTCTTACAAAAGCTTAACTAGAGCATACACCCTTGTACATTCTACAAATAATTTCCTTGAGCCTTGTGGCAATGTACTTTTTCTTATGCCTTAGTGTAGATTTCCATTTCAATCAATAACAAATTAAAATTCTTTAATTGAAGGATATTTGTTCTGAAGAAAAATAGACAGTATATTATTGAGCCTCTCCACAAATTCATATTTCAACATGAATCATATTATAATAATGAGAAAATTTGCTTTCTGTATTTAATTTTAAAAGTATATTATGATCTACAGATACAGTACTTACACATGTATATATGACAAGAGAGCTCTGTTCATGATTGACCATGCCTCTGGTCATGGAGAAAGTGTACAGTATTGTTCTGTGGCAGTGATATTATAATAATAATCATGCAATGTAGTAATGTAAATTTATTTTGAAAAAAAAAAAAGGCAAATTATATTTTATTGAATTGTTTTGTTACAAATATGGTTCATTCCTGGGAAAGAGGACCTTACATTTGTAGTTTTTTTTAATTTCCCATTAAAATATTACATTTCTGACTACAGAATCAGGGTGTAACTTCTTTCAATTTGGTTTGAGCAGGCCTCTATCATGCCTGGGCAGGAGGATATAGAGTGTGACCTATACCTCGGTCTGGACAGCTCTCTGTGTCAAGCAAACCTCATTTGCATACAGGTGGATCTCGTGTGCAGGGTCACCAAGTCTATGCTTCTAAACCCTGTAGTCGTAGTACAGCCACTACATGCAGGAGGGCGTAGTACAGGGAAGGCCTAGGCTACTATGATATGTGATTAAACTATAAATGATCTTTTGGATTATAAAAGAACTCAAGATATGGTTTCATGTATGGTGTGTAGTAGGAAGAAGGACCAATTAGTAGATAGATAATACGTCTTAATGAAGATAAAGGAGAGTGAATGTTGTAGTTCATTTTGCTATATTACATTAGTAGAGCTTACCGTCATAAAAAAAGGAAGAATCATTATCTTGTTGTGAAATAAGTGGTCAAATCAACTGATAATGATGGGTGATAAACAGGAAAGAGTGCAGTGTCACCACTGTCATACCATTGACCTACGGCATACTCATGGTCACTTTATCATGAGTGCCAAAGAGTCAGGGTCTGCTTGACCAGTCTATGGCCTAATAGCCTGCTGTCGCTGGACAGGCTTGATAAAATGTTGATAGGCTCTAGCTAGAAAGGCACCGCAGGAAAGCACTAGGGGTTCACCTCCTCACAAAAGATTCGACTCAAATTTACAAAAGGGTTCCCCTGAAATGCCACGTGGAGCCATGAATGACTTCATAAATTCTATTAACCTCTCATTGCTCTTGTTAGGGAATATTTTATTCAAGAAACTCTGTCTGAAACCCATCAGTGGTTAAGTGGTACTAATATGTTTTTGTGGTGCGTGTAATATCGGGCAGCTGCTGGTTCTTTCTTTTTTTGTGCATAAAGAGGACATTTAAATTTGGTGGACAATGTAATTGAGATTGAGTTCCCATATGTTCCTTTGTTGTTCATCCACACGGGCTGGCAGGGAAGCCAATGTGGAAGTATGCCCATTTAGAAGTTTTTGTTAATGTGAAAGCTCTGTTAGAAATTTTAATTGCATTTTGATCCATTTTCGCTTAACTGCAAATCATATTTTCTAGTTTTTTTTTTACAGCATTGTAATTTTTTTTGTTCTGTATAAAGAGGCTTACTCGATCCTAACTAGAAAACTACATTATAGTAAACATTTATTTTAATGAGAATACAAAGTGCATGTTAACTATCTGAAATGTTGTTCATGATTTTAGAGAGTACCGGTATGTAGGCTTATCAGGTACACATACCCATGCTCTTAAAGTAAACCTATGTTTTTATGAGGAAATAATGTGCATACATGTAGCCTGTCAAAGCCCCATTTGATAAATGAAAATAAGAAAATGGATCTGTCTTTCAAATCAGACCTATATTATTTTTGAGAGAGAAGAGCAAGAAGGACATTAAACTTTAATAATGGTTATAATGTCATTTTGGATCTCAGGAGACAAATATGTATATCTTTACTGCTAGTGCTATGTAGTATGTCTACATGTACATGTATATGACTCTCTTTTAGTATTATCACCTTGTATATTCTGTTTTTAATTGATCTCTGTCCATGCTTGATCAATGCTCACCAGGGTGATCTCCAAGGCACGTCACTCGGTTGTCTACTATCTCTTTGTTCCTTTGCAATTGGCATGGAGCCCCCATCTTTCCGTGCCAAGAGACAATGTGTGACAAGGATATGTTCACACTGGGTAACAATATACTGGCCGTCTCGTGTGATTTCAGCATTGTAAATGTAGTGCGATGAGAACGTGTTCACATTGACTAATCATAGCCTTGCCCAAAGACTCCATTAGAAGGATGCGTTCAACTTTGCAAACTTTTATAAGCATGCGTTCAGACTCTAATGAATCATAGCCACACCTCAACTCACATTGATTGTGTTTACCGTGCACATACTACGTGACATGCTTCAATGTCATGCAAATATTTCTTCAACTGAATCTATATGATCTTGAATGTGTTGATCTGGGAGTTATGTGCCTATCATTAGGGCTGTCGGTGGTTTAATTAGGGAATAGAATGTCCTCTTGTTGCCTAATAGTCCAACATATTTATCAGATTATGAATTGTTTACTAAGTATTCAAAGAAGGTCTGTTAGCTTTCCTCACATATCGGTCAGACTTAATCTTGTGAACTACATGTTCAGGGGGCATTTCACAAAACTTGTCATCAGTGACAAATGACAGTTTTTGCTATAAGCTACTGAAATCCTTGCTTCTGATTGGCTATCAGCAGATTTGTCACTGATTTGTCACTGATTTTTGTCATTTGTCATTGAAAAAAAGGCTTTGAGAAACAGGCCCCAGGTCTTAATCTGAAATCACATTTTCAGTTTGCCACTTTAATTCCAAGTGCTAGATGTGAACATATGACAAGTATCCTGTAAACTCGTGCTGAGGGAATGACTTATTTGTTTGGCTAGCAGGGAGTAAAGTTCCTTGGATGTGATTAACCTGTTTCAGCGCCAAGAATTAATCTCCAGGTTTCAGCTAGTTTTTTCCCTCCCTGGTAATCTTGTGTGCTTCAAATGATCTCTTCTTGGTACTTAGCTCTAGAGTAAAAATACACACTTATGTATTTCAAGGTTTTACCAGGAGTTTAATTGAAATTGCCCCATTTCCTTGTGTTTGTATACTGAATCTGGCTGAAGGTAAAAGAAAAAAAAGTTTGATTCAAAGACTCCACTTCACTATACTACTTGAAAGAAAGTGTGTTTTCTGCTTTGTTGTGTTGTGTGCTTAGCTTGTATTGATGAACATGAATAATCCTAGGATTTGCTCAACAAGCTGTAGGCAGGCCCCCTTCTTTGATCTGAAAACTGTCGATGAAGCCCCTAGAGTGAGATATTGGTTTCCGTAAGGTTTTCTTAGCAAGATTTTCCCAACATGAAGCCATTTGATGAACAATATGTCTCTGAGATACAAATACTTGTTATAACTACCACATTTCATCTGACTAGTCAACACAATCCCACTCTCATTGTGTTCATGTAATACCAGAGTATGATGTTTGTGCCTTCATTTTTTTGTTGGACAAATTATTTTCCAATATTTTCCATACGAATCGATTCCCAAGGCATTTTTCAGAAGTTTGAAAAAGAAAAATAAAGATTATCTTGAACACAGAGAAGAGAAACGAGCAATATCACTTTAATGAAGAAGAACGTGATGACTGATACAATAGGGGTACCTTGTTATCCATTAGAACTTAGAAGTGCCTGGTTGGTGAGTGATATTGCATGGAAGATGATCTTCACTCAAGTACATGAACTGTAAACATGTCTATAAACCAAGGTTTTATATCTCTCCAGTCTTCATACCAAGCTAACATACCGTACAAAAGGTTGATACACTCCACGAACATCTTTCTATAGCCACCAGCTAAAAGGAAATAATTAAATAATTATGGCCTATTGTCTTGAAGGTGTGCCAAGAACACTTGTGCATTTATCTTTCAAACATGATACACTGAAAAATAATTTGTTTTTTATTTTTATCTCTTATGAAATTTGATCGTCTCAAGCACTATACAGCTGCAGGTAATATTAGCAGCAATCTTGAGTTGAGATGAGATGAGATAAATTATCCCATTCAAAGCCATATTACTACGAAAAAGGATTCCTTTTAATGCTTAAAGGAAAATCCTATCTTTATAGGAAACTACTCTAGAGAGGAATGCAGAAAAATCCGAAAATTAGATTGGTGAAAGTTTTAATGAAATCGGACAAAAAAATCTGAATGTTATGAATTGTAAAAAGTTTTAATCACTACAGGTATGGGCTCTTCAAAGTAACTGAATCTGTAATGTCTATATATGATGTAGTGGTGGACAACTTTCCCATTCGTTCCAATACACACAATGTCAAAAATGTCAAGCTTTCAGAAATATATGACTCAGAAAGGTCTTTGCTCTATAATAATATACTACCCATAGTATGTTTTGAGAAAAAAAAGAAAATTAATTATATGTTTGTACACAATAAAACATAGACTTAGTGATCTCATATTAATTTTGAAACATTCATAACTTCCTTATGAGTGGTCCAATTTATTTCAAACTTTCGCCATTCTGTTTATCTTATATTGTTGCTTTCATACAAATGTACTTAACAGTGTTTGATTGCCCTTTAAACTCCATGGTTTTATGCTGTGTTGGAGCCTTAGAGGGGTATGTTGACAGATGTGTACTTCAAGGAATGATATTTCATCTTGTTTTTAACTGCTGCTGTAAAAGGATACATGTTTCATTATAAAAGATAAGCATTGACAAACCTGACAGCTTGCATCCTTTGAGTTCAACTAGGTGACCTATATGTAGGTCTGCTGATGCCTTCATGTGCCGTTTTGGTTTCAGTGTGATGCACACAAAGCATTTTGCTGTACTCCAGAGCCCAGGGTTTGTGGGCACGCTGCCAATTTGAAAGGTGCTGTTGGGATTACGATGAGACCTGGTTATTTCTGCACACTATGGTACTAAACTTCTTTATTTCACTATTTCTAATGGAATCAACGACATTGAGTGAAATGAATTGAAACACTTGTGTATTCAAAGGGTCATGTTGCTTGCTTGTTGTTCTTGATATTGTTGTCTAAGGGGTACTACTACCATAGAGCTATCAATGATTTAACAGATTGCATCAAGATTTATCATAACATTTAATATAACACATAACAATGAAGTTGCAATTAGGCCTACCTATGATATATACCTGTCATTGCAACACATGGACACCCAAAGAATGCTACATGTACCTTGATTCATTTACTAAACATCCTGTAGTGTATTATGATCTGCTTGACAGCCTGGCGGCCCCACAATGCCGAGACTGAGACTGACAGCCCCCAAGACCAATGGCCCTTCAAAAGAATGACATGGTCTTGTGGTCCTAAATCTGAATACCACTTTCCTTCAGGTTCATGTCTGTCTCCCATGCCATTAATCTCATAGGCCATCAGTCAACTGGTCTATATTTTCATACTCTATTAAAAAAAAAATTAAAAGGTGGATAGAGAGAGAGAGAGAGAGAGAAAGAAAACGTATGAATAAAGGAGAAATCCCAGTAGATTTTGTTAACCCTACAATGACATATGTGTAGGCCTACCAGCTCAAACCTAGCTACCAGGTTTCTTTGTTCCAAGTGAGGTGGTTCTATGGTGGTTCTATGGTAACGGATGAACAGGCAGGTGAGAGCTCCAGGGGTGCAATCAAAGTTAAGAGAGCAATGTAAATATTATCTGCCTGGCGAGGCGTATTGCAATGAAACTAGGGATCAAAGTTTTGTTACTGCTGTTTGTGAATCCTTCAAAGTTTTGCAGCATTTAAAGAGAAGATCTAGTTTGGAGGGGGGGGGGGGGGATTCTTTTTGTACAAAACTTTTCTGGAACTAAAAATAACTACATGTACTTGTAAGCTTCCTTATATATGTATATCTAGATATTTAGCAGGCTACACAGCAAAGACCTCTGCTGCAGTTGTTTTATTTTTGTTCATTATTTCATTGTAAATATTAAGTCCAACTATTGATTATTTGATATAATACATTTTGTCCAATAAATAAACGTACATGTATAGGCCAATATGTTTGAGCTTAATTTGCGTTTATCCTCAATTTAAAAAAAAATATCTGGTTCAAAATGAGCCTGTAGTCCTAGAGGGTTTCCACGCATTTCCTACAGGATAACGGCTTGACCTTTTTACACAGTTACACAAGTCAGATGCAAGATCAAGTAAACAAAAACAACAACAACATCAGCAGCAGGATATGTAGGACTGATTGGTAGGTCAAAAATGATTTACAGATTAGTTACGATTCTTTTGAATTACAATAAAATGGTTTACGATGTAAGCATGGAACATGCAGTGTACATGCAAGTATACATACACCATGTACAGTGTAGGATATCTTTGGTTCTTTGCCCATTCATTACTCTCTGTCTGGAACCCTGTTCTAATCATTAAGCAGAGGAGTAGGTCAATATGTGAGGAGCAGAAGGGATTAAATCCACATATATGCATAACACCCTTCTTGTTGTAAGACCTTCGGGGGAGGGGGGGGGGGGCATGGTGTGTAGTTATATATCCCTGAAAAACTGCCAAGGTACATTAGGTAGAAAGAACTTTTCTTTTCATTTTAATAGAACCTTAAGTTGGCCTAAATGAAAACAGAAAGCAGTGGAGAAAGCTTGAAGAGAAGGGAGACAAACAGCACTTGAAGTGAATCTCTCTTTGCATAGAGTCTAACTAATAGCCCTTGAAAAGCATATTATTTATCAGGACCATACTTGAGGTGGTATTCTTTGAAGGGAATGAAATGGACTTGTTTGCTCTGGTGGAGCATACAAAGAAACAACGATTACATCTATGCCACCAAGAACTATTGTCGCCTACAATTGTTCGGTCTCCACGGCAGAGGCAGTACAATATATTGCATTGCTTGTCTCTCCAGTTTGCTTGCTCTAGCTTGTAAGCTGAAAATGTAAACACCTTTTGTCTCAGTTGTACATGTAGTTGTTTTTCTGTTTTTCTTTTAAAGGTGAAGGTATGAGAGATGGAAGGAGGTATTATGTAATAGCTTCATCAGACCACTTATTTTCTGGTTTATTTTGTAGGCCAATCTAGGGCTCTGACTCAGTTTGGTCAGTCATGTGGTGATGAACTCGATCATTCAAGAAAATAATATATTTTCTACAAATAATATTTGTTTTCCCTTTGTATTTTGAAATTTATTCAAATTATTCCATGGATAATGACTAGCTTAAAATTTACAATGGTATAGCAAAAACAATGCATATAAACAAAATAGAAAAATAGGGGCCTAGAAACACCCAGCACACATGTACAATATACACATGTGCAGTATATACATTTAGATTTGTTTAGAACGGTGGTACATCTAGCCCCCATTCATCAGTAATTCAGAGACATTGCAATCCTCTGCCATATTGGATTCCATTTCCTTGATTTCACACATACAAAGTACAAGACTAAGCCAGAGTTGAATTGTGACTGTATGCTTGAATTACACATCTACTTTACACACATTTCCACAAGACCTGAAGGGAAGGATGTAATTAATATTCAGCATCCTGTTTCCTTAGATCGAGATTCTTCAATTCAAAGATATAGAAGTGATCAGGCTCTCTCTTAATCTCTCTCCCCCTCTTCCCCTCTCCTTTCCTATCTTTCCCTTTATCTCTCTATCTTTCAAATCTCTCCTTTTTTTCTTCTGAATATGTCACATTTCTGTAGGGTCCTTGACACACAGCGCAATTCATGAAATCAGAAAATACTTTCAGAGTCTCACCCTTTTCCCCTGTAAAATTCCATTGGTTAGTGAGCTTTGGATTGCAATTAAAATTGCAATATAGTGAGTTTTATGTGAATAACCGTGATTAGTTATTTTCTGTGCACTCTCTGTGTGTATAATATAGGTCAATGGATTTAAGATAACCAAATCTCTTTTATATCCCATGTCTGAGAAGGGCAAAATGGGTTTTAAATGCAGCTTAAATCTGGCTTTTGGTTGTGTGTGAATGAGCCCATGGACGTGTTTACCAAAAATAGCAAGTGTCATGATCTATGCATGTCCTTGTACAATCATGAAGCTTATGTGTTTGAATCCATATAAACTACAACCACATTAGTTCATATGGCCTTGCAAATGCTCGTCTAACATAGGGCCTTAATTTACTCTGATTACCTATTGCCACCCTTGCCCCCCCCCCCTGTTTTCTATGTTCAGCCAAATGTATGTGTAGGGTTGACCTCCGAACACAGAAAATATACTGAGATGAAAAGTGCGCTGACTGTCTTTTAAAAAACTGTATCAGCCTTAGCTCTCTGTCGATTTATCACATGTACATGTATCTCGATACACATTGTAATTACCTAGCAAAGACATTAATTTGACACGCCCATTTAATGCTATCCTGCTTGGCAAGGAAAATTAATATGTGCATGATATACTTGAATAACACCTGGCCCACCTTGAACCTATCATATGAAGGTAAAACCTTGACTAAAAGGCTGGCATCAGGTGTTGGGTGATCAGAATGTAGGCCGAGGATGAGTTATAGCTACATTTACAATCATATGGCACAGCTGGGAATGTAAAATGAAAATATGGTGAGGATATGGTAGGACGCCCCCTTCCAGACACTCATCAATTCCCCTATCCTGCCTCCTTGCTCAAAAGCTATTTGTATTCATATTACATGTTCTACAATGCCATATTTATTTAACACGTTAAAGTGTTATTGCATATATTTAGAGCTTATTTACTACACTGTTAGAACAAGTATTACAATTTTTAATCAAGTTGGTTAAAATTTTAATCAACCACGGATTACCAGGTGAATCACACAATCGTTGGTTAAACTTTAACCAACAGCCTGTTGATTAAAATTTAACCTGTGGTTGATTAAAATTTTTAATCAATTATTGGTTAAAAAATTTTGCTCAATGTTGGTTAAAATGGTGTTGATTAAACTTTAACCATTTGTTGATTAAAACTTTAATCTTTTGTTGGTTATTTATGCTTTGTTTGGGGCTGATTCACATGTTGTTGGTTAAACTTACTTGGGTCGTTGGTTAAAATTGTAACCATTGTAGGTTAATTCTTTTTTGATTCACACGATGTTGGTTAAACTTTAGTGGGTTGTTGGTTACAGTTATAACCCCTGTTGGTTAAACTTACGGGTGTTTGGAGGTCTTATCCTCGTGTTTGCAGGTAAGAAATTGTTTAATATGATTATCATCAATGCTAAGATTGGAAGGAAGAAGTGAAATAAGGTTCTTGCTCAAATTAAAAACGCTTTGTGTCCCGGCGCGGCCCGTAGGTTGTAGCTCAGCCAGTAAGTGTAACGGATGACCTACCCAAATTGCATGCATGAAGACGTTTCACTTTATGATGACATCTTATTTTATATTTAATTGTTTTAAACAATTAGATACAATTAGATTTAAAAAATAAGATTATTATTCATGCATGCAATTTGGGTAGGTGATCCGTAATAGGCCTACACTTCTCCTTCTTTAATTGGGTCTGCCTCCTTCACGGTTGAAGATTCTTGCAGACTGATGAGTGTGTGTGTGTACTTACGTTATTAGCCAGGTGCACGGTGCAAGTAAAATGTTACTTATTGGTTGAGCTACGTCGGGAGCTACGTACAGCCTAGGGGACACAAATCGTTTTTGATTTGAGCAAGAACCTTATCTCACTACTTCCTTACAATCTTAGAATTGATGATGATAATATTAAAATAATTTCTTACCTGAAAACACGGAGATAAGACCGTCCAAACCCCCATTTCCTCAGCGTCCTCGCGACAACCTCCATTGTTAATTTTGTCGCACGCGTAAATGTACTTTATTTGTATGTCGAGCGATCGCTAGCTACGCGCTTCGATATCGTTCTGTTGGGTCACGTGACCAGTACTTTAATCAACATTGATTAAACTTTAACCGGAAGGGGGCTATCATTACTGTCGGAATTTTGTTTTTAATCCATGCTGGGTTACAATTTTTGCCAAAGACTTGGACTTAACCAACATAGGTTAAAAGGAATAATTTTGATCAACACTGTTTTTAACCAACGCAAGATTAAAAGTAAATTTTAATCAACACTACATTTTTAACCATTGTTGAGCATTTTTTAATCAACAATTTTTTAACCCGCATTTTTTTAATACTTGTTTTAACAGTGTAGTGGAACATTGCAATATGTATTGTGCTAATGTTAGTATTTATTTAGCACAACAATAATGTGAAGTATGATAATAAAAGTTAAAGTTATAATGCATTTGGAATTGTCATCACAATCTTTCATGTTTGATTTTATGATTTTATTTTGCCTTGAATTCTAAGTTTCATTATTTCCTTTTCTTCTCTTTTCATCTCTCTTCAGACCATTGCACTAAACAACAGAGTACCACCTAGGCTGCTGAGCGATCCAAACATCTGCTCTTTCCGCTCAATCTGTATCAATCCAATGACACCCGTCGAGGATCCATCACTAGCTGCTTACTGAGATGTATTAACACTCCTAGAACTCTCCTAGAGATTGGCGTTATGGTGTTACCTTATGGTGTTTAATCTAACACCAACTGTGAACAGATGAAGTAAAAGCAGTGCTAACAGTTGGATAGTTTTTGAGGCAAGACCATTAGATTTGGAGAACTATACCTAGTGGAAGGAGGTAGTTATTCTTCTTTCTTGGTACTCCCGATTGGGTGTCGGCCTCACCAACGCTAGCACTTGAATCGAACTAGAAAGTACCCAACCTATTGACTTGTACGAACGCAGAGCGGCAATGAGATTGTTGGGCCATGGTATGATGGACGGGCAAACTAACCTTGTAGCTTTCACTAACAAGTGCACTCACACGACATCGGCAGAACCTGACATGATGACAACATTCTACTAAACCACACTTAGAGGGCGCTGTTTGATCACTTATGCGTATCTACCTGGAGATGCTGTAGCAAGCTTGAGAAAACACCACAGAAGGAAAGCTTTCAATGGCAGCTTACAGAAAGGACACTGGATGGGTATCTAATGCCAGTAGCTTACAAGGATGGCTTGATGGAGGGATTTTCTACCGGGATGATTTGCAAAGGACGTCATCATCCGGGAGATGAAAGGATCTTATGCCAGAGGCCTTGTCATGAAGGATGTTGTCTCTTTGGAGATCAACCCTGTAGATAATCCTTGGGACTGATTGCTTGTGAAGCCAGAGAAGGAAGGCTATGTTGAGAGCTCAGTGATTGCAGCTGACATCACAGGATTAAGCTGTACACTCCTTTCTTGAGCACTCATCAAACCATAACATGCTTAGACGCCTTGGATCTCTCAGCCAAACAAGCTTTCTAGGTACAGGTGCGTCTCTTTTTCTTAGCAGAGAAGGAATGTAGTAGACATACTCGATGTCGAATCTTGAACTACCTCTTTTTATCTGTCTAACAAATTCATGTATTCTTAATGGGTGGTGCACGCAGCATGGAAAAGCGATATTAGATGAACTTTTTTTTTTAAATGCTAGTGTTTACACTTATTTGACTTTGTTAGATTTCTCTTTGTGTCAGTAACAGAACTTTCACAGAGACTCTCAGGTACTAAATTTGATTCTTCTGCTTAAGTCCAGTAGGGTGTTAATTCTTTCCGTAAAGTGAACTTTGTTAGCACCGTACTGGCTCTTAGCAGATGATTCATGGTTAAACAGAGTTAGCAGTTCTTCCATTGTATTGATACACACAAACAATAACCGCAACACAGCAAATGGAACTGATATAACTATGTTTAGATAAGATGGAAGATGTTCAAGCATGTATGATTCATGATGCTTCAGTTGGAAGGACTGTTAAATGCACATCAACCTCCACTTTTGGAAAAGAGTACATATTTTGGTATTTGGGGTTGTATTTGCAAAACAAATCTTTGTATTAACCCTTGGTCTATGGATGAATAACCATGCCAAGTTGGTAATAAGTCCACAGTAACAGTATGTGTATGATACATTTTTACTCTCCAAAGAATTGACACAAACAGGGATGCAGTGCACCCAAAATTAGATTCTGGACCCATAAGCTTTACAGATGTTAACAGTGCTTGTGTCCAGGCAATGTACTGTACATCAGCATAATAATATGCAAATCATCTTGAAGCTGCGGTTTAAATCGGACCTGGATTGGCAGGGGAAGGTACATTTGCTATTAACAAAAACGATGTTATTCAGTTCCATTTGCTGTACACAGTAATCTGAATTGTACTTTTTCTAAGGCTATGATGGTATTTTTACTAATAAATTTTTGGTTTCAAATTCATAAATATTGGATAAGAACGAAATTTGAGATAACTGAATTTGACAAACTTCTTTTTCCAGTTTGGGTTATATTTTAAAAGGGTTTCACTTCTTTTCATATTTTATTTTGCCATTGTGCAGCCTAACACAAAATAATTATACAATTGTGTGTCGAAATGATATAATCCACTCCTGAAAATGTTATGTCAGGTGTGCATTATCAGTGCCATAGGAGTCATTTTGGTTTGTTTGGAGTGAAGCAGTGTGAAAATGGAAGGGTACTTGCAACATTATGCTCACTCTTATTTTTTTAATCCTCTCCAGAGTTACTTTTCATTTCCATTATTTTTTACAATTGATTGCAAAGATATGAATTGCAATGAGGCTGATAAAACTCTTTATATGCAGATGCAAGTTTTATGATAGTGCAAGTTCAGGACCAACTTTGATTTGTTGAAATTCAGTAGCATTTTTTTCTATTCCTTCTCGTATGTTTTTCTTTTTCTATAATTTAGTCAAAGAGACAATATTTGAAACATTCATTTGACTATTTATGCATTCACAGTGCATCAGAAATATGATATTTTATCAACTTTAATTTGTTAAAATACCACTATTGGTCATTTGATTATGTTTGTGTTTTAATGAAGACTGGCATGGTTTATTAATCCATGTATCTCACGAGAGATTGGTGATACACATGTATTGCCCTAGCAACCTATGATGTGTTTAGTATGTATTGCAGTATTCCTTCTGTATGTGTCTATTGTTCTTATTTCAAATGAACATGTTAACATGTTGTGCAGCTGTTAGGGATAATATCTGTTCAAGGATTGTACATTTTAATGACTTCATAGTTCCATATAGTAAAGAATTACGATGTGGGTTAAGTATTACTTTGCATACATCTACAATCCATGTATTTGCATTTTTTTTCAGAAAGTAAATTTCACTTATCTTGAATTTATTGTTTTTTTAATTCAGGATTTATTGCGATATCTGTTACGAACGTATAATGTGAGAAGAGTATATACTTTGATGATTCAATGCATTTATATATATTATAAAGATATTTCAAACAAATTCATATATATTGATTCATTACAAAGTGTTTGTTTTTAACATGTTGTACAAATACGTTTCTTCTTAACAGAATCACTCTGCATATTCTATATCTAAACTCCATTTTAGCATCAAAGAAACTAATTGGATTCAGAGTTTGCCGTGCTTGTACAAAAGTTCGAATAATTCATTTTTTATTTTATTTATAAATAAATACCTGGAGCAAAGTTAGGTACTTATAGCTTAAGAGCTTAAGAGGTCTGTTGATGAAAACAATGTGCAGGCAATATTTTATTTGCCATATACTCCTAGAGATTATAAATCTTCTGCCAAAGACAATTCTTAGTGAGCTCTTCTCCAATAAATCAGATTGTCGTAATTGACTGGCAGAACTTAGCAGTATGACTTGATATCGATTTGCATACTTAAAGTTGCAAAAGATAACGTGATTATTATATATTATGATGTTGATTTAAAGAAGACATATATTGAGCTGGTATGAAATGGTGTTAGCCATATTTTTTGCTCGTTTATGATATATCAGTGACAAAATGAAAGTATATATTTTATTTGTATTTCCTTCATGCTGTTTGCTATGCATGAATACAATGTGGGTGAATCTACTCTCGGCGTACGTACGGCAAAGGAGGTGGCTTTCTAAAACATTTTTTTTATTGGAAAGATCTTGATGTAATTTTTTCCTTCTTCAGAATTGTTCCTTTCTTTTTACAAGATGAAAATATTTCATGATTGATATTGTTGACAGAGGATTAGTGAACAAAACAATTTATAGTGCCTGGTTTTGTGACGAAGAGAAAGAGAGCATGTGCGTAAGAGATTTGAAGGAAATGAGTGAGTGAGAGAGAAAGGAGAAAAATGTAATGTTGAAAACGGTCATGGTTTTATTGGCGAAGATGACTTGGATGATTGATACTTGCTTCATATGTATTTCAGGTATAAAAAAAAGTTTTATATGGTACTGTGATGTAATTTGTAGTCATTTTAGTGATGGTCACTGGTATTTTGGGTACAGTGATCCATCATTATATCTACCTATTTTTCCAGATATGCTTTGAACTGTGACAAATGTCACTAATAAAGACAAAAGTATTTAAAGAAATTGATCATGTTTATTATGTTTTTCAATTGTGTCCGATTTTGAGATCGTTTTCATGCTGTCACTGCTCTGTGTCGAGTATTTTTGTTCCAGTGTGTGTACTTATGATATAGGTTTTTCTAGGTGTGTCATAGAATTCTTTTATGACGCCATTTTTTGTTCGGTTGTCTATGATTTTGCGCATGAGAAGATGTGAGTAAAATGAGCATGTGCATTGGGCCTACATTGATTAATTAAAGGGAAAGTCCACCCCAGGATTTTTTTTAGCTGACGATATAGACCTAATAATACCATGAAGAATGATACAAGTCTCATTAAAATCCATGATCACATAACGAAGATATATCGACTTTTTTATCGAAAATCAGCCGCCCCCCAAATGCAAATGCGTTACATGGGCAAAAAACGATCGCCAAAAAATAACCGATAGTATCGAAATTGTGACGTATGTTGCGAGCTGCCTTCTTATTTCGCAGACATTCACTTTCGCTCGCGGTACACTGTTATCGCACTGACACGACGAATCATGAATGAAAGTGAAAGCGAAAGTGAATGTCTCCGAAATAAGAAGGCAGCTCGCAACATACGTCACAATCGTTTCATGCCCATGTAACGCATTTGCATTTGGGGGGCGGCTGATTTTCGATAAAAAAGTCGATATATCTTCGTTATGTGATCATGGATTTTAATGAGACTTGTATCATTCTTCATGGTATTATTAGGTCTATATCGTCAGCTAAAGAAAATCCTGGGGTGGACTATCCCTTTAAAAAAAAAAAATTATCAATGATTGGTTATTTATATGAGTTAATGAATATGAGTGTGTAATTGTTAAGTCAACATAAGAACCATTGGGTGCCATTATTATTGCTCTTATTGCCAATTTGAATTAATTTAACAAAAATAAACCAATCACATGAATACTTAGGGATTTACATGTTTATATTGGTAAACTTTACTGAAGATAACTTTTCAACCAAATTGCAAGGAATTCAACTTGCACAGTAATATAGTCATTAGGTACTGTGTTAATGACACATTCTTTATTGAGACCAATGGGGAGCATTAGGCCAAACAAAAAAAATCATTTGGTTGTCCTCGACCCCCTCTCGTCATTTTCGGGCCGCTCGTATTATTTTTTTTTTAATTCATTTTTTTTTTTTTTTTTTTTTTTTTTTATTCAATTTTTTTTGGGGGGAGCAATCTTAAATGCCAAACATACCATTTTATGCATTTGCAAGGATCAAAATGCGTCCCATTGCCAGTTTGGTCTTTTCACTATGCAATTAGGTATTTATTGAACTTGCCATTTTTATTTTTCTATGTCAAAATGTCGTTCATTCAAATCAGGTTCTGAGCATTCTTAAACTCATTTTAAAGCCCATCTGTACTACAGGAGGGATTAGACCACCCTGCAAGGTCACTGGACAGGTGGTTATCTTATCAAATCAGCTCTCAGTTAATATAAGGTAAAGAGGATAATGGGGGACCAATGGTCACCGATTAAGCATTGTTTGCTACATAGAGGGCGCAAGTAGCGATAAGTAGTACAATGGAGATTTAAAAGGTGCTGTATTTCAAAGCCCAAAATACTTTCTGTGTTGGTCTTGATATTCATTGTACATTAAACTAGCCTTTTACCATATTAAAATGTTTCATAGACTTTGTTTGTTTAAATGCTTGACAATCCCAATGATTTTTTTTTTTTTTTATGGAAAACAAATTATTAACAAAATACAAAAAAAAAAAAAAAAAAAGACACAAAAAAAATTAGGTTAAAAAAAAAAAAAAAAAAAAAAAAAAAATCCGCCCGCCCGCCCCTACTCCAGAATAGCAATCGAGGACAACCAAACAATTTCTTTTGGGGGGCCTTATGTAAAGCCACTGGGGGGGGGGGGCTTTGTCTTACTAGATGGATGAAATGTGAATTATTAAACAAAGCCATCAATAGGAGGAGGATGTGGCTTTGGGGTCCTGCATCTTCATTTAATCTATTTTTTTCCTGAAGCTTTCCGCTGTCTTTCTTTTCTTCCTCCTCCTTTTTTATATTCCCAATCGATTTGGGGAGGGGGGGGGGGGGGGTGGGCGTGCCTGTGCTATCCCTACGGTCTCGCCTCTGAAAAAATTTCAAGTTTTGCATTTCAAGAAAAAAGTGCCGGTGTGCACAAGCTAGCTATGAAATCATTAATTCGATTTAAAAAAAAGGGAAATTATATGGAACGCAGATATTTAGTTTGAAACTGCCATGCAGGGCTTTCACTGTCAGTGAGATTGACTTTTGATGAAACTATTCTTTGAGGGGAATTGGCGGGGAATTGGGAGGGCGGGAGTAGGCTCTCATTTTGTTGATCGAATTCCTTGGAACAAAAGCTAGTGGAGTATGAAACTGGGTATCCTTTCAACTCCAGTACGTTTGGATTTTGAATAAACAAATCAAACTAACAAACAGATTCCTTCGGTTATACAAGGAAACTGAAAGTCTAATCTTACCTGTAAAGAGATAGGCAGAGGTTTAATTTTCTGTACGAATAGGATGTAAAGGTTTTACATATACTAAGGTAATTAAACTTAATTCTGCAAACGAATAACAACTTACTGTAAAGTAAAAGATCCTTGAAATGGGAAGGAAGATAAAGGAAGAATGGAAGAAAAAAGTAAGAAAAAGAATTCAATGTTGACGAGGACTTTACGTAATGTCACTCGATTGTATTTTGCTCTTGTATAATGATAAATCTTAGCAGTGGCGTAGCCTGGCTCCAGCCATTGACGGGCGTGATGTCGGGGTGAGGGGAGAGATTCTTCAAACGTTGCCTTCCTATTCTCCCATTCTCTCCCTTCTCTCTCTCTCTCTCTCTCTCTCTCTCCCTTCTCTCTCTCTCTCTCTCTGTCGTCTCTCTCTCTCTCTCTCTCTCTCTCTCTCTCTGTCGTCTCTCTCTCTCTGTCGTCTCTCTCTCTCTCTCTCTTCGACATTTTTGTTGGCCATCTGATTGGGGGGGGGGGGGGCGTTTCCCCCTTTTGTTCCCCTATAGCTACGCCACTGCATCAGCCTAGGATAGTTCCTGTTTTCCTGATTATTGAAGAGTATGCATCCTTACGGAGGCCACTCGTCGAACAAAATAAAGGCATAATACACCTGGAACTGTATAATTGCTTCTTGTTAATGTTGAATGTAGGGCAAGTACATTTTTGTTGTCAATTTAATAATACTACTTGAAATACTTGTACATAATCAATACAGTTGCGATTACGGCCGTTTAACAAGAAATGTGTATCGGTTTTATATTTTTAATCTAAGTTGATAATAACACAATAATGATAAACAGCTGCATTTTGCTTCAGTCTTTAGTAGATTATTTTTAAAAAATCATCTAAATGAGCGTTGAAAATACATTGACTATATCTCATGTCAGGGGTTCATAATACTTTTTTCCTCTGATTTAGAATGCCATGTCTGTTTAAACAATGAATTTCAATCGTAACATTTTCTTTAGAAAGTGATTATATTTGTAATATGAATGTTATATGATCGTTGCGAATATCTACTACTTCCTTTATGATTGTGGTAATTACCTTCCGTGCTTTAGGCTTACAGTACTCCGAATAATCAAAACGAGATAAAGCAGGAAGGGCAGTATAATCTTATCATGTTGCAGTACAATAACTCGCCCATTGACACATTTATTTTTTAGTACAGATGAAATTCGAGATATCGGCAATGTAAAAAGTCTGCAAAAGGATATTTACTGTGGAAGACAAATTAATGGTCGCCCAATAAGATAGGAATTTATCAAGTTAATAGTTTCGGAAACCTTTTAATCTCTTTAAACATTATTTATAATTAGGATATAGCATAATAGCACTACACGTTTCTCTTTATAAAACAAATGATATTTTCAACCGCGTTTTTGATGTAATCATTAGTGACGAATAGACTCGGGAAGAAACCGATACAACTTCTGATGTGCCCGCACCACCCAGGGCTACACACGTTCACCCCTCTTCCAAACTGTGGAGGATATCCCGCCCTCCTTTCTATATTTTTAAATAAAAATCTTGAAATGTCTACTGCTATTAGTATGCCTGCATGAGACTAGAGGGAAGGCAAATGAATTATAAATGTATGGGAAAAGACTAGTGCTAGACGAGATTACGACGTATACGTGTATTTGCATTGTTTCCTTTTAATCAATATGATTATGCCTATACATTGTTTTACACTGTCTTTTCTCCCTCTTTCGATTTTTGTATTATCTTTGTCCTGTCTTCTTCTTCCCGTGCTGTCACGCAACCCTTTTACTTCGTCTCTCTACACGACTGTATATCCAAATATTTCATTTCACGTTTGCTTATTTCTCCACTGCTTTTAATATGCCGTTCTTTCATTTCCTATTTACTGCAGCTGAATTGCCCAGCATGCGTGTTTGCATCGATGATTTATGAAATGGAGCGAGATTCATGGCGGAAAATAGCAATATACTCTCAGAATAATAAAATCGAAAGGTTAGATTGTAAATAAGTTCAAAGCCTTATTAAGATTGTCACATTCGTTGGCGTAGGTCCAATGAAATGACTTACGGCAAAGAGAAACGAGTGTGATAATTTCCCACTTGTATACACACATAGGGTGCTATAATGGGGATAATTAGGGTACAGTCGTGTCAGGCTGGCGTCATAATAATGATAACAATCAAAGAAGGCCCTAACACAACTTAATGATTTGTTTGCCCAGCATTACACTCTATATACTAACTAAGGTATTTGCACAGAGCCTGTGTTTCTTTTAAAGGCACACTGCCATACTTGTAGCTACTTGCTCCCTCTATATAGAAAACTTCCCCAATCGGTGCCTGTTGGTCCCCCATGATCCTCTTTTTCTTATGTTAAATGAGAGCTGAGTTAATGAGATAGCCACCTGTCACAGTGACCTCGATGGCTCTCTGTGTGGTCTAATCCCTTCTAGCGCAGTAGTGGTGACGGTCTTTAATAGATTATTTACACGAAGGCATCTTATTTTTCTTTCCAACGGTGATCCTTATTTATTGGTTTGACCTGGTACAATGCAATCATTTAATCTATATTGAGCTTTGTAGCATCACTCATTATAAAGCTTGCTCTAAATGACGTATTTTAATGCCACCTAATCTTATCAGCCTTTCAATAAGCCCTGTAAAAATCATCAAATCTAAGCTAGGCAACAGACCCCTTTCATGCGCACAGCGCAAATTAAAGTCGTTGATTTATGTTATTTGTCTTTCAATTTGAACGTTCATTAGACGAATTGCCGCAAAGGCAAGCTGGTTTATGATATTCATCTCGGCCTCATATACAGTATCCGGCCGACCCTGTTATGTCACCTCAACACTTACCAGAAATATACTGGTGGTGTATACAATTAAGTCAATATGAGGCATAATATCAAAAGAGGGGCTTAGGGGGTCGACTGCGTCATAATACATTTTGATGGACACGCATCGAATGTGAAATCCCATCAATGTAATAAGAAAATAAATTATTAGCCATTTCTTCAATTAACTCCCGTAACAGGAGATGGAGAAAGTTCATATTTAATCACTTTGATATCATAATATATTTTGCTGTTTAAAAAAGCCTTAATCAGTTTAATTATAATGGTTTTTACCACTCATTAGTATGATTGTATTTGATCACATCATTGTTTATTGTTTATGTTGTTGTTGTTACTAGAAGTTATTTTTGTTGGTGAAAGATTGTTGTTATAACTATCAAAATTTATATTCAAATACAATCATGATCATGAATTTTTACAAGAGATTTGTTAATTACAGAGCTTTCTCTATTGAAGAGCGGTTCAAATTGTAACACGATATTCCAATTATTATGATCTCAAATTAAAACCAGACGACAACCTTGCATGATATAACCACTATTTTTGCGCTCATTGTCAATCTAGATTGGTCAATAACCCAGCCATTATGAGAAGGTTTTGAAAGCTGTTTTCATCAAGCATGATATCATGAAAGAAGCTCCAGTTTCGATTCGGTTGTCGAGGGACCAGGCGATGACATATTTCACATTACATGCCGATCTCAATGGATTGAATTACCAAAAAGGAGCATAAGGAAGGGAGATGGAAGGGGGGGGGGGGTCGGTCCTGATCAAATTATATTTCTCTGGTGAATTGACGGTGCCTTTCTGATGCGAGGATGAAATATGAATCGTTTAATTCTATAGAGTGAAACAAAAAACTATAACAATCGCCATTCTCCATTCCCACGACGATGCAATTTTATACTCGTATCGTTCATCATGAAATGTTTTCCTAAATGTCCAAAATGAATTTCGTATGGTAAAACCAGCCATGACATGAATACGTTAATATATGGTAAAAGTGTATTGTTTTTTGTGTAGTTTGTATATACCCTCCCATGCCATAAGTATTGCAACATGATGAAATTCGTTAAATTTGTGGTTAAATTTGTGTAGATGGGAACATTGATAACGCCAAATATCGAGATATTCTGGACGCCCACTTGTTTCCATCCATTGCTAACATCTTTGGCAACGCGCAACACTCGTTCGTCTTCCAGGATGACAACGCACCGGCACACAGGGCAGCCAGGATGGACCAATGGTATGACGAAACTGGCGTCAACAGGGTGCAGTGGCCGGCGCAATCACCAGATGCTAACCCGATAGAGAATCTGTGGGATGACATCAAGAGAGCCAACACCAAAGACCGACCAACCACGAGGGAAGGTTTGGTCCGCTCTATCTTCAGGGCCTGGGGCAGCATCACCCAAGAAAGATTGCAAGGACTCTACGCGACGATGCCAAGAAGGATGCGCGCCATCATTAGAAGGCGAGGATATCCAACAAAATACTAGAGACTCGTGAATCTTACATGAAAAATGACTATTGATATATCAATAAAATGTGCCTGATAGTATGATAAAAAATGATGCACTACATATTCATTAAAACAGCACTCATTTTCATGTAATTATTTGTCTCCTGTGTAATGTGTGTGTCTATGTTGCAATACTTTTGGCACGGGAGGGTATGTTAAATATCTGTTCTGATGTACATAATACGGACTAGAATAAGCGAGGTTTATGAGGATACTGCAATATTAATGTTATTCAATAGTCAATACAGTATAATGTAATGCACAAAATCCATGAATTAATAAAAAATTAAAAGTGAAAACAAAGTCATGAAAACAATTTATTACTCATCTTATACTTCGGATTAAAGTCAGTGTGTGCCATCGATTTCCTCTCAAAAAAATAATTAGAAAATAGCATTGTGACGTCATTTCCTCAATTTGTACTTTGAGCCTATTTTGTTTCATTAATATGCTCTATACACTCTGATGTTTCCTCATTATGAATATAATAGCCAATGTCGACATGATCTGTAAAGTTAGAACTCTAAAATGTTGAGGTTACGCTTCAAGAGGAATGGAATGTTGAACCAACAAAGCAAAATGAGGAGCAGGAAGCGGAGGAGGGAGGAAGACGAGGAGAATAAAATATTTAGAGAAAGGAAGAGAAAGAAAGAAAGAGAAGAAAGAGAGGGGGAGAGGGGGAGAGAAAGAGAGAGAGAGAGAGAGAGAGAGAGAGAGAGAAACAAATAATTTGCGCGAAGTAATTCGGTATCTAATTAATTAGTTTGATTATCATATCCGATATTCCTCGGAGAACACATGTCATTCAAAATGAGGTTTAGAGCTATACATGAAGTCAGAGATTACTATCATATAGCTAATTATAGATAGAATACAACGAACCAAAGAAAATGAATAACAATTTTACATCTTCATCAGATAGCGTGGACTAGCTTTGTGGTTTGGGTATATGGCATAACCTGCTGTGCAACCTTGTTAAAATTCCATACCGATTTTTATCAATGTAGATTGACGCCTACACATTCCCACACGGTTTTCATTTATGGAATATATAGATAGACATCAAGCTTTCCCATATCTTTAATTTATGTTATCAAAATTAGTGATTATTATCATCACGGCCATATGAATTACACTGAAGTTAATAAATATACACCGAATCATAAAAATCATCATAATACAACAAGACTGTCTAGCAAGAGTAATTAGAAATACATATTTGTTTTCAACTTTCTATTTATACAACCATTGACGTGAATCTACGATAATCTACGATTCTGGAAGGAAGCATAAAAGCTGAATATTTTTTTCTCATGGGCCTCCTCAATCAACGAAAATAATACTTGATATGTATCTTGAAATATATACACAAGATATACACATTTAACATCACTGAAAACAAAGAGTCCGAACACATACACGGTTGCTTTTCAAAATTGGGCATATAAAGAAAACACACGTTATGTTAGATTAATATTTTGCAGTCTTTACTAATTCGTGAAGGTGCTTCTATCTGTGTGCTTGTTTCATGGTGTTCTTGACTATTGCAGGGATGGCGATTTCATGTCTTGTCTCTGTGTGTGTGTGTGTGTGTGGGGGGGGGGTGCAACTGAGGAAATTTGCGACCGAGTATTTAGTATTTATTTTTTATGTTCATTGTGAAATTTTGCATTATCGAGTACTTCAGAGCCTAAAAAGTGTGTTGTAGCCTTACATTAATCATTAGTTGCGATACATTTTTTAAATTACCGATGAAGGGATGTGTCACTCGTCCCTCCCCAAATCGCCGCCCCTGCAAATATGCTCACGAACATGGTAGTACTAACTATATGAAACTAAAAGGTAATCCGACACAAGCGAGTTCTTAAATTAAGACTAATGCAAACGTGAACTTGATTCGATGAATCGAGCCTACATACACGCAAGCAAGTTAGCACGCGAGGTCAGTGTACTAGGATAAGATCAAAACAACTCATCATTACCAGATTCCATTCCTAATTCAATAGTGGCTCATGTGACAGTACCCCTGTTGATTAGGGATCGAAGGTGGGGCGTAACCAGATGTGGTCACGGTGGGTGGAAGGGGGGGGGGGGGGTGCTCATATATGCAGTCTATAATGTTGCCAAGATTTTGATACCCCAGGGAGAAATTCACCCGTCATAGAAAATAAACCTAACGGGAAGCGGAAACAGCAGGGTATACATTATAGTAAATTTGAGAAAAATCAAAATAAGGAAGTTTAGTATTCAAAGGAAAAGGAAAATTCTGATATTGTTTAGTTTACAGGTATAGCACCCCATATTTCTACACAAATTGTTCTAAATACCACTCTCGAGAATATTTATATTTTACATGCCCTCCCATAAAAAAGGGGGAACAAATGATTTTCTGCCTTCACTTATGACTTAGGCCAAAACGTTAATCACCATTTACGGATAGCAATGCACGATAATTACCTTAATTAGTTTCCTGGAGAGTCGAAGCACAATTTAATTTGAGCGACAAGACATAGTGGAATACCGTGTTTTTTCCAAAGAAATGTAACGGAAATTAACTTTACTGACTGAAAATCCCAAGAAAGCCGCCGTCTTCCCAATTTTCTTGTTCGACAAATCATATTCCCGAATCCTTTTTGTCCTTACGTAAACGGACTGTTCTAATCTGCCAATCTTGTAAACAAAACGCATATTTTTATTCCAGATGTTTGTTTGTCTCGATTTCATTTTCATATTGCCAATCGTAAAGGATGATTTGATAGTATTGAGAAAATATCAGGATTTGCTCTTTTAAAGCAAACATTTCCAAGAAATCAACCAAACGGCAATTCGATTATGAATCCCACGTTCTGATTTTGTAATACTTTCTTGTAATGTTTGAACACATTTCATTATGATGGGCAAGGCTATACCGTAATTGCCTTAGGTAGATTATTCGAAAGCCTGTGCGATTGTGTTTTTAGAAAACAAGGACGTCGTTTAAGCTCGGGTATTAATCATACTGCTTTTTGACACGGCGATACGTTAGGAATGATTGATGTATCCGGTCGCAAAGACTTCTGAAAAATCCATTTCAAAAGCTCTGTCCACCATCTTTGAAAATATTAATGAGCGAACATTACCAAGAACGTGTTACGTATTCCGAACGTGATTTGAACAGGTGACAATTATGTACGAGTAAAGGGTATTGAACTATCCCTTGAGTGATTACTTGAAAGCCTTAGCTGTCATGTTATTATTCTACGTCGGGTGGATCCGCAGTGCAATGTCAAATGTACTGATTAATTGCCCTATTAAGGTAAATATCATCATCTTTTTTCCGAGGTTGGGTGAATCTGCATGTGCAGACGGTATTTTTATTTTCCGCCCATCCTATTAAGCTCACACATAATTATGGACTCCCCCACGCGACCTCCACTCATCACGTACAAATATTTTCTTTGTCATCTAAACACGATGATGAGCTTGATCTTTGCACACAATTTTTGCAATGACGACCTTCGTCATTGCCTTGTTTTCGTTCACATTCTGCCCCATTAATATTCTTGTTTTCCTCCTGGTTTTCCTTATCGTCCAAAAATCCCATTCGTTTTGCACGTAGTGCTTGTTATTCCTAGTTAGGTGCTTTCCTCATGTCCATTTCCTTTCAAATTTCATAGGCATAGTCTCTAGCATCTCATCAAGGTCACCTACTTTTTCGATTTTCGAAATCACTCATGCATAACCATCCAGGCGCCATTTTGTCCGTTTCTGGTCCATTTTAAGGTCTTTCTTTCTTCCTTTCTATCTCCACTATCCTAGATCCTACACATTTGTAACAAATTCCTCTAGATAGTCAAAGAGATGTTCTTTTATCTGCGACAAATAACCTGACCTTGAAAATGCCATCTTCGTACTCAAAATTCAAATCTGAAACCGACTCCGTCAAAAATCTTTAAAAATTTTGAAAAATTGACCCCTAAAAATCTAAAACTGCCATAACTTTCTCATATAAATTCCGTTTTTTATTTAAATCTCACAGTATCTTTATCTGACAATTGCACATAGCCATGCCAAATTTCACGCTCCAATGGCCTTGCAAAATATAATTAGCGCCCTCTAAAGTTCTTTGAATTGGCTTTCTTTCTGTGGCCGTATCTCCACTATGGCTTGGCAAACCCGTACCCTTTTTTGGATTTAGATACTTGAAGATATGCCCTTTCCAGTCATATACAAAATTATATACCCTAACACTGACCGTCTTTGAGAAAAATGCCCTCCAATTTCGCCATTTTCAAGAAAATTCCAAAATAACTTTAACTTGCTCTAAAATAGCGATCTTTATACCTACATCAATAAAACTTGGCAGACACATGTATCCATATACGTGACAACTGTCTGCCAAGTTTGGTAAAATTTGAATATGTCAGCGCAAAGTTATCGCCAAAAATGATGAATTTACTATGCATTACGTAATAGCGCGTTCAATGCGTGCAATACATTGCGCGGAGATGACAATGGTGTCAAACTGACCGCAATGAAGAGCCCTTTCAAATGATACCAAGTATGGTATATGTTCACACAGAAAATTGTGAATAAATCACATTTGAACAATGGTCACTATACGAATTTCGCCAGTTTAACTCCGGTCATAATACAGATCCTGTACAATTTCCGCCCATGCATTACACGCATTGTCTATGGGGCATATCGGGTTCACGCTATTGGCCCCCAGAACGATCTTTATTGCAATGACGAACATGCACCAAATCCCATTGGTTTTTGCACGCAGTGCTTGCGAGCCCTTTCTAGGTTCTTTCCCCTATCCCAATTTCTTTTAAGCTTCGTAGGCATAGTCACTACCATCCCATCAAGGTCACTGTTGAGTGTTGAGGCCTTTCTTTCGCCCTACCTATCTCCAATATCACAGAAGCTACAGACTTCGTACGAATTGCTCTGGATAGTCCGGGAGAAGCTCTTTCGTTTGACACGTAGAAACATGGCGTCATTGCACGCACATCGTTGTGACACGATTGCATTTCTAGTTCTGCTTCTTCTTCTCCTTCTTTTTCTACTTATTTTGTATTGATAATATCATTATTATTATTATTATTGTTATTGATAAGATTATTACTGTTGTTCCTCTTCTTTTTATCATTCTTATTATTACTGCGTGTAATATCATTCATCATCATTCTACTATTTTACTTTAAGAGCATCTATATGAACAGTAGGTTAATGCTATCAACGCTGTAAAATGCTTTACGCCTATACGTCACCCTTGGCGTACGATCGGTTGACGACCATTAAAAGCTGCCATCGTTGACAGCCCATCAGCAAGAATATAGTGGGTGCTCAGTTGCCGAGTGGTTGCCGAATGTCGTACGAAAGTTGTCCCATCATCGAAGACTTTCGTAAAATAATTTGCGACCTCTCGGAGATTGATCGGTAATAATAAACTACTACATGGAATTATTTACACAAATCATCAATTTTGTATCAATTTGGAATTGCCCGAACTAATTTGTGTTGCTTCTGCATAAAGTAAGAGGAGACTTATCGTCATTTGTTTTTTTTAAAGATATGGAACGACTGTAATAATGTATTTGACTTTATATCCATACCTTATCAAAGTTGCGAGGAGATATTCGTTGGAATAACATTAACTGATCAAGGAAAGGAGCAATTGGTAAATCACTTTTTAATTCTGGTAAAGTATTTGATTTTCATGGGACGAGAACGGGGTTCATTTATAACCATGGGTGAAATTAAACGCAGTATAAAGAATTTGGCATCGATGAGAAATACAGTTCCCCTGCATCTAAGAACATGGAAAAACTGGAAAGTTTTAGGGAGAGCGAGTTAGATGTGGAACGAAGTCAACAACTTAAGTAATTTGGTTATAGTAAATAAACCTGTCCAACACACTAAGAAAAAATGGTGCAACTATGCACCTTTAGGGGTTCAAACCGATGCAACAATAGCAGCACCTTTAGGGGTTAAATCCTGCACCCTCTTTAAAGGTGCAATCCTGCACCCTTTAAAAGGGTGCCAGATTGAACCTTTTAGGGGACATGTTAGTACTCTTTATGGTTCAATCCTGCACCTTTAGGGGTGCAAACCGATGCAACAATAGCAGCACCTTTAGGGGTTAAATCCTGCACCCTTTAAGGGGGGTGCCAGATTGCACCTTTTAGGAGACATGTTAGTACCCTTAATGGTTCAATCCTGCTCCTTTAGGGGTGTAAATCGATGCAAGAGCAGCACCTTTAGGGGTTCCGTCCTGCACCCTTTAAAAGGTGCAATCCTTTTTCCATACTCGAAGAATACTCGTGATATTTGCTCGTACACAAATACATATTAAACATGCATGTTGTTTATTGGTTAGTAATCATATAATCAATGTATCTATTGCTAAAAGGTGAATGTAATTGTAACATGATCAGACAAAATAATCTATCTGTTTAATGATTACCGAAGGAAAATTCAAATCACAAAATAATTGATGTGCATTGTCATAATTTGTTTAACAAATCATGATAATTGTATTTTTTATGTGAACACGTGTAAAGTAATCATGAATATGCATGCAATATGCAAACTTTTATGTTGCACCCTTTGTTTCGATAGGGTTCATTTTTGTGAGACGGGTGCAAAATCTTATTTTGCACCCTTTTTTGAACCCCTTTTCCTTCAAAAGGGTTCATTTTTATGTAAAGGGTGCAAACTCTTATTTTGCACCCTTTTTTGCACCCTTTTTTCTTAGAGTGAAGAATGCGTTCCGTATCCACACAAGTTAAAGGGAGGAGGGGGGGGGGGGGATTGGGGAAGAGAAAGGGGGAAGGGGAGAGGGGGAGGAGGTGGGGGTAAGTCCAAGGAGTTAGAGAGGAGGACATGAAGGGAAAGAGTTTTGGGGTAGATTGTGTTTTAATAAAAGAAAAACTCATAATTTCAATTCTGTATAATAATATGTTGAGACATATGAAACTCATTTTTTAAAATTGTTAAGTATCAAATTTTATTCTGATGAAAGTTTTGGGGATTAAATAACTGTATATAGTGCGGTAATAATTTCCTATTATGTAATTGTGATATATTATTTTAGCCCTATACATTGTGAAATCATGAAAAATGGATTATGTTGTATTTATGTTCATTTATCAAATGAGAAAAACCTTTGTTATGATTATGTCAAACTTTGTACAAACTAGGACTATATGGAAAATGCTTTGTTTCTTATCGGAAAATAATTGAAGATTTTGAGAATGGAAAACAATGCATACAACATAAAATCGGACGGAAATCAATATCCGACAATCGGTCAGCTTTATAATCTGGGGAGAGGGTATAAATCAATGGCGCAAACACGCACAACAAGAATTTCTTCCTCATTATTAGCGAACGTATTTATTTAAATCTTGTTTACACCTTACTCTCTGTGATGTTTTAACTTACTCTTAAATATAAAAACTAGGTTCCACTAAAGCCGATTATTATAATAAAATGATAACCATCGGCGTGAAAACATAGAAAGAGGAATAGACATGACAGAGAGAAAATCGTTCAAATGGAAGTTAGAAAGATGATGCTAAAGCTGTAAATAACAGAGAGAAAGCAATAAGGAATGGAAAATGGAAGTGAAATGGGGAGTACACTATGAAAGGGGAGATGATTTTTTTTTTCGTCACAAAAAAGAACAATGTTGTTTTCTATTTTTCAACTGACTGCCTAGAAAAAATAAAGTGGGATATGTGATTAAACAGCATCCTGACTATAAACTCAGCAATAGATCTGATAATGATGATCACGATTCACAGTATTGATGACGTACAATGCGAATACAAAATATAGACAAAAACAACTGGCGATCAAACTGCAAGGCAGCAGTAGAAGCAACAAGAAGAATTCCAAAGTGTCTACACTAAAATTCCTTGATGGTTGTCAGTGTTCGGCAAACATTTGGAGAATTATCGGCGACTGATCATTTATCATTCGTCAATCAGCTGCCGACCTTTTCTCAATCAAATGCCGCCTGGTAATAGTCGGCAAGCACTGGGATAGGTCGGCGATCAGTCGGCAATCATTCTGAGAACACCGTACTGGTCAGACCAGTGGTTGTCTGGCGTCGGCGACCGGTCGTACCTCTAGTGTGACTTTATAGGCTTATATAAGTGGACCAAAGACACAAACGTACAAACAACACTATACGTTCTCGAATGACGCAATCATTTCCAAGGAAAGGGCGACGTGGAGATGCTTCTGAGCTTCAGGGATACCATAATTATGGGCAGGACACGGATGTGAAATCCACTGCCACTGGTTATGCCTTCAGTTTGTGGTCTAAAGATAGAATTCTTATCTTGATATCACATTTTGATCAATGCAGTAGGTGGAGAAAATGGGGTTATAATAAAATAACAAGCAACATGATTGATGTCGAGATTGCGAAATTATGTTTCTGCGGTTTAGTTAAGGGTGAAGAGAGTAGCACAGGACCCCCTCCCCACCCGAATATGTTTTTATAGTTTTAATATTTCGGTTTGGAAAAGAAATGGAAGACAATTAATTTTTAATACCTTGAATTTCAGCTTGAAAAGATGATACTAGTAGAAAATGAAACTGAATTAAAGTACTAATTGTGTGTTTCAGTCACTGTTAATCATCTCTGTTTTTCTATTTGACCGGTGACCAAGAGAAAACAGTGAAATAAATATTTGTTGAAAGAATTGCATGTGACGAGCATTAAGCTTTTGCCACAGGAATGTAGAAAATACTTGAATAAAAGACGCATGTTCTAAAATACAATAAAACATTGCCCGAAACTTACAGTTTTCATACATTCGGAGAAAGGTTCATTCAAAAGCAGTGTATTTCATTTTCAATTCCCCCCCCCCCCCTCAATTTCTCCATAATAGAGAGAATATTGAAAGCCGAATGCATTTTTTACATATTTTTCCAGGCATCAGCAGCCAGAAAATAGAACGAATTACAATTCGTAAGCTAGGTTTCGATTTCGAATAGAATTATTGATTCTATTCCACAGTACTGTTCACCTTCCCGAATTGTATTTTACCAAAATTTGAGGGGCAATAATTTTAGTTTGTCCGTTTATGATTTAAGATACATCAAGCCTCTATTTCACCCTCTCTCTTTTTCAGTCTCCTTCCTGCTCTATATCTTCTATTAATCTTCTCCTTCACATCTCTCCCCTTCCCCTTCTGACCCCTCTCTCCGTCTCTCTCCTTCTCTACCCGTTTCTCTGATATTTTCACGATCTAGTCCATCATCATTAATCGATGGATAATAAAAAATACAACAAATGTATGGTGTGCACGTGCATTTTCTCACATTCTAAATGGCGGCTTTTTGTTACCATTTCGTAATAAGTGGGAAAATATCATACCGGAGAAAAAGTAAGCAGATCATGCATGCCTGCCTCTAGTGACGCATATGATAATATATTCTAGTTGTTGTTGATCTAGAAAACGATAGTTTGGCTGGATTCCAACAGACCTGCATGTTACAATGGTTTATATCAAATAATAAGACATTCATTTTTGTCAATCTACCGGAATAAAGGTGAATTGACAACTACCAGAAGAAAACAAGAGAAGTAGCGACACAACATGGTAAAGAGAAGTTAAAAACTCATTTAATATATCATTGTACCATGAGGTGAAAATTAAGTGCAAACAAAATAAACAGCAGAAACGCTGCTGTACTTGTGGTTGATTGCTATACAAATGTATCATTATATGCAGTAGACCTTTACATCAAAAATGCATTTCACTGGAAGAACCAGTGTAGATGCAGCTATCATTACCCCCCCCCCCCCCCCCTCCTTTCTGGGAAATTGTTGAATCTGAATGTACCACTGATCATTTGTTAGAGTGATATGTTTACCTGTAAAAAATCACGCATAACAAGAATCAAAGACAAATAAATAAAATAAAATACAGGGAGCTAGTTGGGAATATGGAAAGAGACTACGGGTAGGCCTGTTTCTTTGTTAAATTGTGATTGCTTTTGTATATGCAGTCATGCTGAAGAACAGCCAAATGGCTGAAGTATGCCACCGCGCTAGAATGAAATAAACAAAACAAAACTAAACTTTATTTTACCTGTTCTTGATACTAGTGTGTATTTTCATTCTATTCTGACATAAACTGATAAGGCTAACTTTAAATAACCAATCCATGAAAAAATTCACTGCCATTAGCAAACACCCAGTACTAAGACAAACTCTGTGTTGACTGTAAGGTAGTAAATACAGCACCCTGAGCACATTATGCCACTAGATCTATTGTGTCGATATATTGACTCACAAAAACGCATATCATAACATCAAATATTGAAAGACAACGCTAACACTTTATTGAACTTTGCTAATAAACCATCTTAATGAGTGAGCAATCAATTGTTCACCCATGGATTTTACAGCCCCCCTCGCAACAGTATTGTTGCTGCAATCAATATTTACTGTATCACGCTTCAGTTCTCCTAGATATGAGCTTTTTTCATGATATTATTTTTTCCTTTGTTGAATTTTAAGGATGGGCACAATGGATGTGTTCAACTGTTAGTAATGATTGAAAAACGGGGGTGACAAGCAATTATAATGGTCATATTCAATTCTAAATAGGAGCCTACCCAAAATCAACAGCTGTGGGAGCTCAAAATAATTAATTCTATCAATTCGAAGAAATTATTAAAAAAGACAGCTGATAACATAAAGTTGTTACTGTGAATGGGCTAACTAAACAAAATCATACAGGACAAAAACCTTTATAAACACAAGTACACTCTCTTTAATCATTAAGTTAATGCACTTGCTATTGGATATGGACAGTACACAACGTACATGACATAAAGCATGTTTAGAAGAGAATATCGTCTCTTTGGAGCCATAAGGGCGCTAACTCATATAATTTAACACAGAGTTAGTAATGCCTTTCTGTCTCTGAACAGGCAATGTGCGAATATGATATGAGCATGGGGAGGATATAAGTAAACTCAGAGAAAATGAACTGAATTTTAATTGAACCAACTGCAGCAGTACATGCCACACAAACTGGGGAGGGATGCCATGGCACTACATATGTTTATATATTGGTACGATGACATCATATTACCAGGGTATAGGAATGAAACTGACTAAAGGTTGTCTCAATATTTAGATTTGACAATTAACAGAGATTCACGTTAGCTTGGGAAAAGAGCTTAGAGATAAAAGCTAAAAGCCATCATATTTATGATTTCCCTCCAGATTAATTTGTATCAAAACCCCCAATAAATGTTAATTAGGCTACATGGTACTATGAAGCAACTTTTCTCAATCCTTGTAGATGATGATAAGCAGAAATATGTGAATAATAAATACACACATGCACATATGGATAGCGATACAACCTTGATCTGAACTGGTTTTCATTAAAAGACTTTAATTCAGCAAGCCTCTTTGTTCGTGAAAACAGTGATACCATATACACCAGTAAATTTTGGTTTAATACAGATGATTAAAATTGAACAAAAATTGCATTCTGAAAATCCCTCATTATTGAGCATGCCTCTTTAATTAAGGGCTTCTTAAGAGGAATTAAAATTTCTGCTTTTATTTTAAAGATGTGTTTAATTAGCCCTTTGAGGCTTTGACTGTATTCAAAGATCAAATTGAATACTGCAGTTGCATTTGAAGGAAGCGGTCAAGAAGTTATTCTGAATGGTTGAGAAAGTTTTAATTTGGAAAAATTGTTGTATATATAGAGAGGTTTTGGGATCATCAAATTATAACATATTGACTAAATCTTGCTTGAAATCACAAGCCATTAGAAACATTGGGCACAGTAATGGGTACATGAGTCTTCTTTTTAACATGTAGCATTACAATTTGAGAATTCAAAGTAAAAAACAATAAAATATTGGTTAAAAAAAACCCCACTTCTTTGAAGGCCCATCTGAGCAAATATTTTGTAGAGAGCATTGCCAAATCTGACACTGTCGAGCGATACTTTTGTTTAAATCATAGCTCAATGCTCAGTAGAGCTTGACTGGAACAATCAGCACTGAAGGTTCTATCTCTGTTCAGTCATGTGATCTTCACTCCTACAAAACAAATCTACTTTCAATTTATACTTCAGTGCCTGATACAAACTATTTCATTCACCTGTTTACGAATAATTGTATTTCAATAGTCAGAATGCAAATTGCATATATATTATGCGTTGTTTAGGTAGAACAAGCCATAACGTTTGTTCTACCTAGCAAAAAGGAGAGGGGGGGGGGCATGATGTGGCCTTACTCACGTTTTTGATGAAATTGTCTATTTTATTGAAAATTCTTGTACCTTGTATTCATCAAAATATATTTGTATTGATAACTGATGAAAGTAAGCTTGATGAAAGTGACTTCCCGTCAGTGTGCTTCCCGTGCAGAACGATTTGTATAAACCTGCTACAGGTAAAATACCAGTTTTGCCATATTTATGTAGAAATACCTATATCACGTTTTTTGCAATTTAAACACAAAAGGAATCATGAACCTTCTAACTAAAAAAAAAGAACAAAGGATGAGATCATTAAGGCAAGACAAAATTGAAAGAAAATAATTAAGAAATTAAGAAAAGGAAGAAGAAAAGAAAACTAAAGAGTACAAATGCATTAAGTGTGCAGAGCTGATATACCCCCTATGATGACCTTCTATGATTATTAGAGATATACCTTGATGTAAATCTTACAAACATTGTTGATCCCACATGAGCTAGCTAAACTGGCACAGACAGGCCTAGTGTAAATATGGCTTTTACTTGAGCAGTGCTGAAATACCACCCTTGATCAAGTTCTTGAATCTCTCTGATCTGGTAGGTGAGCCGCTGGTGGGTGGAGGAATGGTGGTGATGGCAGCAGGGTTGCGGGAGGAGTAGGCGTCGCCATGGTGAGGTGTGGGAGGAGCTCCGGCAGCATCCAGCCGACAAACCCAGTACATCATCTCACGGTCATCTTTGGCTGCAAACAAACACTGGTGACCATTGGGAAGTCTACAATAGGTCAGACAAGGATGATATCAGGAAGAAAAATAATGGGAAAGATATTAGTACAATGACTTTGTTTCAGTGATCATGAATATGATAGTACCGGCAGGCCCTTAATCACAAATGAAATGCACAGAAGAGAGTCAGATGGGGCATCGGTTTCAAAGCAGGAAGTTCATTGGCAGAGTGCATATATTTTCTTTCAATCATAGTTTAAGGATCTTTCATTCTTATGCCCACTCATAAATTACAATCAAATGCAAACAGACATATCCATGTTCATGGGACGGTCCTCTCTGTTTCTTTAACCATTAAAAAAATAAAGCCAACTGAATAGTTATCAACATGTTACAGCATAATTGATGAAACTGATACATGGAGTAACCATGTACATATACCTACACACAGGAAACAGAGGGGAAATACTGAAGCCAGCTGGCAGACTCACGGTAGGTTTCGAAAGATCTCATTATTGAACTATTGCTTACATTAACCCTAAAGTAAATGTGGTTAATGTGCTACTTAGAAACCACATGATCAGCTTGAGCAAACCACACTTTCGACTGGTTAATACACTTCCCCATCTCTGCGAGCTAGGCTCATCCACACAGTCCAAGGTCACTCCACGGTGAACTCACACGCGGTCCTGTATAACAATTAACCCAAAGAAGAAATCCCAAGTCCTTGTCATACAACTCTTTAGCCTCTGCATTCGATGTCATTGGTGAACTTTGTAATTGATTGGTGAAGTCAGTGAAAGTGGTCAATACAAAGAATAGAATATGTGTGAACGATTGATTGCAGTTTTCTTAATTTGACCACTCCGTTTTAAAATAACTTCATAACTTCATAAATAACTTCATTCTTCATAGCTTTATGTGCTATATGCGACTGCATGTGAGTTTGCGGAGTGACCATTGACCATACAGAGGAGCCTAGCTCACAAAGACGGAGAAATTTAAAAGCAGGAAAGAATTTCTTGTAAAATATATTAAAAGTAAAACAAAAATGAAACTCACTTGAAAATACAATTAAAACATCATTAAAATATGTTATGTTTATATAGAAATTAAATTAATGGGGCTCTTTGATAATATAACGACATATCTTCT
The DNA here is from genome assembly GCA_035222895.1 of Strongylocentrotus droebachiensis. Taxonomy (NCBI): domain Eukaryota; kingdom Metazoa; phylum Echinodermata; class Echinoidea; order Camarodonta; family Strongylocentrotidae; genus Strongylocentrotus; species Strongylocentrotus droebachiensis. The sequence goes on along the minus strand of JAVYIG010000131.1, from coordinate 261,431 downwards.
TTTATATCCCTTATTGTAAGATTGGTGCATTAGGAGTGTACACGACAAGAAAAAGAATAGTTTTACTATAAAAGACGTTTTCTTCCGAATACATCAGAATAGTTCATTTTTTATTGCTGACGTCATGAATAGTTCACCTTTTCCCGGTAAATGTGAACGATTCTTTTTCCCGGCCCCTCCAATCTGGCAAAATTCAGCGAGCGTACGGGATTTCAAATGCCTCCGCACGGGCAACTCCCGCAGTGTCACAGCGCTCAAGCCATGCGATCTACGCTATGCAGTAACTGCATACTGCAGTACCTGTATAGCGCCAGTTAAACATATTTCCTTCAATGTTTCATTTGAGCGTGTAATTTTTTTAAATTCAATTTCTGAATGTGAGTACAGTATATGTTATTACAAGTGTACAAGGAATGATACAGATGGAAGGGATATAAAACAAATATACAATGATGACTCATTCTCGAAACAAGGTAAAACTATTCGCACTCAGGAACATCATAAGTACTATTCTCCCGAGGGCCATCTTCCTTGATGCTAATAGTTTCAGCTAGATCCTCGAGTGTCATTTTTGTATACTATTGACTTTATTGCTTTTTTCCAAGAACACAAGGAGAAGTACAGACAATCAAGGTCCTCCATAAAATTACAGGTTAAGAGATAATATTGTCACGATTAAACTATAAAGGGTGTCGAACAAACTAATGGATTTGTTTGCACACTATAAATGTTGATGTGGTTGTGGGGTTTTAAAAAAATCACCTTGCCTTAGTTTTGGAATTCACAAGTGAACAGGAAAAAATAAATCAACTAGGGTAAATGAAATATTTGGAAGGAGAGGGGAGGGTGAAAGAGGGGAGGGTGAAAGAGGGGAAGGAGGAAGAGGGGAGGGAGGAATAGGGGAGGGAGAAAGAGGGAAGAGAGATATAGTGGGAAGAGAGAGGAAGGAAAGAAGGAAAGAATGAGAGAATGAGAGAGAGAGAGAGAGAGAGAGAGAGAGAGAGAGAGAAAGGTGGGAGAAAGAGTTGGGATAATAAAGAAAGAAGGAAAACAGAAAGACAAAATCAGAGCAAGAGAGAGAGAGAGAGAGAGAGAGCAAGAAATGTTTATCTATCCCAATCAATCTATAACTGCATTAAATCACTCATCTCACTCCATGATTGCTTCTAAAAAATTATCTTCCTGCCCCAGCTCCCAACTGCCAGCAAATTGTTGGCTGTGAGCTGGAAATACATTTGTGCCAGGCATGCCAGGGAAGTATCAAGAGACCTGGGGACACTCCCAAGTAGGCTTATTCTTTACGTCATACCTCGCTTCGGTCAATATTTATCCAATAAAGTAGACAGCTGAAATTCACCATCTCAATGCCAGTAATTTCTTATTTCTCTTCATAAAACAGGAGCATCTTGAGCAATGCTTTGTCATCATTTGGGGTATAAGAGTATGTTTATCAGTCCATTCTGAACAGCTGAAGCTATTGCTTCATCAAATAAAGATTTACAACAAAAATCCTAATCATTTCATGGAGCGGAATCAGTCTCCATTTATACTGTAAAGAAATCTGGCATGCTACATGAGCTCTTACCGGCATAGCAAAGCAGTAACATGACTCTCAGAACGTATACTGAAGTTAACCTACAAGTAACTACATAGCCCCCACCCAACCAAAATTTCTGGGATTATGGTATATTTTGTATTCACAATAAATAGAAATGACCAATGAATTTTAAAATGTTGATCTGCTGTCACTGAAAATCATCCAAATTATCTTTTGAGTGACAATGTTCAACAATGTTTAAACATAACTTAATGTTCTTTTTTCTTTGTTTTATAGGTGTATTCATATATTTCATTGAGGGTGGCAAAAATCTTTTACACTAACAAGCAGTTTTCAAAAGGAACATAAATATACCAATCTTTCATTACAAAATAAAGAGAATGACAAGAAATGTTCTAGACCACTAGTCTCTTTCGACTGATTGTGTATCATATCATATGTGCACAGAGTTAAAAAGTATAGTTCTATAGGTGTATATCATATTAGTGACATGTATAGACCACAAGGTATCAGTCACTGTAACCACACACCTAGCACACCTGCCTCTAAGGGTCTAGCGTCCATCCGGACTTGGTGAATCCATACCAAGGTATGGTGTTGTCTGACAGCATTTAGACCCTGAGAAATGCTCTTCAATTTTAAGATATCCAGGTATTTCTTCTATATTTTCATTTCCTCTACAAGACAATGCTATGGGCACAGCATTCGCAATTAGACAAGTTTGGCTGATAATCACTTACAAGATCAAATGATTAAGGCAGAAGCTCAGATGTGTCATTCCTTAGAATAATTTTTAAAAAAGTATAGAAGTAGGTAATTGACATTGGCTGGACATTGGCTGGACATCGGCTGGACATTTTTGGAGATACATTTCTTCGGACAAAAATATTAAGAATCACCTCGTTTCCTTTTGAAGCATTTAGCATACTGGTATCAACTTTGATCATGATATAATTAAAGTGGTGAAGTGTTCATATTACATAAAATGCTATAACATTATTCCTCAGACATGATCAAATTTTCAGTAGATAAACATACAAATGGATAACCTGAGAAACAATGCCACCAGCACCACTTTCAGCGAGGTTGGTGGGAAGGGGAAGGCCATCAAAATATTGAATGATCCCAAGGCTGTATGTAATAAAATTTGTCCTATGCACAAACATAGTTTGAAATCCCAATGGTGTGAGATTTGACATTCATGCACGTCACCCATATCAAAGGGTGAATGGTGATTTGTTGTGCCAGGAAGTATATGTCTGACAAGTATCCATTTTGAAGACTCCACGACTGCAATCATAACATACTTTGTCTTGAGCTGAATCCCTTAAAGGCCATGTCAATGACCAACTAACAAAGACACATTAAAATAATGGATAAGTGACTTATTTATCTCTCTAATGCTGACATGGGAAGAAAGAGCTTTGAAGATCTTCTGGATGGGTTAAGATTTGAATGAATTGTATACTTTATATAATTACAGTAGTACTACGCACTTGATACATGTACTTGATCAGTCCGACCAGTCTAGTATATGATGATGACGACTATATCAAGCATGGTTAATTCATATGATTGCTAAATCAAATTACAAACAGACATATCATTAAAACCTGTATTGCATTTGCATCCATCACACTCCATTTTATGAATACAATAAATGCAAGCAAAATTAAAAGCAAATGTTATCTTTTAGATGCAGCAAATACATCATCTTTAAAATATGGCAGCAGAGTGAACCTGCCATGATAGATCATGCTTGTCAAAATAACATCCCTTTCAATCTTAGGAATTACAGACAACCAAGACACAATGAAATGAGATGTTTAAAGGGACCTTACTTCAAGTTACTTGTTATATGTCTTGATGTCTGCTCATAGTGTACATTATGTATTACTCCTGATATTTGGCCTTTGATATCTTGCAGTATCAAGAAGGAAATTCAAATCTGGTCTTTGGCTACTGTATATAATCGACAAGGTATTTCAGCCTGCACCAAAACACAAGTTTACAAACAACAAACCAGGGAGATATGACTTTAAAGCCACATCTCCCTGAACAAACTAACAAAAACAAACCAATAAAAAGAAGGAAAAAAAAGTGACAAACTCTTCTTGGAATTATTTGGAATGTAATGCTACGGTCACGAAGGTTCGTACAAACGATAATTTTGTATGAATCTCCCTGTTTGTCCATTGTCTTCCCGAATTTTCATTGTCTGAAAATCGTTCGTACAGCGTTCGTAGCAGTTCGTAATGGCATTTGTGACCGCGGTTTTAGTAAAAGTATGAACAGTTACTTTTAAAATAAAAGACAAATTTATGGGCAGGTTGTTAGTTTACTTGCCACAACATGGACAGGACTGTATGCTATTTAATACATTAATATCTTCAGAATGCGAAAGTTGAGAACATACAGCATAGCTCGAGTTATCATGGAAATTTGACATGTGTGGCAAACCATAAGATATTCCCCTCGGGGGAAATACTTGAGCATGGCGCCTCCTTAAATTACAGAATTTGAGTACTTACAATTCTGCTCCAAGATATAATATCACCAACATCATCTTCTAAGAAATAAAAACACCCTAGAATATACTTTATCAATATTGACGGCAATCCTGTTTTATTCAACTGAGTATCTCACATTTCCCAGGGACCGAAACAGATTTCTAATAAGAGAAAATGTTAAACCAATTGCAATGAACAAAAAGGCATTGTTTGAGGAATTGTTTCTGACATTAGCGAGGAGAAATTCATTTTTTCTTTATCACATGACAATGTTGATACAAGTATCTCTGATCAATATATTGTACTACAGCCAATATTGAAGAGCATTGTGTAAAGCCCCATAAATCAACATAATAGTAAAATATATAATGAATAAATTCAAGAGATACCTTATGTTTATTTTTTCTGGCCATCAGCCATCAGCCTTCTAAATAAGTGAGATGCACAAATATTTTTTTTCCCCTATCATTTTGATGTTGTGGTACATTTCACTCAACTCTAGAACACCTTGGCATTCAGCCACAATCGTGGTCTAACCATGTGTGAATTATTGTGAGTTTCACTTTGTCATCTTAAAGTGAAAGATTTTTTAAAATTTTGGCAAAGGATGAGAAATGTATATACTAATTGCATCAATGTTATTTTTTGCAAGCTCTAAGGCTTCTTGATGTGTCATGTACACACTCTCTCTCTTTCTCCATCAATTGTCTATTCAGTAATCTAAGAGGAATTGGATAGGGATAGCATACATTGTTTAAACCTGCTGCTTGGCCTACTTGCCTGCCTGCCTGCAACTCTACAATCTCGGCCGTGTAATTAATGGAATCATTCTTGGGGGCATTTGAGGGCTCTTCCCTGCCGGTCCAATTTCCATGATGAATGATCAGTATAATTGACAGAAACATATCCCTTCTCTAAATCAACACTGTCTCCCGGTTATATGTTTTCACGTCTTGCACTGATAAGAGCTGCTTTGACACCAATCTCCTTTTCTTGGTAAGCGGCTTTGGGTTACTTCATGGAAAGAGATTTGCTCTGAGCGGACATGGATGATCACTCAGATCATAAAAGTACACCAAGTTAAACATTAACCCATACCCTTTTCAAACTATGTCTCAGTTCTTCTCCTTCTCACTTGCTTACCTCCTGCTTCAACTCAATCCTTTCCTTTTCATTCTCAGTCTTCTTTTGTCTTCATCCATGTGTGTCAGGTTTCTGCTCTTTCTACTCTTCCTTCTCTCCCCTTCATTTTTTTGTAAATTCAACTTTTCCCCCTTTCTCTCTTTCAACTCTGTTTTATTTCCCTCTTTTACTTGTAATTTTCTTCTTTTTTTACCTAATTTATGTTGCTTTTTTCAAATCTACACTGTATGCCAATATACAAACTCTACTGATATGACTAACATGACAATTTTGTTAAATTCCCAAAACAAGTGCACTTTGAGCATAGAAACTGCAATGCCAAATGACTTAATGGGATGTATTATACCTGTTCACAATAAATATATTTAAAAAACCAACAAACAGACAAACAATATAACATGTAAAATTAGAACATTTGATGGGGATTTCTATCAGTATACAAGGGATGAATGTATACTGTTTCACTACTTGTATGCACTTGATATCGAAACTACCCCTATGCAATCAACCCTTTACAAAACAAACACACACACCAACATATACAGGGCAAATAAATAAAATTCCATTGTCAATATACGATAATTCCACCGAGATATCTTTCAAATAATCTAGATGACAGGATAAATTGAAAGCTATTTTCCTATCAATGATAAACAACCTTGTATCAAAACGAAAGGTTAAAAGTTATCTAGTGTTCTGGGTAACGGTGCTGCATGTCAACAGAAAATGACTAAAAGTCATCTCTCGGTTAAAGTGAATGGATTGTTTAGACTGTTATGTCTAGATATAACACGAACCAGCAAAATACACAAACTAGCACAAATTTAGAATGAAAAGCACTATAATGGCAAACCATCTCTTAATTTTTGACAATATTTCTTGGGGAATGAAACAAGCCAACTTATGGCAAGAAGGATTTACAATAAAATAAACAGAAATCATGAGATGACCAGCAACGAGACAAGAAAAAGCAAACAGAGATACCGAAAGGAGGGGAGAAAAAGAGAATAAGATTTTTTTTTAAATAGAAATAAAGAAGGAAGAAACTTACTGGACTCTAAAGGCGTGTTTCCTTATGAAGTAATCCTTAGCAACTGATATGATAGCATTGGTTAATACAAGGGGCTCTTCTATGTGAGCACCTAGCTCCTTGCCCATTCTGTCTTTGTAGAACACCAATCTTGGGCCGTCCTGCTTCATGTACACATAGTGCCAGGCTCTAAGTGAGGTACAGAGAAATAAAGACAGAAATATGCAGATTAAATCAAGTGTAAATATATATCTCAGAACATTATAAAAGCTACTCTTTTGAACTTTTTAAAAATACAATTAAAACAAAGTATCGGTTCTCATGGTGGGGGAGGCCAGATTATATGACTGGCAACACCAGTATGGAATTCCTATAGAATTAATCCTATACCGATATGATGTACAGTCAAAGTTGTCTTTAGTAGTGGACACCTCTCTATAAGGTCACCTGTCTATAGTGGTCATATATTTTGTTTCCCTCAAGAAAGAAATGTCTGTTGTAGAACCTGTCTAGAAAGGCCACCTGCCTACAGCAGTCAATTTCTTTATTTTCCATTGGTAGGTCTAAATAGACAGGTTTGACTATACATGATTTTAAGGTTATCACTGCTATGATATAGATAGAATTCTTGTTATTCTTTATTTAAAAAACACATATTGATTTCCCCTTCTAAAACACAAATGATGTTTGCAGGAATGCTTTCTGTTCACTTTTCTTTACAAAAATATGTTTGTATGCATCAATACCAAACAACTTGGAATGATACTCTGAAAAACATGTTTTTTAAAATTGTATTTATTGGCACATTAAGTGACATCTGTATAATATCATCCAACAAATTACTCATTGCTATTGTATATCTATTATTCCATTCAATTCAATTCAATTTAGTTCATTTATTTTGTCTTAAAGTTTGTATGAACAATAAACTAGTGGCATAGTATAAATCCAACAATAAAAGAGGCACTGGCATCATTAATAGAGTACCTGTCTCACTCAGAAAATGATTTGTTAGTTTTACAAAACCTCTCATTGATTTATAGGGGATGGGTGAAGGAGGAAGTCCCTTTGACTAATTTTTTCATCCTTTTCCTATTTCTCACTTTCCTGTTCTCTCTCTCTCTCTAAAAAAAAATATTTAAAAAAATAAAAAATAAAAAATAAAATCAATGGGGGGGGGCACATGCCCCCTGTGCCCTCATGTAGCTACACCACTACCTAAATATACTTGTGTGATTTTAATATATTGAGCTTATTAAGTATACCCAATATTAGACCTGTATACATTTGGCATAGCCCATGGCACATTAAGGTATGAATTAGCATTCACTGTAAATTTTCAACCTTTTGCATACTTTTATAAAAAAATTAATGAGACATGCATTAACAATTCCATCTACTAAATGCATGTACCAAATTAAGGTCATGATATGGGCAACTTGAACAAACACAATTTCATATAACAATGAATGAACACAATAAAACAGTAGCTTAAGTTTCCAATTCAGTGATAAAATGATTACTGGATCTGCCTTTCAAGCCGTACAAGCCCACATCAGACGTGAATCATAGCCTTTGGTTTTGAAATCCTGTTCTTCAACGATGTGGTTAAAATATTGGATTACTTTTTATTGCTCTCTCATATGTTTTTCTCCAAATAAACTTAGACTAGGAAAAAAAAACAATACCAAGAACAGGAAATGAGAGTAATTGGAAGCTGTAGAAGGTGAAGAAACACTCCAGAGTACTCTCATACTCCAATGATAAATCTTCGCCGGTAGAAAGGAAGGATAGACAAGAATCGAAATGAGAAAACCACAAGAATATTCAAGCTACAGAACAAGGGAAGTTTACTCATACAATGAACCCTTATTCGAGTATATCATCAAATGACATCAAAATCAAGCCTGTCAATGTCGTGCTAAAAAAACCACAATTTTGTCACTATAAAGTTCCAAGGCTACCTATTATACATGAACTTGGTATGAACTTTTTCTCAACTACGATGGTCAAAATTGTCCTGGTCATATGAAATTACGTTTCCTGTCACTACGTGCAGGATATCAAAATATTTCAGGGAAAAGCACACTTACACTTCATTCAGGAACTCAGCTTGTCATATCAACATTTTTTATAATGAATACTAAACATTTTCAATTTCAAAGAGGGATGGAAAGTGAGAAACTTTTCAAAGCAGCATACTTTAAATAGATGTCGCCCTGACTGACTGTGCATTAGCCTTTAAAGCTGCGTGTATCATACGCATACCGTAACTGTAATGGGTATGCAAGAAGTAAAAGATTGAGATAAAAATGAAGGATAAAATATGAGATAAAAAGTGGTCTCAGAATAGCAATTATTCAAAAAAGAGAAAAACAAATATTTAAGATATAAAATCAGAATACCACCCCAGGTTTTTTCTTCGGTTTACTAATTTGGTTTAATTGGGCTTTCTTGGTACAATTGATTTCATAAACTGCAGCTAGTCTTTCAATGGCATTGAATAATACAACATTTTCAATTTGACATACTTTCCCCTTCAGAATGGAGAAATCATTGACTGTGTTTGAGATTTAGATAATTAAGCATTCAAATGCCTTAGACACTCATATATTGTTTTTCTTCAATGAAGGCATTTTAGGAGGTTATAATATCTGTAACCATACTATTTTTAATATAAAATGGGAAATTGAAAGAGTGATTCATACCACCTTCACTGTATCTTAAATGGAAATTAAATAGTTTCTTCAAAAATGTGGGTTTCTGTTTTAAACATGCAGAATCCATTGCATGCTCTTTAGTTTTGGTAAAATAAAAACAAACACATACAGGTGGACAACTAGACATACATACAGACAACCAAGAGTGCAGTTTGTTTCATATTGTTTGCTAGGATATTGCTGATTGAGACACAAATATGTCAAACAGAAACAATCGATTATATACAGAAGCATTCTGTGTCATTAGTGCTATAACATCTATATGATAATAACATATTCCTTCACAGTTGAGTTCATTGACGTTGAGTGGCTATTGATTATCAAATATAACTCAGCAGTGGTGGTCCAATCGATTAAAATCATTTCAAACAATTTCCTTTTTTAGATGCTAGTAGATTACTTTGCCTATTGTGCTTTCTTTTTACCTCCCCTAAGTATGTTAAACAGTATCATGTGTATATTGGAAAAGGACAATTATTCTGCATTGATTTTCAAGGTTACATGTAGGTAGACTGGTGCTGCACTTTATCAGAACCCTTTGTTAACAAATCTAGTAATCTACATACATAATCAATTTTTCTCCTTTTAGGATATATATGTAAGAGATTATTAGAACCATTGGTATTATATGTGATGGTCAAGAGGATTGTACTCTTTGGGATTATTGGACTTTCAAAACACTATCATACATCACGGGTGATAGTGAGCACTAAAATTTTTTTTTTCTTCTCTCAACCCCGCCCCCCTTGAGTAAAAAAAAAGAAGAAGAAGAGGATTCTGGGGGGAAAAATGGCATCTAACAACATTCCCCACCCCCCACCCCCCCCCCCCCTTTGAGTAAGAAAATTGGGAACAAAATAGGAACAAATCTGGGGGGGGGGGGAATCAGGAAAAAATTGGGAAACCAATTTAAATCTGGTAATTATTAGGCCTGATACATATAGAAAACAAATTCTGCAGACAAATATCCTAGAAATTTCATTGACTTACATTTGACGTAGAAATTTCATTTCCAAACAGTCATTCCAGTATCTTCAACATTTCAGAGTTTGCTCTTCTCTCTTTTTAAGAGATATAGGAAATTTGTATTTATGACTATTTAAAGAAAATACATAAAGTAACTCACTCCAAAGGTATTTATTATCCAACTGCTGGCATGTCACCTTAAATTATTTGTTAAATTTTTTGAAGGACACTTAGAAACATGTTTACCCATCTAGTATATTACAGATATAATGCATCTAATTATTTGTACAGTCTTACAGAATAGTAATTCCTGTTCCTTTAGCTTGGGGTAATTAATGTTCACTTGTAATCAAAGTGTTGTGAAATTAGGTAAATCGAGTTTAACAAGACCAAGATCACATGATTTGTTCTCTCTTTTTAAAAATAATCATTGTTCGTTATTATCATTATCATTATTAATATATCATTATCATTATCACTATAATCATTATTATTATTATTAATATTATAATTACTATTATTATTATCATTGTTATTATTATTATTATTGTTATCATCATCAACATCATCATCATCATCATCATCATCAGTAGTAGAAGTAGTAGTAGTATTATCATCCTCATCATTATTAACATTATTAACATTATCATTAATTTTTGTGTGATTTCCTTTATACTTAAAAAAAAAGGTACAAATTTGCATAAAGAACAAACAGCAAAATCATTAACACACCCAAGGCAAAAGAGAGTGTAATCAGCTCTAAAGAGAGAGAGAGAGAGAGAGAGAGAGAGAGAGAGAGAGAGGAGAGAGGAAAGGGAGTGAGGGGAGGGAAGGAAGAAGAGGAAAAGAGGGAAGGAAGAAGAGGAAAAGAGGGAGGGAGAGACGGAGGGGAGGGGGGGGGGGAGAAAAAAGAAAATACTCCAAAGGAAATCTCTCTTTCCTGTGCAAACAAAAAAAGGAAAGTGTAAATCCTACACTGCATACTATGATACATAGGAGAACTAGCAGTCGCCCATACTTTGAATGTGATGATGAACTGATTTAAAGTGGCGTTGTTAAACTATATGATGATAATTGGCCCCTTGATGATCATTACAGTGCATTTTTCATTTTGTATTATTGCCATGGTAACTGGTTAATGGAGTTATCTGGGGTTTTCCCTTTTCTGACCCTACAAATAATACCATTATCATAACTCAGTACATGCTAACAAGATGGTAATAACACAGGAATATCAAATTACGCGGCAGTAATTCAATCTACACAAGTTCCTGTCTTACATTACCTCAACTAATGCAAACAGGACAGGGCTTTTTGTTTTCTAGTTTGTACCAAACCAAGAAGCCCTAGTCAACAAAAGAATATCACGTGCATGTATCACAGACCCTATTTTCAGATATGCTTTGGCCCTTAATATACATGTACATGTATGTTAACCACCTGTCATGTTCGGAGAGTAATGTACATTATGACCTATGACCTTTCCCTCCATTGTCCTTTTAAGATTAAAGATAAACTTTAGTACTGGTAATGCGATTGCATAGTGAAAGAAAAGGTGTGGAAAGGATCAGAAACAGTTGATCATGTAGCATGTAAGTATTGGTGTGCACTGCAAGGTTCTGGAGTCATCAAAATCATAATAAATTTGACAGAGTCTTGGTAAAGTAACAAGCACATACACAGAAAGCTATGTATGGGACAACACGCATGGTGTCGGGGTTGGTACTACCTTGATTCCTTGTCTTTCTATGCTCATTACTCAGCCAGTATACATTTTCTTCCAAAATTGTTTGGCACATGTCATTTATTTGTAATCTTGAACATTCAGTGTAAGTTTCGTTTGATTCTGTGAGAAATAATTTTCTTTTTTTTACCAGTACTCAAGTTTATCTTTAAATCAGTTGCTTTATGATCTCCCTGGTTAAATTGACTCATGTACGGGCAGTAAACAAAAATGAAGAGCATTCTCAAAGAGCTTTGCAATAGATTTATGAGCTCTCTATACATGTACATGAAAAATAAAATTCTTTTCTTTCTGCGAACGGAAAATAAATTGTCACACTGTAGCAGCACAAGGACATTCAATCTTTTCCCTTTTGAGCAATTTCCAAGCTGGTGGATATTAACTACATGTATAGCATCACTGCATGGGTGGTGATTTTGATTCATTTGTGGAATAAATTGATATTGTTTCAAAGTTCATTGGGGTCAAACCTGCTTTTAGCAACCATAGGTATAAAGAACATATGTATGTTAATATCAATACCACTACAGGAGGGAGTGGTTTGCCCTTTGACAAGTGTTTTACATTAAAGACACTATTTAAGATTAACCAGATGCAACCAGTCTTTAAAGACTGCTTTTCTTGTTCGAGCAATATTTATGATAATTTTTTTTTTCTTTCTTCAATTTAACCATTGAAACTTCATGAATAACATAAAATTGTCGTTGAATAAGGTCTCGATGTTGGGTTAATGCAGCATAAAGTGAAATGGTGAAAGAATTGATGAAAAGGATCTTACCTGTCATTAGCTCTGGTAGCATAATTCTCCATGACCTGTTTGCGTAATATGAGCCCCTCGGCTGGTGATGCTTCTCTAGAACTATCACAAGAACTCTCAGACTCCTCACTGCCAGTCTCATTCACATCATGGATGTCTTCCAGATGGAGATCATCACTGTCTTCCGGAGAGCTGTACCTTCCATGTGGAGAATGACGGACAGAGAAGGGACCTGACGAGCCTTCAAGGGTCTTCCCACGAGAGTTCATAAAACCGTTGTCCATGTCTTTCCTGTCAGTGGCAATGCGATGGCGTCTCTCCCTTCCAGAGTCCACTGGATCCAGGCTGCTGTGCTTCATGAATCTATTGGCGATTTCCTTCTTGATCCTGACAGAATTGGGAGACTGTCTCTGGCCTGTAGACCTACTGGGGTGTCGTCCACTTTGGAACATTTTGTCTCTGATCTGTGAGCCTCCAGTGTCCTGTTTGACCTTCTTTTCATGCATATATTCGTCATATAGATCTAAGTCCCTTTCATTCCAAGGAAATGTAGGTTCTTCATGGTAATCAAGTAATGGGACGGTTTCTTCTCCTCGATTCTGACATTTTCCATCCTGTTCCCTGACATCATCTTCTTCATCTGTAACACAGAACTCAAGATCATCTTCTTGCAAGTCATCTCCACAATGGTTAGGAGAGATTCTTTGTGATCTGCTCACGTCACCTTTCCTCATCTCTTCCACTCGCTGCGGTGATTCCCAAGAAAGAAGGTCATCTGTGGTCTCATTTCCAAATTCCAGATCAGTGGTTTCATCTACCTGATCTTGATTGGTTCCTTTGACTGTGGCAAAGCTGTCTGGTAATTTACGAGGTTCTACAGTTTGTACGTTATTCCCCTTGACATAATCAGAGTCATTAGAGTTGTTAGAAGATAAGTGATCCCGCTTTTTATAGAACTTAAGGTCATAATCATCATCATCAGAAGTGTCTTCATAATCCTCCTCCTCCTCCTCCTCCATAGAGGCTTTCACCTTTCTTGAATCTGTGGTCTTGTTGGCTGCAGGCTGCATGTCTGCCCCACTCTTAGTAACAGTGTCTAGAAAGTCATCAGAACTACTGTCAGGTGAAGTAGGGGAAGAATCGAGAGATGCCCTCCAATCTGTTGGTTTAAGTTGGTCATCTCTGTCGTTTAAGGAAGCATCCTCCAAGCTAATGCAGTCTTTGCCATCAGTTCCTGTACAGGGTTCCGCTGGAGCATCCTCAGTGGCAGAAGTCGCAGTGGTCATTTTAGCAGCAGCATTCTTGCAGCTAAGCTCATTCATGACATCACTGTAGAGATTGTGACAGGATGAGGTCACCTCGTCCTTCCCCTTCTCCTCGTCATCGTCCTCCAACCCTTCCAGGACAGTGAGGTTACCATGGTGACTGGATCTATGGAAGACACCTGAAGCTTTGACCTCTTGACCATCCGAATCCCTCATGGACACCTTCTTCATATTCTTGGTCTCGACATCCTTACTCACCATATACATGTACACTGTCTTTTCAAGCTTCTTTCTTTTTTCTAGCTCTCTGGTCTTGCCTGTTGGTAGTTGGCTATCACTGTTCAGGTCAGTGCAAGTAATTATTTCATGCCGAAAGCTCTCATGCCTTTCAAATTCACCTTTCTCTTCCCTGGCAGATGGTAAACTCTCATCCTCCAATTCTGAGTCAAGAGTATCATACGTTGAAACAGATTCTTGGCTGATACTGCATGCACTGGTCTTCTTTACGATCAGTGAGTTTTCTCTGGTTACCAGAATGGGCTCCTTAACAGAGTGTGCTGTATAGCTCTCCTTGTCATCATATCCAGTGATTTGTTTCTTTGGTTGACCCTTAAGTGATTTTTCTCTATCAGCCTTGTCTCCTTTCAGCTGAGGATCGGTGGACTTGCTCGGGCTTGTTGAAAACTTGAAAGCAATCTCTCTGATGGCATTCAGAAGTTCAGCTTTTGCCTACATGGAAAACAATAGCAGCAAGATTTTATATTAGTTCACTGTTTTACATATTTCCATTACAGAACAAACTATCACACACACCTAAAGTTAGCTCTCCTTATACCACAATATATTACATCATTTTGAATCAACCCTTTGTGTGAATTTCATGAAAATATGTTCATTTATTTGCTAAATTACTCTAGCCTGAGAACTCCTATAATTCTCTCTTCTAACAACTAACATGCACATAGCACATACAGGTCATTATGTACAGGCAGAGTGGATCTTAAAGAAAATTTCACCCCAAGGAAAATTTTCTTTATCCCATGAATCTACAAGATTCCTCACCAAAGTGTATGAGAAAGGTACAGAGCAAGATATTCTTAGCATAATTTAAAGATTCTCAGCACGACATGGGCATCGCCATTTTTTTGATGATGTGACGTACTGTACTATGCAAAGATGCTTATTAAATAAATGTATTCAAATTCATGGATGCTCCCTTCCCACATGCATGTGGCAAGGAAGTAGTTCATTCACCTGCTATTATCCTTTGTACTACAATTGTCAAAACTCAAATTGCATAAATAAATCTCATCTTTAGGTATACCTACACATATTTTTTGGGGTAAGGAATCCTTTAAACATGTAACAAATAATCGGCCTACAGGTTCAATATCCTGTTTTTATATTCTTCTTGTGCAATTTAATCAAAGAGGCGCCTCTGTAACACTCACGCCTTCTGTCTGTTCTGAAAAGAAATGGTATTTATGTTACCTATTGTGTTTGGATCGTGTTTAACAAGAGGGCAGGTATGTTTGTAGTCAAGGATACTGTGTACATAATACACCTACAATGGTATGTTATACATGTGCATTACATAAACAATGATTTACATAGCTCACCTGTAGTTCAACTTCTCTCTCATTGGTTGCTTTCTTTGTGAGCTTAGGAACCTTGACCTGTCAAATGTTATTAAAAGAAAGAGGAAATACAATGTAAAAATATGATATCAAGCTGCGCCTATTTATTAAAAGTTTAAAACATGGTTTTACATCACTCTTTGTTGACAGTTGCATGTTGGCTCATTAATTACTGCACTAAAGGGTATATTGCATGGTTGCTACCATTCAAAAAACATTGTGGAGACATGTTCATCTTCATATGTATATACCCATGTAAATATAAAATGATTCAATATGGCATTCGAGTTTTTACTGCTGTATCTACTGTCACCCCAAAATAACCACAAAACCATTGTCCATTAAAATGTGGGGGGAAAGTCAATTAAACCAGATCAGTTTCATTGATTTTTTTTAAGATTGAAAGGAAAGGAAAGATTTAGCATGGCATAATCACCCCCAAATAATGAAACAAAGCAGCTATTTATGTGTAGCATGCTCATGATCAAGCGGTGGAGTTCCTAGGTCCATTTCCAAGTAAATTTAGGACAAGCACTAATGATTAAAAGACTTATCCTTTTTCACTAGACCGGGACATTGCTAAACAAAGAATTGCAAACATCCCACTTGCATTACCCATCAGCCTCTATTGAAAGTAACTTAATTACTTAATCCTGCTGAATACACCCTTTCAGGGTAACAAAAGTGCGCATGTGCTGACATGGGCGCCTTTTTGAATTACGAGTAAACAAGCTGGAATATGATGTGAGCGCGCAGTGCAGGCAGTGACGCAACAATACATATGCACATCTGAAAACATTGATGGCAAAGTTTACTCCAAATTAAAATGGCGACCTTAACTGTGAATGGGTGTATTAATGAACAAGGGAGGCTGGCTCTTCATCATAAGTCTTTGCTGTAACAGCACCCTGAACATTTCCTTTCATATGATGTTAAAGAATTAATCTGCACATTAAATGCAATATCTATGTTACCAAAACATTTCAGTGGTGAATGACATTAAGCCGTTTGCAACCATTCTAAATGAAAATTTAAGATTACAGGTACAAATGTATGTCATCAACTTCAGAAAGGTAGTGACTAAATTTATGAGAAATGTATAGTGATCAAAGCAGGTCACAGCAGGTCACAGCCAATATATCATGACGGTCACTACACCATTCTTAATCGTGCCCTTCAGATATAAGTTAGTTAGTAATACTTGAATGCTCTCAATCAACAAAATCCGTTCTAATTCTCTCTCTAATTCTTTCAAAGAAACATTTCACCATGAGATTACATCCTTATTATTCTCCCTTCTTAATCCATTTTTGACCCCTAGTGGTTCATTACCCCTTTCATAGTTCGCAGTGACTCTATCAAGAATTTTGCACTGCAACTTGGAAGTTTATCTGATAACAACACCCAAACAACAACCAATGGATGAGAAGCCAAACTTCTATTTAAAAGTGATTCAATTTCTCTAACATCCTATAGCACGAGATCAATCTATATCTGCCACACTAGACCCAGGTGACCCAAGGTGTAATAAGTGGGTACCTAGTAGGAATAGTTCTTGAAATACAACAAGACCTGATTGCAGTTGCTTGAGCGAAAGCTGGAGAAATAATTTCCAAACTTTGCAAGCGCAAAAGGATGTTATATCGTAATATGATATGTGCTATACAATACAAGAACACTTTATCATAATTACTATCGGTGTAGTTTACCTGTTGTCTTGGGGACTGGTGTTTACTGGCTTTCTTCACGCACTTGCGAAGTTTCTTCCTCTCTGAAGCCAAGTCCCCGATGTCATCCTGAAAGCCACACACCATCCCCTGCAGCTCCTTCTCTCTGTACTCAAACTCAGCAACGCGACGCTCCAACTCATACTGAAAATGTAAACATTAATCCCAAGTGAATTTGATGACCAATTCTTTTTAATCTTCAGGTAAAACAAAATAAGTGTCACATTTGACTGATCAATACTTTTTTATTAAAAAGAATAAGAAATTTTTTTCTGAAGTGCAATATCAAAGATGCAGTTTAACCTTCAGGGCCATTTCATATAACTTGTTATCAATAAGTAATTACAATAACTGTTGCAAGCTACTTAAATCACTTCATTTGATTGGCTGAGAGCAAATTTGTCAAAGAATTTTAGCATTTGTTATTGATAACAAGTTTTATGAAACAGGACCCAGCTACCGTATATGAAATGATTTAGTGATTTTTCTTTGGAATATAACATGGCACAGATACAATCTCATCGGACAGGTGGAACTAGCAAATCTGATTTTTCCTAAAACTAACAGATGACAAACAGACAAAATAATGTTCATGTCATCATCATGTAAACATTTTAAAATACATTACTTGATATTATCCTTAAATCTGTGAATCAATGAAAATTTTCATTGAAAATATTCTAAGTATAGCATAGCATAGTCTGGTGGATACCTTTGCCTCTTGTAGCCTACGGATCTCTCTGTCTTTCTCCCTCAGCACAGAGTCACATGACTGGATGAGATGATCACATGACTTGAGTTCTTCTCTCAGCTGCTCTACAGTCTCCTCCAAACACACTGTAAAACCAATGATTTATGAACACATTAAAAGCACTTGGGTGATTAGAATACTTTCCTTAGATTCTACACAGACAGTATTTAAATTTCGGTGTCAACAAATGACAGGTGGATTAAAGAAAGCAGCTGCATTCACACACACAGAAGGCTACATTTGTTTTGCTAACACAGCCCTAATTTTAGGCAGGTATTGTGTGATGTCAGTAATGTCATGTGTGAACAACACTTAAAAAAATCAAGTACAGAGCGGATACATTTGAAAGCAAGATGATAACGGTAGAGTCTGAAGTTGAATCAAATGCAAAGTACTTGATTTGATAGGTACCTTTCTCTGACTGGAGCAGTGTGTTAAGGCGGATGTGTCCTCCCAGCTTATCCTTTACACACTTCAAATTTTCATCTTTCTCTCTGCACTGTGCACTTAGATTCTTCAACTGAAACAGATAACAACTAGATGATTAGCATAAATCTAAGCCAATCCTACAAATGTCTCGCCTACAATACACTCTGTAACATAAACTAATCATATCATTATGATTTTTTGTACCAAGAGGCAACACGACCCACTTTATTCCAGAAGGCTACCACATAACTCATGACCAGACAGCATATTAACTTATTAAGAACTTGGAATAGATTTGATAATCTAAAAGTGTAAGTTCTTTGTGATCGAAGTGCAAAGTGGTCTTTAAAAAAATAGAATCAAACTAGGGAGCTATTAAATGCAATCCAGTTGAACATGCCACTTATCAACTTCAAGAACAAAGTATGCACTTTAGATTTATTATCATTATTATCATCATTATCATGTCCTATAGATCAACTTTTTCTTAAATTATCTTGCCAACCTGAAGATCTCAAGGATGTTAAACCCCTTCTACCAGAGACTCTTTTCTATCAAAAGTAAATCAAATTACTTTATCAGAAAATTCTATTGGTATTCTCACCTGTACTTCCAGATTCTTCTGATTTTCCTTATACTCTTCCAAGAGATGAGAGAGATAGAAGCCATATCTAGGTATCTCTGTAGCTGAGATCAAAATTAAAATGCATGTTAAGTTGTTGTGATAAATAGAAACTTTGAGTATAATACAATGGAGAAAATGTTCATCAATATCTATTTTTTTACATTTTTGATAGAGAATCGTTTTAAGTTTCATTTGACATCAACTCTATTTTGAAGTAAAATATTCTAACAGCACAGTAAATATACATGTATACATACAGTATGTATCTATAAACATCTTATTTACATCTAACAGTGTGGGGGGGGGGGGGGTGGCAAGTAGTTGGTAAAGAGTGTACATTAATCCTTTGTTTTTTCAAAAAAATTACAATAACACTCAAAATATTTAACATTAAGTTCTTGGCAGCAGTGATGCAGTGCAAAGTTCATTCTAAATTTGAATTGTGCATAATAAGATGCTACTGTGGAATTAAATTACAAATTGAAAAATAAGATATCTAATGTTGATATTTATGAAGCAAAGCCCTTTCTCTTTTCTAAGTAAATTCTTTATTCATATTAGTTAAGAAATGGCTGTGCCCATATTAGAAAAAAAATATCACTTTCCTATCATCCTTAGTGCTTTGATAAACGACCATTACCTTGAGAGTAGGACATACTGCCTTGTGTTGGAAGCAAGTTCCCTGGCCCTGGCCCTGAGGACACCTACAAGTGGAAACATAATATACATTGAAAGAAGTCACTATACCACTGCAAACAATACTCCCCCCACCCCGACTTTACTATACAATGTGAATGAGTAGTTATGCTGTGTGTAATGATTTAAAATGATTTTAAAAAAATCTAAAAAATCAATACAATATGTTTCTTATACACATATTAATAATTATCCTCTACCTTCACTTCAGAAAAATACCCCCCCCCCAAAAAAAAAACAACAAAAAAAAACAAAACAAAACAAAACAAAACAAAACCACCCCAAAATCAGTAGAGACAGAGGGAAATAAATTAGGCAGTTTAAATTAGGGGGATAAACAAAAAGTATTGGTCAATCTACTCAATACATTCACAATGCTTACAAGTGACATATTGTATGGAAAGGCTAGTATTGGTGATCGGGTGTACAATTCATGCAATACAATTGTGGGAAGCAAGACTGCACAATATGGTTATCATGATGATGATGATGATTTGCAACAAGTTTCCAATTCATTTTCAAAGTTTCAGCAATATTGCCAAACTGAATGTGAATCTGACTTTATCGAATTCATATTTATAACATATAGGGCACACTCACACAAACAATCAAAATCAAGGTAGGCGGGTGAATCAAAACTCGGATATAAAATTGTGTGAGGAGTAATTCTGTCTCGATATTCGAGGGACAATCAACTACAAACACCAAAAAGATCAGGTGGGGCAGCTACACTTCTACGGCACACAAACAATAGCAACACTCTCTTACAATAAACAGATATTCGTATTAAAAATAAACAATTCCACACACTGAATTAGTTTTAATCATTAAAATGCTTACATTTTCTTTGTTTTTGAAGCTATAAGGTGGATTTTGGTCAACTTTTTGAATGAAATAGTCGACACGTTCAACGTCTGTTTGGACTGCAGCATCCGACAGAGAAAATTTCAGTACATTTGGCGAGAGATGGCGCTCGACTTCTGAAATTTCTCTACCACGACATTTTGTTCTTTCTTGAAGGAGATCTTCATACAGCTCACAGCAAAGTTTTCTGGATGCTTCTAATCTGCAAGTGCAAACATCACAACAAAACTGTTGGAACAAAATCTTTCTTCCGGACCTTTTCATCTGCATTTTAGCCTTGCTAAGACATAATTAGTGGTGTAGACAGCTAATATGCAAAAAAATACTGATCCTCCTCCTCCTCTTCCTCCTACTCCTCCTTCTCATATCTCTTCTTTTTTTCTTCTCTTTCTTCTTCTTCATCTTCTTCTTTTTCTATCCTTTTTCTTCTTCTTCTCCTTCTTCTATTTCTTCTTCTTTGGCTTTCGTTTCGTTACTATTTTTAAAAAGTTTCGACCTAACCTGTATGTAAACGTATTTCATTTTCTGCTCAATCGGTCATGCCTGGCTACTAAAAATACAACTAATAATTATTATCCGATCACACTTAACCGCAAGAACGATAATAGATTTTAATTTGTTTTTCTTTATAAAGGGTTCAGGCTAATATTTTATTATGCCTCTTATGATTGACCTAGTACATACTTTTATTCTATTATTTTATAACGCCCATGGCGCACTTTGAAGAATTCCTCAAAGAGATTCAATCGACTAGAGAGACAACTAAAATTTTGACCTGAAGCGGAGTTGAGTCCCCTTGGATTTCTTAAAGTAGATATTCATTGATTTTAAAAACTAACTTTATTTTCATTATTGCAAAGTTGAAACTTTGATTCGACAAGGTTATCAAATTCAATGCTTGGAAACATTCGAAGTAATGATTATTATATGTTTAAATACAGCCCCGGCATAGCACCTGAAGAGCTCTCCGAACGCTGCTGAGATGTATGAGATCACAGTATGGACATGATTTGCACAAGCAGACGATGTCCCATGACATCTCACACATTTTCTAGTGCCTGTGTTTTCATCTTCTCTTACTAATTCAATACCGTTAGGCTAAATGTATAATCTATTGCCTCACTCTAAACCCCGCGCATGGTTTTATTTTGATGACAAACTTGCAGCTATACAAAAATAAAGGAATCTGTCGCTTGTAAACAAAATAAGACGCCATTGTATATTCAGCTGCACACACCGGGGTATGTTCGGCGTTTCAAGATGTAACAAATGCCGTCCTTAATATCATACCGGGGTTTTTTCAATTTGAAAGTCTGGTTTCTTTGATTGTTAATTAACCCCTGTCCTGTGTATTTACAAGCAAAATATTTTAGTTATCAGAATCCGGTCATATTACCTTTTGAATGGTTTGACATTACATTTATATACACTAAACTCATTATGATTTGAAAAATAATAGCTTTGCAATTGTGTTCATTCTTTATGGAATGTCGTCTGCTTGGGCAGTATTGGTCCATATTGTGACGTCATTAAAACATCGTTATTTTTCTGGCGAATCTCTTGTATATCCCAGCTGCTATGGAGGTGGTTGTATTTGTATTTTTATAAATCACCCGATATGTAGTTGACCTAAAACTTGTATGATAGCCATCTATAGCTTACCAGTTTCTAGTGATACATTAGTTGACATAATTATTTGTGATTTTCTTTGAATTTCACCTTTGAACAAACAAAGACAGAATTCTGATATGGCGCATAATAATATATGCTTACCCTTCATGTAAAGCTCGTCTTGTTTCAGATTCATCTTCGAGAGTTTTTGTCAAGTTGGTAATCTCATCCTGTAAAGAAAGGCAACTTTGTTTTTAACTTAAACAAAACTAATGATAGAGATAAGCCATTTTCGTAAACCACGGTACATAACATTATGATGGTGGGAGCATTTTTTGTTTTACATTTTTGTTACTTGTAATTTTTCACCATAGGCAGGTTGCTGACGAGGGCCTTTTGAATTCATAATTCTCTGAGAGCATGCATCCTTCAATCCCCAATCATCCCAGCTCCCTGATCCATGGTAAGAATTAATTTGCAACGTTTGCAAACAGCATTTAAGTTATCCAAGCATATCAATTATATCAAATCTCAATCTCAAACCAACTTACTTGATACCCCATGTTGGCTTTGTGTAACATCTTCGTAGTTGCTTGAGATTTTGTGAGTTTCTCTTCCTGCATATAAGATATATTTCATATATTTCAAAGTAATGCTCATATTTTGTTGATGGGCATATTATTTGTGTAAAGAAATACAAAGAAGAACACTAATGACTGATTTTTTTTAGTACATTTTTTTTGTTTGACGTGCATTTGCCAGGTTTCCATTATAATCACCAATCCTCATCTTGATAATCATCCACAAAATAATCCTTTCCCTCCCACTCCCACCCCTTCTCTCTCTCTCTCTATCTCTCCCTCTCTCTCTCTCTCACTCTCTCTGTACTTCTCTCTGTCTCTGTCTGCCTGCATGTCTGTCTCCCTCTCTCCCTCACCCCCCCTCTCTCTCTCTATCTCTGCTTACGTTTCTGTTCCTATTTATAACTGATAAAATTAAATGAGTAGCCCTTTTATTTTACGTGACATCATGCTTTCAGAATTTAATCTTAGACTAGGCCTACTTATTACATTTTCTTTTTTCTTTTTAATTTGACTTCACCCCGACTTTATGTTGATAAACCATATGTTTCACAATACACGTTACTATTGGTTAAATGCCTCTGACACGGTTGATGATGTCAATTTATAATTATAGTTAGTTAAACAAGAAAGAATTATAGGTCAATTTTGAAGAAGTTACATTTTAAAAATTAGAAACATATACTTTTTAAATAGTCTATGATACATACCATTTGATGTAGCTTCTTAAAGTCACATGTATGACCATCTTGCTTTTTCCCGTTCTGTTCACTCTTATTCTCCTCTCCTCCTCCTACCTCGGCACTCTTCCGGAGAGCATCGTCTTGTTCCTGAGGTCCTTCTCTATGATCGTCGGAACCGATAGAAGAAACGCTGTGTGCTTCAATACCATTTTGAATTCCCTCATCTCCGAAACCTTTCAACTTACTCTCCAGATTCCCTCTCTCTACGCCCTCCTCCTCCGTGGCCGTAACCGGAATCACCTCAAACTCAAAGGTCACCAATTCCTTGTCCAAGGCGGCCTCGATGTCAATCAGACTCACCGACTTGCGAAGAACTACGTTTCGCTCCTCATCATTCACCACTTCGTCTTGGTGATCATCACTGACATCGTCACGTGTGTTCTCTGCTGCGGCTCCCTTGTCTGTTCTACTGCTGCTAGGTTTGGTGGTCTTGATAGTGAAGAGCTGGAGTGAGGAAGTGCTCTGACTGGTTCGCATCTTCTTCTTGTTGACGTTGGTAGCCGCGGCCTGATCAGTTATCCAGTACCAACCACCTGTCGGGTTCGGGTTTGGCGTTGCTCCATCTGAATTGCCCTTGATCAATAAATAAGATGATTCCCTTAGTTCTCTAGATCTTTTTATGCTTTTTAAACTTTAAAACTTCTCCTTTTTCTCCTCCTCCTCCCCCTTTTTTCCTTTCCCTTCTTTTTCTCCTTCTTCCCACACACAGCCTGTCGATCCTTACGTATATTGTTCAGGGGGGGGGGGGGATGAATGAATAGATCATCCCCCCTGAACAATAGGTATCAATGACAGATCGACACCCATGCACATAGCATCTCTTCTTCTTTTCCTTTTCCTTCTTCTTCTTCTTCTTCTTCTTCTTCTTCTTCTTCTTCTTCTTCTTCTTCTTCCTTTTCTTCTTCTTCTTTAACTAAGTTTAAATGAGGCATCTCAATCGACAATCAAACCAAGCAGTCGTTTTAGTAGATAATTATAATCACTTACTTTTCCATCTTCCACGTTATCCCCGCAGCCCGTTGAGACAGGATTCATGATTCAAAGATCCGTTTTCCTCTTCTTCAAATTTTGGTTTCTCTGTGTGTATGATAATGATTTCTTTTCATCCTCTATCATAATTTTAACGTCACGTTTAAATGACAAAATCACAAATTCAGCGCCTCATCAGCGCGTATAGGCGCGTAGTAAGTCCTCCAAACTGCCTCCAAAACTAAACTTCGCGCAATGTGACGCGCAAGGCCAAGCGCTGAACGCGATCGATTGCTTAATTTGTAGATTGGCTAGAGGCTGGCCAAATCAAATGAACGAAGCTGGACGAGGAGCTAGGAACTGAAGAGAGAAGAAAGAGGAAGCAGAAAAAGAAAAGGAATAAAGGAAGAGGATAGCGGATCGAAGAAGGAGAGGAATAAAAAAGAGAGCTAGAAAAGAGAATAATAATAAGAACAAACACAAGGAAAACAAGACGGAGAAGGACGAGAAGTGTAGGAGGAGGATGAGATGGAGAAGAAGACGACGACGAATAAGAAGAAAAAGGAGAAGAAGGTGGAGAATGAGAAGGAATATGGGGGGGGGGGTAGTGAGCACATTTTTTGTTTTGGGCCGTCGAAAATTAAAAAAATTGCACACCTCCCCCCCCCCCCCCTTGAGCGCTAGGGGGGGGGGGGGGGCCAACCCCCCCAAAAAAAGGTAAAAATCACGTGTTTTTACACGTTTTTTTACCCCAAGGGGGAGGGGGGCCGTGCCCCCCGGTCCCCCTTTCCTGGATCCGCCACTGATTGCTACGATCGACGTCCTTTTAATGCACTGCCTTGAATGGATGTATCAGTCCACGCAAATCTAAAAGTCCCTATTGGGAGGAGGAGGAGGACAATGTTTAAAGTTAGAAGGAGGAGGAGTAGAACAACTATAGAAGAAGAAAATAAGAAGAAAAAATTATGATGGAGACCGCAGAAGCAAAAGAAGAAGAACTTCAAGTCTAGAATAAGAAGGAGATTCAGTCAAATTTAGAAGTAAAGCTCCGAAAATATAAAAAATAAAAAAGTCTTTAACCGATTCGCAACCCTAAACATACACATGAAATCAGATAAGAATTAGTTTGTTATTATTGTCAAGATTAACCAAATGAAACAATTATTATTTTGTATTATAGCCGTGTTAAGACTGAAAAATTATTTTATTTGAGGGGTGTTTTTTTTATCATGATCTATTAGGGACTTGGAAAACACTTTATTTAATGTTAAATTTTAATAAACACATACTTTTTGGCTCTCTATTCATTCTTTAGACAACCATTTTTTTCCTCTTTTCTACAATAATGATTCTTGCATTAAGAACTGTTGTGAGAAAAAAAAACGGATTATATTCATGGAATTTGAAAGTGGAGGTCAGCAATGCAGTCATAACATGTGTTATATACATGTACATGGAAACTCTCGGATTTGTTGAGTATGCAAATAATTCAGCTATCTATCCTCTTAATTCTCAAACTCATTATTTTTCTTTTGCAGGCGGACATTTTACACAAAAAAGTATGTTCTCTTGCCATAATAGAAGAGGAAAAACAACTTTTTGTACACAACGAATGGTAGTTATACCCCAATCACATAATAATAACCAAATCGCCAAGAAGAGATCCTCCATAATTAAAGTACTTGCAGCTTCTACGTTCCGTAGCGTGTCCATTGTTTATTCGAATTTATTTTTTAGATTTTCTATGCTCAGGTTTTTGTCTGTTCACTTATACTATTTTCTGTTATGAAAGATTAATCCCTTGCACCTGAAACCCACCCTCACTCTCTCCTCCTTCACCTGTCTCCTCTTTCCTGTCTCCCTCTTGCTGTTTATGTCCGTCTGTCTTTATTTCTTTGTCTGCCCGTCACACATTCTTTCTTTCTCTCTCGCTCTCCCTTTCCCTTTCTCTCTCTCTCTCCTCTTTCCTTTCTCCCTCTTGCTGTTTATGTCCGTCTGTCTTTATTTCTTTGTCTGCCCGTCACACATTCTCTCTCTCTCTCTCTCTCTCTTTCTCTCATTATTGACAGTTACAGTTGTATGATACACACAAAAAAAAGATACAAAGAACGAAAATGGTACAACTATCAGGGTCTGATAAATGGGCTGCAATATATTCAATATAACTCACACATCACATCACTCTATTGGCAAGACTGTATAAAAATATATCACATGATACAGCATATTTCAGAAACATACACAGCATTCCACAACACAGTGCATTGAACTTAAATACAGCGTTTGTTTCAATATGTTATTAATTAAACCTGAAAACCTTGTAATAAATTTGGCATTTTTGCGTTGTTCATGAAAACAGCTATTATGTGTTTTCCCCTTCAAACCATTTCTCTTTGTGAAGAGTAGATTTTTTACAATTTGATCGGAACAGGAATTGATTCGTCTATCAAATCAAATCAAATCAATAAAGTCTAAAGAAAAATCAAGTAGAAAAACCCCCACCTACTTTGAATCACGGGAATTTTACAGACTGGCCATAACATTTGTTTAGTATACAATATATCATATTCTGGGAATGGAAATACCGGTATACAAAAAATACTACACCTCAAAGATAGCACTGCATTAATAATATTTTTTTTTTAAAATTGGATTCGGATAGGCCTAATATGCCATAGAATATGTAAGACTGTACTAATAAACTATAAAATCTTTTCTGTTGGCTAACATCAAACAATGCACACTAACAAACTAGTTACATGATGTCATATTCAGGAAGACGTGTACATTCTATTAATAAAATATATAGTGATTATGACAACAAGTGAGCTTGACTAGTTATATAATTTACATATGAAAGCACACTTGCATTGAATTCTAATTCCTCTTTGAGTATTTTGAAGAAAAATAGAAATTAGAATGATTCATAAGCCCTTCATATTCTGTCAAGGTGGACAAAAATTACAATCCCTGCATGCATATATTCATTCTCCTGGCCAACACACTTCTGTCTGTCTAGACATTGAGTTTTCTCTGCTTACTAAACTTACACTTGTAAAGAATTTGATACTGCCTTATTGAAAGTGAACAATACAAAAGCAACTCAAGTTACAAATGCACTGTACATTCATGTATTCATTTGACAAAAGACAGCAAGTGAAAATGGATATCCGATGGTGTGGAGTTAAAGCAAGAGAGAAAATAATTCCGATGGTGTGGGGTTAAAGCAAGAGAGAAAATAATTTCGATTTATAAAGAGCAACAACATCTTATAATCTAGAAGCAAGTTTGAACTGGTTGAAATATACGTGCCCTATTTTTTCTGTCACAATGAACTTGTAAATTGTTATTTATAATACACCATTAAAAGCACATTTTTTGTAATAAATGTCTGAACTAATATACAACAGAGTATATAATTTGCTTTAAATAATCACAGGGAGGTATTGGTCAAAGGGCATACAACTTGAAAAGTACCAGTAAGATACTACCTTCTAGATCCTCAGAATATATCACATGGGGCACAATGTTGCACATCAATATAAGAACAATGTATACAATAACATTACCACGCAATGTTCTCTATTGTTCATCACTTACACCAGATATTTGTTTACTGGGTTTCTTTTAAGCAATTCAATATTGTTTGAAATAATGAATATACTAGAGATACATTATGTTGAAGCAAAGAAAAAATTTATAAAAACGATTAAAACAAAAAATCATTAGTAAGAATATAAATGTTGAAGAAAAACAAACACTAAAATGATACTTAGTTATATAAAAAGATGCTTAAACTTATCCAAACTGACACCAATTTAGGTCAAGTACAGGACCTTTCAGAATATATACAAAATAATATTGGAAAAGACCATGAGCTACCAGCGTAGGCGTAAATCCCTTGGAGACAAGCAAGACACAAGAAGTCTTTCATAATCCTCCTCTTTCAAGATATATATATATAGCTACTTACAGGAGCAGGTGTATCATAGCACTGATTGTTTACAGTGGTTGATATGGTAACCAGGGAGAGTGCTTGGTTAGTAATAGTGTTGAGAGGGTTTAATGGAGGAAGGAAAGCACTGTGTGGGGGATGTTTGCATGGTATCAATCAAGACTAATCAGCGTAGCCTAGCAACTGATTGGTTGGTTAATGATGAGCTAACACAATCCAATCATTGCATGAACAATAGTGCAATCAGCCTGAAATGAATCCATCCTTGCTTTTGTCATGCTACAATTGTATATTAACATATTTAATACATTTTCCATTTGCAGTACTCCCCTCTCACTTAACTGTATCCTCTTAACTTCTTCTTTTAATGAGGCCTTTTGTGTTTTGTGTTGTCACACTAAATTGGCTAAAAGTAGAAGTATAACTTCTTCCTAAATGGAGATATAAGTGTATAAAGGCTTATTCATATATGACTGCAGAAAACTGCAGCGTTTTTTTTATGATGATGTAAAGTGTAATATGCTTCACATTTCTGTATCTTATAACACAGAACTATTCTTCTTTGGTGGAAAAAAAAAAGCTTTACAAAAAAGACAATAAGAAAACAACTATTGCTTGGCATGTACTGCAGTGAAGTAATCTACAGCAATATCAAAAGCACAAAATATAGTTTTAGGATTGGAATGTCTCAATTAAAATCAATTTAAAGTTATTCCTACCATGACATGACGCAAGCAGAAATATGTACTTTTTAAAATGTCAATATTTCTTCATATACAAATAATTCTGCATAAAGCATGAATGGTGAATTTCAAAGAAACTTCATTTTTTAATATTAAATTAGGATTTGTGGAATATCAATTAAATATAAAAAATATAAAAAATATGATTTGAATCACAGGAATATTATTAATAAAAAGACAGGTCTTCATAGAGGAACAATAGTCATAAAATTAGATTTCATTTAAAGATTTACTCTTGGTAAATTGTGCTATTTCACCAAAAATAAAAAATTATTAACAAAATTACATACTGGTAATGGTCTATGAATCTTGTTAGGAACTGCCTAGTACTAGTAGACATTAAGGTGTGCTTCATATCTGCACTCTCAGCAGGCTCAACTAAAAGCTCACTATCACTAATTGACAGCCATTTCTTGATTGCTGCCAATTAGATTAATGCACAGTCTCTCTCTTTGTTTGTTTATCCAATATGATTGATTATGTCATGCGTAACCCAATCTTGCATGATAGTGCGTACATGTACTTGCCCTAATTTGTTGACAGGTACGCATGAACATGTAGGCAATAATCAAATACACAGAGCTGGCAATGGGGGGGGGGGGGGGGGAGAGGGGGAAGTAAGGGGATTACATGTATATCTACAGCAGCACTACAAGATGGAAGGGAAGACTTGTATGAGTTCTGATTCAACCCAAGCATGATTACAATCTGATTTCTTCTCATTTTGAAAAGCTGAAAGTGAAACCATCATCTCTTCAAACAGCAGATGAAAAGAAAGAAAATGATACAAAAACAATCAAAATATATAAAAGAAAATCAAGAGATATAATACATGTAATAGGCCAAATCTACAAATCTAGAATGAGAAATGTTAGCAAATGATTGACACAGAGACAGGTCGGCTTGCTTTTTGTCATGAACCATTGACCCATCAATGTATCTAAAAAGCTTACTTTTACTCATGCCCAGTGTCGTATCATTTCTTGCGGGGAGGTGGCTTGGGCCTATTCTTGGTATCCTTGCAGTGAGGAATATGCCTTTCAGCTGTGGCTGGATTAAACTTCCGCTTACAGTAGGGGCACTGTTTATAGTCTGGGTTCTCTGACGGGGGAGGGGGAGGGAGATCAGATAGCTTGCCTCCCTTAGCAACGTATGCCTGTGTCTCACGAGCATCTCGTATTGATCGTACAAACTCTTGATGCTTACGTTTCCAGGTTGATGGCTTCGCCTGCAGCAGAGAATCAAAATAAAATGAGTTGAGAGGTCAATGGTTAGTAAAGAAAAAACGCACTTCAAACTTGCAATGAGCAAGTAAGTCTGAAAATAAATCAATCTAGGATGATTGATAGAGCAAAATATATGATTGCCCCTAAAACTTATCTGACTAAACCTAAAAACATGGATATCTGAAAGTCAGATTGCATTTAAAAACAATTTTTGTATTTTTTAAATTGCTTCTGTTGAAGAAAATTCATAACCTTCTACAGTGTATGTGTTCTGAGAAATAACTGAACCCAAAATCTTACAGTAGCCTAATTGGAGAACAAAATTAAATATCAATAAAATGACTGATTAGCCTACATGTAAAACACTTTCTATTTTAATGTAAAACATTACAATATTCCAAACACATATTTCACATCTAGAAGGGCATTATTAGTCTACATTGTACATTGTACATTGTAAGTGTTAACTGTTAAAGGTAATGAGTTAATGCCCTTCTGGCTCTCAGCAGATGATATGATTCAATTCTTAAACAACATACACTCATACTACTCACCGGTGGATCCTTTTTGAGATGCTGGCCTCTCCTGACATATTGAGCAAGATCTGTGCCCTCAGTCCGATGCTTGGTAGTGTCAAAAACCTTCCTTTTCTTCTGAGATGTATTCTTACATATTGATTTATGCTTAGAAAGTCTGTCAGCTGCAAACCTTCTCCCACATATTGGGCATGCAACTAGATCCAGATCCATAGCTTCTCCTTCATCATCAATAGCTTGATCATATAGAGTGGTATCATGACGGACAGGTGCAGGTGGTGGAGGGAATGGTTCAGGGTCTGGGTCCCGTGGTGGTGCTTTGCGTTTGGGCTTTGGTTTTGGTTTGGACTCTTGTCTCTGTCTAGATTTAAACTCGCCAGCTCTGCTCTCATAATCATCATCATCATCATGGTAAGGAAATGAATCTGTATCCTCATAACGAGGAGAGGGTTTAGACTGTGGTTTTGAGTGCTTTTTCACAGGATGCCTGCTCTTTTGGGCTGGGAGAAAGTCCACTTCATCATCACTATCATTATCCATTGACATTTTGGCAAGATCTTGCTTGTGTTTGGCAATCATTGCTTCCAGCTCATGTTCCTTAGCCATCATATCATCATACTCATTCTGTCTCCTGGTCTTGGCAGACTCCATTTCATTTTCCAGCTCCCTGTCATAGTCCACAGTATACTCATTGTTTGGTTGAGAGTGATTCTCAGTTTTGTTTTTCTCACCATATCTGTTTAAGCGTTCCTGCCTCTCCAAGTCCTGTTCTTCCTGCCATTTCTGAAAATCATTTTTCTTGTCTTTCTTTGCTCTCATTGGGGGTTTATTCTTTGAGATAGGAGGAGCAATCTTCTTGCGATTCAATTGTTTAGCTGGCTGTGGTGTCAAATCATGCGTGGTGTTCAGCTTGTTTGGTGGAGGAGTTTCATGATCAATTTTTTGCTTTGAACGATGAGAGACCTTCTGAGGCTTGGATAGTGGTTTCATTGGATAATCTTCTTCATCATCATATCCTAGATTGCCCGATGTTTCGTAGAGATCATAGCTGGGTGATGGAGGGCCATACGCCTTCGTCTTTACAGAATCACGTTTAATGGGAGCAAGGGGGTTTGATCTCATCATACCTTTGCCAGGTTTCGGTTGCTGTTGCATTTGATTCTGTTGCTTATAATTGAGCATTTCCTGTTGTTTCCTTTCTTCATGCCGCTTTTGCTCCTGAAGATCAGAAATTTTCTGTGTTTGTCTATTTTGAATATGGCTTGCATCATATGTGCTTGAGAGATCACTTTTCCTCTCTAGAAGTTTCTTTTGAAAATGTGTATCTCTAGGCATGATTTCAGCCGAATGTTTTGATTGTTCCATCTGTTTACGCTCCCTGAAGAAATCCCTCACAATACCCTGCCCTCCATCTGTACCAGCTTTACTTCCATGACGGGTCACTTTCTGAAGAGCCTGATCTTGCTGCCTGTTGTACATGGCTGACATTTTCTCTTCCTTTTCTTTTATCTGCTTCTTCTGGTAGGCATCCTGCATGGCAAGGAGCCTTGATCGATGTGGAGCACTCACATGGCGGTTGGCATCAGCTCTCTGAGCCTGCGCCACAGGTATGCGAGAATGAGCGGCAGGAGCTGTCCTACGCATGCTGTCTGGATATCCACCTGGATACCTGACTGATCCAGAACTGGCCATCACTGTGTAGCAGATCTGAAAAACAAAGATAATTTTACATTTTAGGTGCATTACCGGCTACTGTTATGCAAAAGGAATTCTGCTATAAATAACTTGGCAAAACAAAAGTCAAGTTTTTCTTAGTTTTTTTTTCTAACACAAATTTTCTTTTTTAAAGGTGAACATATTAGACGAGGTTCACCATAACCATTTGTCATGCCCCCTTCATATTTTGAAGACAAGTCAATTCAATCGTTGTTCAATAACATCATTGGGTTACAATGAAAGAATTCTTCTAATCTCAAAATGTGTACATGACGTAGATCTAGACCCTACATGCATTACATGACATTCATGGGGGCGGAGTAATCTTTTAACAAATAACATCTTAGAATCAGAGTTTGATGCTCTCCTTGGGGCCTCAAAAGTACTTCAATTTCAAAGCCAGGCTATAAAAAGGATAGGCTAATTCACTACCGCCCAGCGCCCATAATCATTCATTGTCATCGACATTGTTTCTTAATCTTTCTCAACTAGGATAAACAATTTTCGTTTAAACTTAAGTTAAGACAAGCTAAATGTTTGGACAACACAAGTCAGCATGGCCAATTAAATACATACATGTATAATGATATCATTATCAGGCTTCTCCATCAAACAGTACGGTACAATTAAGTTAGACGAATATCTACCTAGCTCTGCTCAGCCTCAGCTGCTCAGTTAATGCCAAGCGGGTGGTCATGCAAGGTCATGCAGTGTACCGTGACTAGGCCTCCAGGCCAGCGGAGTCGTCAGCTAGCGTCGACGGGTAATGTCGACCGGATCGTGCTAGCTGCACTGCTGCTGGTCGTTGATCATCAGTTTGCAGTTCCCACACAGTCAAAGACCAAGAACAAACACTTTAAAGAGCATTAATGTATTCCTAAGTAAACACTCTCAAATAAGATCATTCTTTTAGTATGAAATATAACGAGAAAATTGATAAATTCCAAAAAGAGACGCAACGAAAATCCCACCGTTGCTATAGAGATTGTAAACTATGCGGATCGATATGGACGACCGGACGTGCTGCACGACTCTCGCACATACTACACGTAATTCGTGAACGTAAATGCACGCGCGTACATTGTCCACAGAATGATACCCATTTCTCGGAAAATGGGAAGAAGAAAACAAAAAAACTGACAGTAACCAACCAATTTTTAACCCACTGCACTGGGCAACATAGGCAACTGACTTGAATATTGGTTGGATAAAATGTACCCGACTGACGTTGGGCAATTTAAAGCCCCACTGTCCTACTTGTAGCTAACTTGCTCCCTCTGTACTATAGAAAACTTCCCAATCGGTGCCTGTTGGTTCCCCATGATCCTCTTTTTCTTATGTTAGTTAATGAGATAGGCAGATAGCCACCTGTCGGTCTAATCCCTTCTGGCCCAGTAGTATTGAAGGTCTTTAAATGCTGTTTAGTTGGGCAAATTTAATTACCAATCACATTTGACCAAACTGAGAGTTTGCTCAATTATTTTAGTCGGTTAATCTTACCCAATGAGAGTATTATTAACCAATAATTAGTAGTTTACCAATTTGTTACCAACTGTTGAGTAATTAAGCCTACCAAAAGTACTATTTTTACTCACACTCTTTTACTCAAAATATTTTACTCAACATTTCCAACCAAGTCGGTGGCAAGAGGGGGGGGGGGCAATTTTGAGAAAATATTTAGCGGCGAACGGCGAATAAGCGGGGGGCCGGGGGGGGGGGGGGGTAAGAGCACTTGTTTTTTTAACAGTGATTCATCCAGCCAGTGAATAGGCGGGGGGATGCTTTCTTTGGGGAAGAAAAATTATACAAATAAATTATTATATTTGTTTTAGTGGGGTCAGGGGGCAGGGGGCGCCGCTTTTTTAAAACCGTTTTGGGGGGCTAAGGTGGGGGGGGGGGGCGGTAGGATCGGCCCGTGGATAGTAACCGCCACTGAACCCCTGCAAGGTAAATAAGTATAGATGCTACTTCTTTCCAAACCGATATTGAAAAATCCAAATTCAATGGTTCTCGGGAAAATTTTGCTCAAGAACCATTATGATCTGGGTCATATATAGTAGACCAGTTTTCTATCACTTATCCATTCAAATCTTCTCTCTTCCTAATGAGCCCTTATATTACGAAACCTTCCTATATCGTATAGACACCCAGTTGTTGGTTTTATTTTGGGTGTTCAGTCAAATTTGACTTTTTACGCCTAGTCTGGTTCTTTAGTTAAATCACACAGTAGAGTTAATTGTCGAATTGTAATAGTTCTCAGTCATACGAAAGGCAGTGGTGTAATGAGCAAAAACATTTTTTTTTTTTGTTGGGGGGGGGGGCTGACAAAAATGCAGGCCCCGCTGAACGTTTTTCAAAGTGGGGTCTAGGGGCAAAGCCCCGGTGTTGGTCAAGGGGCGGAGCCCCCGATCGAAGCTAAAGGGGTGGGCATCAGTGGCGGATCCAGCCGGAATTTCTTACCGGGGGACACAAAATGGTATGGGGTAAAATATATGTAAAACGAAGAAGCGACAGAGCGAGGCTTTAGCAGCGATTTGCAATTTTAGAACCACATTAGACGCATTTTCAGGCACTTCCTGGAGTAATATGACGTAAAAATCTCATAATTATATACCCCCTCTAAGAGTAAGGATCTTTTGCAATTTGAGAACCACCACCAGTACTTCCTGGAAAAAAAAACACAAGGCCTTCTGATTGGTTAGAAGTTAGAATAAAGTGGTCTGTCACGTCGTGAGACGTTGTGTATGCTTCGTTGCTATACACAATGCAAAAAGACGGTGGTCTAGTAATTTACCAGTAGTACTTGCAAAAATTATCTCGAGTGTATAAACTGTGTTGTTATCAGGGGCGTACCTATACACTCTTATTTCCAAGGAGTCAAATTTCACTCTAAATGGCGTCAGCTGGGAGTCAACTCTATATTCCTAGTTAAAGTGACACGGATTCCGAATCAATTTGACTCGGATTGTGTGGCATCAGCTGAGAATTGACTCAATTCAGAGTCAAGATGACTCCTTTTCCGTGTCAGTTTAACTAGGAATAGAGTTGACTCCCAGCTGACGCCATTCAGAGTGAAATTTGACTCCGTGGAAATAAGAGTGTACCTTTTCGGTGGGGGGGGGGGGGGGTGTAGAGGCCACCGATTAACGACAAAACTATATTAATGCCAATGTCCCAATGCCTACAAATTTAACCCTATATAAACCCGGGGCCATGAACTACATCATTTTTCAGTTTTCCCCCTCCCGCGCGAAGCGCGCAAGCTTTGACACTTCATTTGATTATTAAAGAGAGAAGGCGATCCGTTGTTAGTACCGTTCTCGACTCTTAATCCTTGTCTTAATTTATTTTCGCCCATTTCCTTTTATCAAATTATTAGAGAAAGAAGACGATTCGTTGTATCGTCTCCTTGTCTGAATTTGCGCGGAAGCTTTGACGTTTAATTTAATTATTACTCTTTGTCCTTGTCTGGAATCATTTTCGCGCGTAGCGCGGAAGCTTTCACGTTTCAATAAATTATAAGGGAGCGTTTCGTTGTCCTTGTATCAAGTCCTTGTCTGAATTCAGTTCCAGTGGCGTAGACAGGTTCGTACACCTGGGGGGGATGACTCAGGGGCGGATCTAGCTTTTTGCTAAGGGGGGGGGTTGACCAAAATAATGACGATGCGGAGCATCGTCCACGAGCCGCGAAGCGGCGAGCCGATTTTTTTTGGGGTGTTTATTTGAACCCCGTAAGTGATGTTTTCCTGGCATCTATTAACACAATGGAGACCATAAAAAGCAGTGCATGATAACGTCTTTTTAAATCAAGTAACAGTTAAATACACAGTTATATCCAGAGTTATCATGTGTTTGGTTAAGTTACCAGATGAGTTGAATATCTTCTCACAATATTTGCACTTGAAAGGGTTTCTCTCCAGCGTGCGTTCTTTTTTCTTTCTTTTTTTCTTTTTTTTTTCTTTTTTTTTCCTTTTTTTTTTTGGGGGGGGGGGCCGCCCAAGGGGGGGTTTAAACCCCCTAAACCCCCCCCCCCCCCGTAGATCCGCGCCTGTTTAATCTTGTGGTTATCTTGTGGTTTCCAAACCACAAGATAACCACAAAATACTTGCAAGATTTTCTTTTTTTTACCGTCTGAATTGGCTTTCACCGTGTAAATGCGGCTAATAACAATAAACACAATTACAATAATGATGAGGATTATTATTATCATCATCATAATTATTATTATCATTAATATTATAATTGTTATCATTATTATTATTACTATTATTATCATCATTATGACTTATTAAGTAAGCAAATATCATTCCCCAAAACCTGGGGGGGATGATTGTACATGCCATCCCCCCCACCTTGTGAGGTGGGGGGGATGCATCCCCCTCATCCCCCCCCCCCCCGTTGTCTACGCCCCTGCCCCCCCCCCCCCCCCCCCCTCTCGCGAGAAGCGCGGAAGGTTTGACGTTTCATTTAATTATTACTCTAATTACTCCTTGTCTGCATGACTGGAATCATTTTCGCCCATCCCGCGCAAAGCGCGGAAGCTTTTCACTTACATTATATTATAAGAGAAAGAAGACGATTCGTTGTATCGTGTCCTTGTCTGAATTCAGTTCCCCCCCCCCTCTCGCGTGAAGCGCGGAAGATTTGACGTTTTATTTAATACTCTAAGTAATCCTTGGCTGACTGGAATCATTTTCGCCCATCCCGCGCGAAGCTCGGAAGCTTTTCACTTTCATTAAATTATAAGAGAAAGAAGACGATTCGTTGTATCGTGTCCTTGTCTGAATTCAGTTCCATCCCCCCTCCCGCGCGAAAGCTTTGACGTTTCATTAAATTGTTACTCTTAATCCTTGTCTGAATTCATTTTCGCCTATCCCGCGCAAGCTTTCATGTTTCATTAAATTATTAGAGAAAGAAGACGATTCGTTGTAACGTTCTCGACTCTTAATTAATCCTAGTCTGAATTCAGTTGCCCCCATCCCGCGCGAAGCGCGGAAGCTTTTCCGCCTTCATTAAATTATTAGGGAAAGAAGACGATTTGTTGTACAGTTCCCCCACTGGGCCCCTTAACGGGACAGTGTTACATGATATAAAACATAATTGTTCCTGGCTATTTGGGAATGTGTCAGTTTGCAACAGAAATGGAGAAACGCGCATTTTGTTGAAAGTCATGTGATATCACGAACATTAATAAATCACTTGTATGGAATTGAAAATAAGTCATGGTTTAATTTTATTTTGGGGGGCTGGCGCCCCCCCCCCACCAGTACGCCAGTGACGAAAGGCACACAGTTAAACGAAATACAAGCTCTTATATTCCCTTTAGAATTTATGATGTGTTTTGTGATAAACAAAATCATAAGTATTTGTATTTCCGTTCGCCAACTCTGCACTAAATTTTACCAAACTATCTGAAGTACCTTAATTTTGTACCCATTTTTCTTCTTTTAATACTTGAAGAAAATGATAAATTTCTGAAGAAAAGAAATGCTTAACTTTAATTTATCATGCATCGTCCCCCCCCCCCCCAATATGATGGCTACACGGTATGGGATGATAACCTAAATGTTGGGGGAAATTTGACCAACATTGATTTACCCAATCTTTATCTTTATCCCAGACCCTACTTTATCAAGTAGGCTATACTCTGTTGGTAAATATATGCCCATTTCTAAGGTGAAGATATTAAGTCTTCAGCTGAATTGGTTAAAATAGCTTAGAAAATTGTAAATTTTTAACCAGTGTTAATTTACCCTATTATATTTTAAGAGTTTATAATTATGTATGGGATCTCTATGTACAGCTCTTTATCTTGATCCCTATTTCCTTAAAAAGAATAATATAGAAGATCGATCTATAGTCAGGCACCTGAGGCTTATATTTTTTAGATTTGGGGACACATTGGAAAAAAGAAGAAGGAGGAGGAAGAGGAGGAGAAGGAGGAGGAGGAGGAGGAGCTAGCCTGGAGGAGCTATAATTATATAGGAGGAGGAAGAAAATGACCCGGAAGAAGAAAACGACATCAACTGCGCGATTCTGATGAAACGAAACAAGTCTCGAAGACCTACGTCTTGCCTCACCGATCCTTTTCCAATGTTGGGGAGAGCATCAAAATGTAAAATGTCAACAGCCTATAATAAGTTTGCTCCACCATGCATGCAGTGTCGAGGGGGCCTAGATCAGTGGGCCTAGCCTGTGCCTGGGAACCCCCTCCAGATTCACACTTGCACTGCGCATGCGCGGCACGACAACTTTAGAGTTTAGCTGAGCTGATAAAAGTAGAAGAAAGTGAAAGTTTGCCTCGATTATTCGGGTTATATACCTCAAAACCGAAAAGATTATAGAAAGCAGAAGTATGGCAGAAGGCGAAGAGGATGATTACATGTCAGATAGCTTTCTTGTAGAAAGGTGAGCATATCATTGTTACCCGGATTTTAGTTGTAAATGCCCCACACGTTTACATTTGTGTAAGCAAAACATTCTTATCTTGCAGAATGTAGTAATAATAATAATAATAACACACATAGGAGCATCACTATCCTGGCTGTGTAGTAAAAGCTTTGCTTTTGATTCTCAACATTTCAAACACCACTGTACAAAACTCAACTGATTTCACTCAAAATTGGTACTTTAGGTGACAATTGATGACACCTAAATAGCAGTAGATCTAGGCCTAGATCTAAAATACTTTTTTTAAAAACTTACTTGCGTGCAGTCTATGCAATATTGTGTGGTGTGTATATTTGTGTATAGACCTAGGTCTAATAATACCTGCCTCACAGCAAGTATGCAGTGCTAGAGGTCAATACGCATTATCATTGACTCTCTATGCTTTGCTGGAGTGAGATAATAACATGTAATAGAGACTAGAGTAAAGGAGGGGGTAATCGACCATCACCAGTTTTCGGCCGATCCGTTGGATGCATGGATGGTAAAATCCCTTTAAAATACATCGCATAACAGCATATCACATATCCCATACATACCATATCATGCCAGAGTCGTTGAAGAACCACATTTGCAATGGAAAATATATCCTAAAATATCACATTTTAGCGATGTAATCGGCTGTCCCGCTACCCGAATCTGAAAAATCGAGTATCTTACGCGTGTCTGTAAGAAATATGGGTACCATAAAATGAGCTTTATTTCAAGTATTTTTCAGATTTAGAGCCCGATTTTGTGTTAGTTGCAAGCTTAAAAGTATCTCACCGCATGTATTAAATCAATGCAGCCGGACACCGCAACGCACACACGATATCTCTGTCTAATTCAGATTCCAATTTCCGATCACCGCAGTACTAGTTTTCGGCCTGGCGAGCTCCGGGGAGCTCCGGCGTGGGATACCTGCTCCGCCCGCTAGTGCTATAGATCAGCGCGGAAACACACGACGCGCACGCCTATTGACTTTGTACATGCGGCCGAAAACTGCTTCGCTATGCCGATAACTGCCTTCGAAACAGTGCAAATTGAAATGAATATTGTCATGGCAATTCGTGATTTTTTTCTGGGATTCTTTTTTTGTTTAAATAATAATAATATTTGCTTCATGATTTAAACAAGAAATGATAATAAATAGGAAGTAAAGGGTCCAACAAATAGGATTTTGCCTAAGTGGCCGAAAACCCCCTCCTTTACTCTAGACCTCTATGTAAGTCAGAAAGTGGGGTCTAATATAGAAAGAGACTTCATTTCACATTTCATGAATTCATCATTATCATTAGTATTATTTGTGCATATCAAGAAGAGACAAGACATCAATAATATAGTGTAGGTAACTAGACTTGAACATCCCCTGGTATGGGCATACATGTTAAATATATGAGCAGTTTTAATGAAGCTATTGCTTCTTCTTATTCTTCCTTGTCACATTCTTGTTAAATTACAGCAAGGAAACAAAACCACGACAGCTAGCATGGGGGAAGACGGCTCGTCTAAATAAAATGCATGCCAAGATCAAGGCAACTACCGAAAAGAACAAATCAAAATTTATACCAATGAAGGTGCGTGAAGAAGAGCAGAGGCAAAAAGGTCTTAGTAGTGCAATATCAACACAGAGCAAAGGGTTTGCTATGCTGCAGAAGATGGGCTACAAACAAGGCACAGGACTTGGAAAGACAGGTTAGTTCTGTATCATGTCAGTATGTTACAAACTTAAAACAGAGAAATATTTTGCTTTGTTCACGTTGTTATTTTTGTTGTTAGTATGTGGCTATGTGTAAATTATTTACCACTTAAAGTACCAGCTGGATCATGACATGACAAGTCAAATTATAGGATATTTTAAGATGTACAGATATTGTTTGCCTGTTCATATTATCTGAAGCATATGCATGAAGAATTAGCAAAGTTGTTTTGCATATTTTATGCCCTTTTTATCAAGATGATTATTATTGTTATAATTTTGCAGGTAGTGGAAGAGCAGAACCAGTGGGCATTGAAATAAAGACAGGTAAGAAGATGATTCACCTCAGAAATAAAGTTCTAAAAGGCTTCAAATATGTTATTAATCATTTATTTGTTGCAACATTGGTTGGATTTCATTAACATTTTTGTGCAGATTCTGGCACTTATAATCTTATGTATTGTCTTGTAAAATGTCCCAATTCCAGTTACTGCTGATTTGATATACTTTAATTCAAAGAGTTTTGGATGAAGCTTTTTGATGGAAAAGAGTAAAGAATTTCTTATTTTTAAAAGTTTGAATGAAGAGACCCTGTCAGATCAATATTGGGTCAAATTTGTCAAAAGCACTACATGTACATAAATCAATCTGGTTTTTGAAAAAGTCATGTTACTGGGATATGAAAAATGTCTCCTTTTTTGCCCTTTAAATGTAACCTTTTAGGCAGAGGAGGACTTGGCCAGGAAAAAGAGCTTAAGAGGAAACAAGAAGAGATGGCAAAAATGAGAGAAGTAATGGCCCACAAGAGAGCTAAGATGGCGGTTCATCGCAAGGGAAACTTTCTCCAACAGATGAGCGAGAGATTCTCAGAGAAGGAGGTTCAGAAGGATCTATACAACAGTCAAAAGGCCTGTGCACATCTTGATCATGAACAGGTAGAATACACAATGCTTTGTTTAATTGACTAATTGTGTTTGTATGACAAACATTTTGAAACAAATTAAGGCTGTTTAGGCATTTTCCCATTCAGTTACTAACACTTATATTATTTTTTAAGTAGCAGTACAAGTATATGACAGAGTTTGAGTAATTAGATTCAACTAATTTGATCTGGACTAATATTTTGTCTGCCTAGAATTTTCTTTTCATTCATTCATACCATAAAACCAGTTTTTCATTATCATGCACAACTCGGCATGCTCGTAGTAGAAAGATTCCTCCTTTTGGATCGTTTGTGTATGTGACTCACTCATTAGATCAACTTATTATATTGTTATTTTATCATTCATTACAGGGTTTAAGTGAACCAGAGGTTATTTGGTACTGGCCAAAAAAGATGCTACCAGAAGAAGAAGTGGAGAATGAAGAAGAAGAAGAAGAAGAAGAAGAAGAAGAGAAAGAGGAAGAAGAGGAAGAGGAAGAAAAGGAGGAAGAAGCAGATGAATTATCAGTGAGTTTTGTTTTTCTTGTAAACAAATGATATCTTCTCTCATGTTGTATGGATCGCTTAACATTATTGATGAATGACAGTAAATTTATCCATACAATCATTTTTTTCTCCGAATTCCAATATTCCTAGTAATTGACCTAATATACTCAACAACCACACTATTATTATTATCCCCTCGCCGACAAAGGGATAACGCTGCCGGCCTTCCGTAACAAATCTGGTTTCTGTTCGATAACTTTAGTAATGTTTGACTGATTCTAATGAAATTTGATATGAAGGTACAAGGTATCAAAATACCGGCCATTTGTACCCGGCGAGGGGATGCTATGCTTTGCGTTGACTTGTTATTACTTATTTCTACCTTTACCAATATTCAAAGTCATGAGATTCATACTTTCACTGACATCAGTATTATCAGCATCACCAACATCATTTCAGCCATTTTATCATCACCACCATTTCCATTAGTTTCATTCAAGATATCATCAGCTTCATCATCATTTACCGTAGGCATGATTTTGACATCAGCAACATCATTATCATCTTGTCACCAGTTATTTATTAACTACAATTATCATTATAAGCTCCTCTGTCATTTCAGTCATGATTTCATCATCACTACAATTTCATGATTATAATTTTTTTAACGCAACTTGCTTTCCAGCTGCAGTGTACTACTCTTATATCTTCAGTCTTTCTTGTATGTCCAATTTTTATTGAAAATGTTTTTTTTCCCCCTTGTTTTGAAATTTGTTTAGAATTCAGATAAACTGTGCGAGCTAACCCAATACTTGAGGACACATCATCAATACTGTGTTTGGTGTGGCACTGCATTCAATGGTAAGTGATGTTATTTTGCTTTTGCAATCGTAGCATGCAAGACAAAATGTTATGCTTTGTACAAAATAAACATTCTTTATTATATGACTGCTCATTTGGAAAAGTTCACAGCACATGTAAATTTCTTTCTTTTTTCCCTATTTTAAGAATTGTGTACATGTATTTGAGAAATCATGAGTTTTATTTCATACAAGACTTGGTCATTACAATAAATAAATGTCACGTAAAAGGCTTTCTTAAATAACAAATTAAACAAATTTAAAAGATTTATTATCTACTAAATTTGCTCAGGTAATGATTGTACAACTTTTCTCATTGGGATAGTAATTTTTTTTTTTGACCAGTCATTATTTTGATGTAGAATTAATTGGGAAAGAAATAGTTAAAGGTAAAGACCAGTATTGAAAACGCCCCAATTTCAAAAAATGAAATAGAAGCTCTCATTACCAATCATGTGAAAGAATATGTTTTGACTAATACATGATGATAACAAATTTGCCCGGAAACCGCCTACTAATTCATATATTTGGTAAATTTGTTTCTCTCATGGTCGTGTGAGAGATATAGGGTAGTCCCATATACATCTTTCTGTGTATAGTGCTTGTAACTTTACGAAGAATGGGCCAACTTTCTTATCATTTTGATGATCAACCTTTTCTGATCGATTCAACAACATTTCTTTCACAATGCAATCGCATGACCATTACTGGTCTTTACCTTTAATATACAACTTCCAGACATTAATATTCACCCTCACATTTTCTTTAGTTTTATATTCCTTTGTGTGTCATTACATTAAAGTAACAAGTCTTTGAACACATGCAATATTGTATCTTATATTTATCTTATATTTTAATTATGTACACAGCACATCTCTTGTTCTTAACCTCTCATCAACAGATGACAAAGATTTGGAAGAGAACTGCCCAGGAAACAATGCTGATGTACACAGATAACACAGAATGGACACCATCCATCAATTCTATTTATTACGTATGCCCTGGTCCAGTGTTTGCTTATTTCTACTGTCACTGCACTTTTACAACCAGTGATAGAATATTGACAGCTGTTGGAAGCTTCTGAAAGACAAACATGTGGCAGATGATTGGGATGCTGACTTGAATGAAGTCAGTAGGACAATTTATGCATGTATGGTCATGCCTAGACAATATATTATCAAGGCTAAAGTGCTGCTAAACAAAATCGGGGGTTTAGTATGTGATTGACCCCTGAAATTTCCTCTGGAACTTCTGAAATGTTAAATAGTGCCTGTTGCACATTGACCCTGATATTCTGCTTGGGACTCCAAGAGTGCAAGTTTCTGTGAAGCCGTGAATTTATAGAACCAAATAAAAGAATCAATTGTAAAAGTATATCAATGTTTGTCTGTTTGATGCATAATGGCCATTGAACACAGATTAAGAAGAAAAAACAAGTATATGTTAATTTAAAGGAAAGATTTAATCTTTTTTTTTAAATCATATATATTTCTTTTCTTTTTTACAAAATATTTTGGTAATACATTGTAAGCATGTAATAGGTGTAAAAGCAGACCCTTTTGCCTTACTAATTAGTCCCCACCTGAATTACGGAGGGACCTCGTTATTACTACTTGGGATCAAGGAAATTACATAATTGCTAAACACAAATGAAATTATAAAAAATGACCAGCAAAATTATATTGATTACAGGTTATAACAATGTTCTTTAAAATGGTGTCACACCAAAGAGTAATATATGTATTGATACAATGTCAAATGTATCCTAA
The DNA here is from genome assembly GCA_035222895.1 of Strongylocentrotus droebachiensis. Lineage (NCBI taxonomy): Eukaryota > Metazoa > Echinodermata > Echinoidea > Camarodonta > Strongylocentrotidae > Strongylocentrotus > Strongylocentrotus droebachiensis. The sequence continues at coordinate 216,746 of JAVYIG010000131.1, read as the reverse complement.
GATTACGTGCCACACAAACTGCATCTTATAGTAAAATGGGCTAATCAGCAGAGTTAAATAATTGATGTTCAAAATCACAGATTGTGTAACATAGGCAATCAGACCAATTGTTGAAGGAAATAAAAACATGATGACTCCAGCACTTAGTTTGACCTAATGACCTTTCTGTTTTCAGACTTGAGGTATTGGCCATCACTTTTATTAACATTCACCTCATACATGTTACACAATTTGTAAATTGTCTCATGATTACCAAATATAGCTTATATTCATATATACATGTATATGTTCATGTACACACATGACAATGGACGGATATCATCTCTCTGGAGTATACTGATTTGAAACTTCCCTAGGTTCAAGCCCTTGAAGCTCTCGAAACCTTCGCTGCTGGATCGTCATTTTCGCACGGGTATATCTGCAGTAGGTGCTGAAAAATATGGAAAAAAGTAACCCACGTAATGTTGTTGGTGAGAAATCAAATAAAAATATTGGATTGTAATTGTCTGAAATTGTATTTGGAAATTGATTTGAATGTATTTCTTTGTGCTTTAAAAAAAAAATCAACATTGTACACTGTACGGGATATACGAATGTATAATATATTGTGTATTTATAGAAGTAGGCAGTTTGGATCGGTTCTTAGAGTCACTGAGATAGATATAGATATACAATAGAGCCATTATATGCATTTATTTATCTTTGTGGGGAATTTTAAACTTGTCACTTTCCTGCCTGTAATAATTTGGACAAATCATCTGTCTTTTTATTTGAAATATTATAAATGTTATTTTGGATAACCTCATCATCATTATCCATAAAATAAAATGCACTATATATGTACATGTAGGCCTTTACATCCATACATGAACGTGTCCCAGATTTTCAGTAAACAGCTGTCCATTGAATAAGATTTTGATTGATATGGTTTATTGATTAAAAAACATTCAAATAGCAGCCAGAGGCTGAAACAAATTGAATTTACAAAAGAAAGATACATACAAAAGCATAACATATAAATATAAATGGCAATTCACAATGAATAATCAAGGATATGATCAAAGAAAAGAAAGAGAAACAAGAGAAGGGATTGAAACGGATGACTAGAGGATAATTGAAGGAGAACGATCACGTAACAGAAGGCAATAAGGTAATGTAATAGAAGATTAGAAGGACTGGTAAGACAATAACAGAGAAAGAGAGAGAGAGAGAGAGCGTAGAGAAATGAGAAAGAGAAGCTGGAGAGGAGACTACACAATAAAAGGGACAGATAAATAGGCTGAAAAGGAGAACTAGAAAAATAATCGGATAAAGTGTTAATAAACTATGAGACTTAAAAATTACAAATATAATACCGTAAATGCAGCCTAATTTTTGAGACCAACTACAACCGACTATAAAATGAAACAATGAATTCCAGAGCACAAACAGCAATGTCATTGATATATTCATTATAGATATTTTAATATAAAAAAGCTTTCACAGATACAATACAATTTTTCTTAATGTTACTAAAATGTCGAGCATAGGAAACGGGTGAAAACTTACAAAGAACTCAAGGTGACGGCCACCAAGGAAAGGATACCCATATCTGTTGAGCGCTTCACTCGACCTATATTCATGAAATTACAAAAATAAGTAATCATACCAACCAGTGGGAAAAAGGAATTAATAACAAGCTTAAGGAACTATCCTTGCTAGGCACTTTAAAAGTTGTCAGTGCACAAATAAGGATAGCAGCAAATGATTAAAGAAGTAATTTTGGTGATATCTACAAGTACGTGTACAAAAGGTCCCCACACTGATGATAGAATTAGAACCTTCTGTTGGCTGGATATGTAAAATGGCAGTTCATTACCCAAAAAGATAAACATAGGCAAAGTCTCATGAATGACAAAAGGATTAATAGCTGCCTAACTACTAAGGGTCTTTCAGTTATTTTGTCCACTATTTGCAAGCATTAACAGTGATAACACTAATTTTGGGAGAACCATCACTAGAATAAAATCTTATCTCTCCAATCATGATATTGAGATCTGAAATTTCAGTCAAATTGAATTTATAAATTCACATTTTTCACATTATATGCATATTGAAAGGGCTTGTGAGACATAAAATACAAACATTTTGAAAGTATTGCAATTAAAAAATATTGTTATCATGATGGAAAAATAAGATTACAATTACTGCAAGTTCTGAAATACGTTTCCTAAAGCTAGTTGGTTCTTTGTAAAAAGATACTTTTCTTTGATAAAAATGAGTGATCTAAATCCAAGCCTATTTATTTTTAACCTTATAACTTACTTGTAAGGAGAAATGTAACCAGTCCAACACTAAAGCCTCCTCCTACGCCATACAGGAGGGCAGTCCTCATGCAAGGTACTCCGTGGATCTCTCCAGTTACACGAGACAACAAAGATTCCTGAAGAAAAAAATAATAAGTAGGGGTAACTTAGTAAAATTGCTCACAGTAACATCAACTTAAATGATGATGATGGATGATGGCTTCTTGTATATTGTATAGCAACAGTGCCCACCTCTGATGGGAGCTCATGGCGTTTGCTCTACAATATCTCATAAACTCAACATTCTTGGTCCATGCTTAAAATTAAGATTATTTGTCATTGGTCTTTGTTAGCATTAGTATTATTCTTGAGATGATGTCTTAGCTGGGAAAAGGAATGTCTGTAGGGCTGACATAATAATGTTAACATAGATTCAAGGCTCCTGATGGATGGCTGAATGCATTTCCACAGCTTAGGTCCAGAGAAGGTTCTGTCATCCCAAGTTGTGCAACTGTGAGTATCTGTCAGGATGGACAATGCTTCATCACGAGCTCCGAGATGAAACCAATATTGACCCAGTCCCACATAAGGATAGCTCCGTGCACCATGAAAACAAGCACAGGAACTTCAATATGTATAGATATAGATCTGTGTTAAAGGGATTGGGTAACTTTGTCTCAGATTCTGAAACAAAATCCTGGATTTAGCTCATGCTGCAATGATAGTTATAAACCACAGGTGGTCACAGCTAATGATTGGCACACACACACACATGCAATACATAAACACCTGCAATTTTGCAAAAACAAACAAGCAAACAACAAAATCAGTGGAAAAAAAATCAGGTTTACTTTTTTAGTACCATTTCTAGGGCTTGCATTTTTCTGCTATGTTGCTAACCTTCATTACATACTCTAGTGACAAATGAGGCAAAGTGGTTTACCTTTCTCTTCTTTGAAGAATTACAGTGTAGTTCAGAGACCAATCTGATTTAAAGTTTCTGCCTTCATCAAAAACTTTTTTTTCTTTTCGCAGGTCTTGAAGTCGATGCCATGTTGGTTGTTATTAAAAACAAAATCAAGGACACAGCATAAAAAATATCCAAACTTTATTAGTTGTACACTGTACATCTCATTGAACGTGGTGTAAAGGGAAGGGGACTATCCAGCTTATGATTAAGATTCATGAAGAAAAAATTCAATGGCCGGAGAAAAGGGTTGTAATTGTTTCAAGACAAGTATTTCATAACACTACAGAGTATTGGGGAAAACGAGTATGGCAAAACTGGTCACTCAAAGATTTTTACTACATTTTTGAGGCACTTCTTGATCACTTTGAAATTCAATTTTTTAGGGCTTCAATGTTCAATATTACACCATATCACAGACACTGATAACAGCCGTGCATCTCAGATTTAACATTGTTAAACAATGCCTTTAATATCAGCTACAGTCAACCACTTTTCTTCAGTTGCACAAATTTAGCATATTGTCTGGCGTAGTCTAGATCGAGCTGGTAGATCCAACTACCTCTAAACTTGTGAACCAAGAATAAAAAGAGGTCAACTACAAAATTCACACAGCACCACATACTCGGACGTTTCTTTAATGATTAGGCTTGCAAGTGAAATTAACCCTTGATCAATTATTGCTGGAGTACGTGTCGTAGAATTGGTGACTAAACATTATTAACTTACCAATGCTTAATAATTAAGTCAAGAAGAAGTAATTGAGCTCCTGATACTGATCTAGATCTCTCACACTCGCTCACATGACTCAGTCACCCACACAGACAGAGGTGTGAAAACAATAATCAAATCTAGACCTAGCCTACTTTAAATAAAGGCTGGTGTATGACACTGAAAATGACCTCTTACTTGTGCGTACTGCGAGAGACAAAAACAAACACAAACACAAAATTAGGACCTCAGCTCCGTCCCCCCTCCCCCCCCCCCCCCCAAAAAAAAATACCTTGACTGGAATTAAAAGTCTAACATAAAAATACATTGATGGGACCAGGTACAAAATAGAATTTTAATCGAGTTGAGCTCTCCGTGTTATCCCGGTTTACTAACAATATAATGTTCATAATTTGATACTCACATTTTTGCTTTCGTCCTCATCGATTCCAGCCATGATGCAAAGATACAATTTCTTAAACAAAGTAAGAATTGGGACGCTTTTAAAGACTGAAATGTAGCCGAAAAGTTGCGTAATCTGACTACATAGAGTGTCGCAAAACAAACAAATTGAAAAACAAATGTTACATAATTCACAACTTTGTCATCATCAAGCTGTGCTCCCAATGGGGGTGCGGGGGGGGGGGGGGGTCGGGAGCTAGGCCATGGGGACACTGTGCCCCACTTTTTAAGTGCCCCAAAGTGCTCCTTTTCCTTGTGATAATTACCCATTTAGTATTTTGTTAAGAGCGCCGACCGGTCTCCCCCTTCTGATAAATGCCCCCATCAAAATATGATAGGTGCCTCTTTTTCGACAAAATACCCCTTTTCCTTTATACTAATGCAATTTTCCATTTTTAAAAGTGCCTTTGTTCATCGCTGGTGAGTGCCCTATTCACCTCTGATAATTGCCCCTTTTACTTTGACACGTTTTTTTTCTATGCTAATAAGTGCCCTTTTCCATTCTGATAAGGGCCCCCTTTTCCTTTCTCTATAACATATTTCCCTAATTCAAAGGGACTTTTATCTTTTTTGGGAGATGCCCACCCCCCCCCCTGGCGCTCAAGGGAGGGGGGGGGGGGGTGCCATTTTTCAAATTTTCGAGGGCAAAAAAAAAAAAAAAATTTGCTCACTACCCCCCCCCCCCTCCCCGGCCGCCGCGATTTCCAATTTTTTGGAAGCAAAAAGAAAAAATTGGGCCCCCACCCCTAAGAAATCCTGGACCCGCGCCTGAGCACAATGTAGGGTATATATATCAATGTATACAAATATCGCTTTGAGGTTTCCCTTCGTAGTTGCCCCTTTTGGGCCCCGAAAATGCATTTTGTTGTTGTTGTTTTGTTCCCCCACTTTGGAAAACGCTTCCGCCGCCCTTGCTTAAATATATATATTATCCATATTATGCTTACGGTCCAGAGAGTTTTTTTTAAACAGTTTTTTATAATATTTTAATGCAATATTTCACTAATCTTTTAAGAGTTATAGTTAGACATATTGTTAGCCACATTTCTATAATGGTGGTTAGTGCTTTTTGATGCATACTTCTCATACAATTCAAAGGCAAAAGAGAAGGCTTCAGTCTTTTTAAGCGGCCGGTCACAAACTCCCCATCATATATTATATACAAATTCAAAAAGATACACAAAATATATGGTTTTAATTTCACAAGCGTTCGATTTATTCTCATCACGGTGGATTGAGCGTTTCACGGATTTACAATGTTATATAATAGAGGCCTACAAAATAGTAGGCCTACATGGTTACATGGTTGGATTCAAATGAGCATCAGGATTAGTAAGGTGTCCTATGGTTTTGTAGGCTAGTATTAAGAAAACCCCACGCTTAACATTGGAAAATCAACTACGTTTAAAAAACAATACACGAAGGCTTTCATTGAAATAAAATAAAATAATAATTATTCAGCGTTTGACTATTTTTTTAGCATACTAATTGTTGAACGTCGTTAATTAGTGCTAGAAAAGTAGTATTTAATGGAAACTATTATGTTTACAGATAAACGTAATTCTTGAGTGACCGTGCGTGTCTCTCTGCTAAAAAATCGATCTCGTGATTAACATGAATTTGTTATGCCTGGTGGATGTAAATAGATTCAATCATTATAACAATTATATTCACATAATGATATTTACATAATAATGATATGCACAATTGAAATTAATTGAATGGCCATTATTCATTATGAAGTGGTGACTTTCCTATTTGATAAGCAACCCCCCCCCCCCCTGCATGCTCGTTATCATCATGAAGGGGTGTACTGAACGAGAGAGAAAAAACACTAATTCATTTCGACACTCACCTCTCTCTTCTTGTTTGTTCTCTAGCTGTCTCTCTTTATTTCTAAATACTCTCTCTTTCTCTTTCCATACTACTTCTCTCTATGTATGAGACTGCTGCCTTTCCAAGGGTAAAGGACGTGCTTCATGAATCGTGACCATCAGTTTTGATTGTCTATTTTTTCTTATATTAAAAAATATTCATGAACGCTTTCATCAGACAATTATATTCAAAAAACATCTTGACTGCACCAGATCTACATGACGGGTATTCAGATTATGAGAAATTATATCTCTCACGTATTGATTCTGGGCAGCCATTGGCAATTTCTTCTATCGAATAGGAACTAAAGATTAGTTTTATACTTTGAAGCAAAGAATTGTAGCATAAAATTATTAACTACGCTGATAATGCACGGAGAAGTGAATAGAAAGGAGCTTATATCAAAAATTCACATATCCGCTCCTATAATTATGATGAAAAATTCGCATATTTACTGTAGTCATAAGCGTACGACGAGGGCAATTCCGGCTGCCCCCCCCCCCGAAAATGTTGACAGTTCCAGTTTTCGAGCAACTATCACCTGATATTCGACCAGTGACATGCCCGAGTATCATTTGCGGCCAGCAAGATGCCTGAATAAACTATCTTTTGATTTCTTTCTAAATGTTATCTAAATTCACTATCTTAGATATTTAAGCTAGTGAATTTAGAAAGAAATCAAATCGTACATTTTGCCTGCTCGCTACGTTCGCTCGCGATATCTAAAAATAGGATGATTCTTGGCAGCCTGGTGCTCGAAAATTCTCATTTCGGGCAGCGAGTATTGTGATTACAAACTACTTTGAATATGTCTTTTTGTTTTCCCTCGCTCGTTTCTCTCACTTGTAGTTATGAAGACATTTTTGGGCGGGGGAGGGGGGGGGGGGGGGGTGCGCAAATCATTGCTTGACCGAAATACGCCACTATTCACAGGAGTTTGTGTTTTTAGTAGCTTGGCTTGAATATGTTGTGTATAATATTACCCCCACCCTCATTTTGCTTTCCATTATACCAATCGTGTGCGATGCAAGCACAGGCATACATGTGTGTCTTTACATTATTTTGTATAGTTTCAAACCCCTTTCCATGCTCTTCATCGGCTCAGTCATTATTTTCATCCTTAGCCCTAGTCACGTATATTGCCAACCAAATTCCCCCTTTTCGGCATTTTCTACGTATCATAAAATAAACAATTTCCTATTATTCTGGAGTCATGTAACCAAAGAGAAATTTATCTGCGACATAGCGTTTTGAGAATCGTTCAATTTGGGAGAGGCTGAGCTGGGAAAGATAGTGCTTCATAACGTTGACATTGACGTCGACATCAGAATCATCCAGTTGAACTTCTTTCAGATTTCCATCCAAGCCATATTTCCTCATGATAAGTTTGGCATCTTCATGGAATGTTTCATACTTTCCAACAAAGTCATAGTCGACTCCACAAAGATGACAAAGACGATACATCTCTCTCCAACTGTCCTCACCCTTCCCTAACAACTTGTTCAAAGAACTAGAAACATAGTCTATAAATTCTGGGAAAGAAACGGAATGGTTTGAAGATCCATTTGCTAAATCAAGTTTTTCTCGTCTGATTTTCGAAGTGTAGAGCCGTCGTATTTCTTTCAACAATCTATCATCCACTGAGGATTGCCCTCTTTCTTCAAAAATTGTCATAAACGCGGAAAGCAGCCTGTAGTATGGGTTCCTTGTGAATATAAAAGATGAATATTCCTGTAATATCAATCTTACATCCTCTGTTGAATATTGGCTCAATAGACGAGGTCTTCCCGAATCCTTCTTACGTAGATTCTCCACCACAGAGTAGTTGTGGGTGCTACCTTTGTGCGATCCGATGACACTTTTCAGTGTGTTGCAGCCAGCGTGTGGTATGCAACAATAAAACAACTTCTGCTTTTCCATCACGATGAAATGGTCGAGGGTGGACACTTGTTGACGAGTGAGATGGTTGTACAAACGATATGTAGGTTGCATCCTCATAGCCTTGCATCCGTGGGTAATAGTCTGCTTTCGATCTTTCTATTAGATTTGAAAGAAGAAAAAAAAAGCCTTAAAAACAACTTCCGAACAAATGAGTGTGTATAGTCAGTAGTGAATTGCGTTTCTTCTGTTCAATCGAAATCTTTTATTGTGTTTCTTTAAGCTATAGAAGTAGGGTTTCTGTTGTATATATAACAATTCATTTCGTTATTTCGTCACTTGTCACTTGTCTCTGATGTTATGAATAAAAGTATACTAAAACCAAATTATAGAAGGGAAAAATGATCGAACTCATAATACCCATGCAGAAAAATTATGTTTATCTTCATGAACATTAATCATGAATACCGCAATAACATACACTATAGATCGACTGTGTAAAGCAGATTTTGTCGTCAAATGCCGTCAGTTGTTAATGGAAGAGGAAAGTTACAAGTCTTATAGTAACCGACGCCGGTTGAAATAAACAACTAAATGACATATAATAATGGCATATATAACATCATCCCCGCATTAACATTAAACAAAAATGTATTCATTCATAAATCTCACTTCTTTTGCATTGTCACTCTCTATAAGGGACAATACTTTGTTGCTTGATTCCAACTTGGTTTCACGATTCATGTTCCTCATTTCTCCAAAGCGTCCACTCAATATGTGATCTAGTTAAAAGAGGAACATTAGAAAAAATATTTCAGTAAGCCTCACTCAAACAGTAGGGTATCAAGAGATTGATAAACAGGTGTCGAAATCCGTATACGATCACCGGAGGTATATAATGTACCTGGACATTCTTTAGACCCATTGCAAAATGTATTTGTCTTTAGGCTTTAAACGGGGGCGTACGGTGGCTTCCCCCTTGTTGGATGTGCAACTGATGAGAATTAAATTAAGTAAAATGTTGTAAGTATCCGTAATGTGATTCGAATTTGTAAACAACAATAAAGAGAAGCTGTATATACCTGAGTATACATACGAGATAATTATAGCTGTCCCGAGCAACATCAATCCCAAAACGAACAGTGATCGTATTATAGACATGATTTGTATGGAGAAGAGTTTTTACAGCAGAAAGTCCCAATTTAATAAACACACACAATGAATCGTTCAACATCCAACTGCCTATGAAGACTCTTTTTTGCCTTGTTGATAAGAGTGTGCAAAGAGAGAAAATGGGAATATTAACTTAAACGACGATAATTATGGTACAGCTGAACAAACAAAAATGTGGATCTATAAATTTAGCTAGACAAGTTTGCAATGATTTGATTGACATAACCCAGTATCAGGGAAGGGCTAATCAAACATTAGAAAGTATTTTTTTTCATACCATGTCCATGACTAAAACAAATCACAATAGATTTCAGAAAATCAAACCATAGGCATATTATGTTCATGCATCTATGTTTTCAACTTTTACTTATACGTTGACTGGCCTTTGTAGACCAGTATATTGCTAAGTGTTTTACTTAAAATTGTAATAGGTCTGAAGGAATGATAAAATACATTACAGAATTATATCGATTAGCTAAAATCCAGACTAAATTATTGTTTACATTGAATACCAACAGGTGTTAATCTACAATGTAAATATATGTGCGATGTCACTTACTCAAACTCTAAAAAGTAAAGTCTCGTACGTGATTCGAATGACATTTTGATGAGTATTTTTCTTTAATGAGTATTTTGATTGCCTTCATATTCCGAATTAAATTGCCTTCATCAATCAGAATTAAATATCGACCTTTTATTTGCCAGGCGTGTCGCCTGGCACAAGAACCAGGCACTAATTAACAAAAAAAAATAATGATTGAATAGTGCATTACAAAATATTTGCTGGACATCCCATTTCTGTCTGCTATCTCTTATAATACCGGTAAAGGTTTTATATGGGTAAGTTTAAAGCATTTGGTAATGCCAGGGAGATGAGACTATGTCTCGCCTCCCTGGGAATACTATTGCTACAATGTGGAACATTAAGGATGTCATCGGATGTCATTGGGGTAAGAACAAAATCAACATCACCACCAAGTAGCATAATGCAGGGGCGGCGAAGCGTCTTCCAAAATAGGGGGCGGAGCACCAACAAAAAGGGGCACCTATAAAGGGAAGCATCGAAAACACAAACATCATTTTTAGACATTAGTATATACCCCTGCATCGTCATGATTGTGATTACACTACCAAGCAGAGATGACATCAATATTTGTTTCTTTCTTTCCGTGGTACAAGATACTGCTTAAGCAACGTACTTCGCAGTTCGGTGTGATTGTCTGAATATTAATTTTCGAGTGAGCGAAGCAAGCGAGCAAAAATTCAAAGAATTGTGAGGACCTATAGTTTGGAAAATAACATCTTATAAAAAAAGACAAAAAACAAACCCTGAAGAAGAAAGACTGAAAAGTTCTTTTACGAGTAACATAATTATCACATCTATAAAGGCGAGCGAGCTAAAGAAAACTAAAGAAAACGGGGCTCAAATTCGCCTAGAATTAGGTGCATGTTGTGGAGAAATGAAAAGTAAGCATTTACCAGAAGGGAAAAGAAAAGTTATTAGAAAAGAAAAGGTGCTCGTGTCAATGTAAAAAGGACAATTATCAGAGCTGAAAATGGCACTTCTTGCACCTGAAAATGGACTCTCAACAACGATGAAAAAGGGTCCTTGTGAGAAAGAAAGTAGGAATTTGTTGAAGGAAAAAAGCGCCTATCAGATTTAAATAGGGAATTTATCGATTGATTGATTGATTTTTATTCGACAAGCTTCCAACATAGTTACAACAATATACAATAATAACAGATCAAAAATAAGTCAGCTTGAACAGGATAACCCACGAAAGCTCGAAAGCTTATTTCCAGTGGGGTCCCTTACAGACATGTATAAAATTAATAAGTTAAAATAGTAATATTTACAGACAGATAAGAAAATTAAAAGAACTACTTATTAAAGATAATAATAATAATAACAACATTAAACTGATGATAGAAATGATATTAAGTACAAGAAGAAAAAGAAGAAGGAGAAGGAGAAAAAGAGGAGAAGGAAGAAGAGGAAAATAATGATGAATTTGTAGAATTTCTATAACGTACGAAAACATAAGTATATACAACATGAAAAAGTATGAACCGACAGAAGAATAAAAATTTCAATCATATAACATGTCATTCACTTCTCTTCTCTGACAGTCAAGTATTAGGTATTCCTTTAATTTCCTCTTAAAATGATCATAGTTTCCTATTTCTTTTACACCATTGGGAAGGGAATTCCAATGTTTTATGGCAATGTAATAAAACGAATTTCCAATACTACCTAATCTTTCTGGTAAGTTAAAGTTGAATCGTCTATTTCTTGTATTATAATCATGTACGTCAGTAACAAGATCGAAGTTGGATCGAATATAATGATTCGACCTAGCGTGATATATTTTATGCACGTGATGCAATACGAGTTGTTTTGATCTTTGGTCGACTTCAAGAAAACCAGCTTTAGAAAGTTCGATGTAGCCAACATGAGTTCTTGGACCAGAACAGTTGATAAATCTCACCATTTTGTTCTGTATAATCTTCAACTTCTTTTGATCTGATTTGTTTATGTTACTATACCATGCAGGGTTAGCATAGTCAAATAAACATTGAATAAGAGCAAAACAGAGTGTACGTCTTGCTTTTAAATCCATACAACTTTGATATCTGTACTTAAGAACAAAATAAAATGCTTTCTGTTTTTCCCAAGTGTAAAGAAAGCTTATTATCAGTCATCCAATCGACACACGTAGACAGCTGTTCACTGAGCTTTTCCTCAATATATATAGGATCAGGATTTGAATAGAGTAGTACGCTGTCATCTTCGTACAATAATAGTTTGAAGTCTTTTATACAAATACACATATCATTTATATAACTTGAAAATAGAATTGGGCCTAAAATGCTTCCCTGAGGAACACCGCATGTTATAGGCATTAGTTTGGAACGAATATCACGAATGGCCACTACTTGGTGCCGATTAGATAAGTAGGATCTGAACCAATCTAAACTTGCCTTATCAAAACCCATTAGTTGTAACTTCTTCAATAAGACGCAATGATTAACTGTATCAAAAGCTTTTTGCAGATAAAAAAAAAAGGCTTTTGATACAGTTAATCATTGCGTCTTATTAAAAGGGACATTTTGAAAAGGGGGAGGGGCTCATACAAAAAAGGAATAGGGGCACTTATCCGAAGGAAATAAAGCACTTATTAAAAAGGAAAAGGGGTTTCAAGGCAAAGTAAAAAAAAAAAAAGGGGGCAAAAATATCAGAGGTGAAAAGGGGAATTTCTCACACCTGAAAAGAGGTACAAAGAGAGGAAGGACAGTTATTAGGAAGGAAAAGGGGCACTTGTCCTATATAAAGAGGGGCACTTTGGGGTACCTGAAAAAGAAAAAAAATTGTAAATCACTAGTATCGAATTAGAAATAAACCACGTTTGAATTTGATTTGGGAGTCAACTGCCCCCATCAGTACGCCAGTTTGGGGGGGGGGGGGGGGGGAGGAGTATAGTGGGCGAGCGTCAGAATATGATTATTTGTTTGTATTCATTGATCAAAACTGCAATTCTTTTACGACATAACATAGTTTAATCAAAACTGCATCATAATTATAACAAAGCTTTTTTATCATTTGATACTGAACGAGCATAAATAATTTCACAATGTATAGGACTAAAATATATCACAATCACATAATAGGAAAATATTACCGCACTACACAGTTATTTTACCCCAAAACTAGAACAAGCGTTGCTTTTTTCCAGAATCGGACTGAAAAAAAAGAAGCAAAAAGCAACATATTATCATACAGATTTGAAATAATGAGTTTTTCTTTTATTAAAGCACAATCTACCCCAAAACCCTCTCCCTTCCTTTTCTTCTCCCTAACTCCTTGGAATTATCCCCCTCCCCCTCGTCCTCCCCTTCCCGGCTCCTCCTCCCTTCTACTTATAAGTCAACCCATCGATAATGATTTTGATGGATTGAAGAAAAATACAAAAATGAATTCTTCCCTCTTCTTCTTCTTCTTCTTCGGTTCTGCTTCTTCTTCTTTTTCTTCTTCTTTTTCAAATGGTAAATGTTTGCACTTTTCCTTTTGGTTTTGTCTCATTGAAGAAACAGTAATTACCCTAGTTTTTATTTTTCGCTTTTGATGAGAGACGATTTACAACGATTTTTGTTCGTTTATTCGCAGCAAGATCTGCCCTTAAAATCCATCAAACATGGAGATGGGTAAAGCAATCAGTCAAAAGATCAGGGTGAGTGGGAAACTTCAGGTGTTGTGTACTGGAATGACTTGATTTACTTATAAGTTTTAGCCTCGTTTTTTTGTTGAAAACGGAGAATGTCGCATCATCTTCGGTCCTTTCTATTGATGTTTGTGTTGTTTGTGTGTGCTAGTGTGGCTACATACACAGCTGCAGTGCTAGACCGAATTTTTCTGTCTCTTTCGTTCGTTAGCCTCTGATTTGGGTAAGGTCGGCTCTCTCTTTAGAGACAGAACAGCCCTATACGCTGTAGTGGCCGCGCGTTTGTACTAAGATTAAGAAACGTTACACAAAACTTGGCCAAACTTAATCCCTAATTTTGATATTTTACCGGATGCGTATCCGATGCATTTAAGTCCTAAATTAGCTAAATAAATGCTTAACTACTTCGGTTCCACTTACCAACTTGACTGAAGTATTCCGTTTAATGGTCCATTTTTAGGAAATTATGGGTCAAGATCGACATCCATGAAGAAAATCTTGCAGCCGGGTCTCATTCTTTCTAGTCTACGCCGAAGGCAAAATGATTATAACGGAAAAACTGTGCATGTCATTACGAACTCGTAGCTCGTGCACAGTTTTTCTGTTATAATCATTTGCAAGATTTTCTTCATGCTTCCCAGAAAAAAAAAGAAACCGAGAATTATCAATTTTTTATCATAACTTAATCACAATTATAATTAATAAATGACACATATTTGTAAAGCTTAGATCCTCCTCTTTCATTTGATGCAACTCATATGATGCAGATTTCATGCATGAGTCATTAAAATTAATTTGAAGAGAGGGAACCAAAAAATCATTTGGCGGACGGTTTCTGAATTTCAAAGAGGAAATCACATTTCTAGAAAGATCAGTTTCTGCCCTTTCATATGACACCTCAATCAGGAAAAATGAGCTAGGAATAACAAAGTTCTGTTTGTTCAAAGTAATGCTTACATTTCCATTATTTCATTCAACAAATTCGTTTTCACCGGCTGCCTGCTGTAGGCCTTGCAACAAACGGAATTGACAAAAAGACTTAACTCTTGTTTCGTTGAAGCCTGCATTGTGTGTTCATACAAGAGCTTATGTTCAGTGGAAAACACTCTGTCCCTCGGATAGGACGTTAAATGTAGGCTCGTGTAGAAAAGAGTCGCTACCTTTACACGTTAAGAACCCACTGCACTATTCGTATAAGAGTAGGGGGAAACCCCGGTGTAGTGGTCCACCTGCACACACCCCCCAGTATAGTATGATAATACTCTGTACAGAGGTCTGTACTCAAAAAAGGAAGAGGAAGAGAAGAGACGAAAGACCTCATGCTCCCTGCATGCAATCTGGGCGAATTCCTCCTCTGAGGTTTCAGAAAGTGACTTTGCAATACCTGATTGTTTTTAATATACATTCTTTACATTGTCTTCATTACAGGAAGCTATACGAGCTAAACTGATTGACCTGGGAAATTATGTTGGTAAGTGTGTCATGATAAGTAATAATTTGTGTTTGTTGTTTTTATTGTTTTTGTTTGGAGAGGGATTTACATACAGTATGTGGTGGTGGTGGTGGTTATTTTACCTGACTGCTAAGAAAGCATAAATGCTTGTAAGTAAGCAACCAGACGGCCGACGGCTATAGGTCCTCCCCGAGGGACCTGGTAATGAGGGTTAATGCCTTACCAAAGGGCACTAGCGCATCGCCTTGGTTTCGAACCTGGGTCACCGGATCACGAGACCACTGCTCTACCGACTGAGCTATCATGCTCAGTCGTACATACATACGGTACACATATAGTCTGTTACATGTAGGCATATCTGTAATGAATCTTCTTACAATTTTTTCATTTTAGAATTATACTTAAGCATTCTGTTAATAAGTCGAAAGGAAATTGTCTATCCTGATAAGTGTGTACTGTGATCCATTTTAGCCAAGTATTCCATCATATACTGACAAAATAATGATGTGTTACTTATTTGTTCATTTTGAGCAAATAATTGATCTTGGAGTTTTTATGGTTTGTTGACACAGATGAAGAGTTACCAGACTATATTATGGTCATGATCGCTAACAAGAAGACAGAAGAACAGATGGAAGATGATCTGGCTCTCTTCTTGGGTACAAACACAGATAAATTCTGTGGATGGTAAGATTCAATGGCGCCCTTTGACTTGTTCTTGTGGTGGGGTATTTATGTTATGTTTGTTAGAATCATTTAGGAATGGTTTGAATAAAATTGTATTGAGTATTGAATCGTTTTTGATAAATTTTGCAATAACACTAGTAGCCCCATTTAGTACACGTCTTGTTTTTGTGCACAAATATCAATGGAAACCCTGATACAATTTTTGATCATGAAATTTAATTTCAAATAAAGAAGTTCATAAAAGGTAGGGCAAACTGATATTTGATATGGCTCATATTCTGTCGCAGTCTTATGTATGATCCCTGTAGATTTTTTGTTTTCATTTCTTGCTTTTAGAAGAGGAGGTAAAAAGTAAATATATTTCATTCCAGCGAAGAGATTCTACATTTTGTGCATTTATTTTGAAATACATGTAGTCAGTATCTAACCCAAAGAGGGGGGTGGGGGGGGGATATAGGCTACCACTCAAAAGTGTATAATGTTTCTTGCCACATTATTGCCATTTATAATAATAATAATTATTATTATTATTTCTATTTAGGCTCCAAGGTGTCCTCAAGAAACTCCAGGCAGCAAGGGATGAGCAGAAGGAGAGGAAAGAAAAAGGCAAAGACAAAAAGAAAAAGAGTAAGAAGAAAGATGACAAGAAAGAAAAAAGACACCATACTTCAAGTGAAACCAAAGCAGACGACCAGGGAGAAGGAAGCAAATCATCAGCTGGGATGGACACTGTGAAACAGCCAAATGAGACTACTTCATCAACAGAAGTCACCCATATCAGTGATTTAAACCCTGTTGAAAAAGCAAGTCAGAAACCTGCACAGACTGCTTCAAAAGCTAGCACAGAAACAGCTGCTTCATCAGAGTCCGTACCGACAACTTCCTCTTCACAGCCTGTAATATCCCTCTTCCAAGATACTGATGACTTTTTTGATGAAGAAATTAAGATGAACGAAGCAGCGAAGAAACCAGCTGCTACTGACTCTGTAAAATCTACACAAGCGAAGAGCAAAGGGAAGATCCAGAGTGTTCTATCACAGTCACAGATCTCACCTAAAGAGAAAGCTAAGGAAGTCAAGAAGGTATCCCCCAAAGCGATGACTAGGGAGCATTCTACTCAATTCACAGTTGCGATGGGTGGAGTGAGCTCCAGGATCCAAGCCAGAGATCGTCCAGAGTCTGTTCCAGTTAGAGGATCAGTCAAGTCACGTCTTGGTGCTCCTGCCGTCAAGAGGAAGGCTGAAGTAGAGGAGAGACCAAGGATCCTCACTACTATGTCCACAGTAGTCAGAGTACCAGTAAGTACTCCAATCATAAACATGAATATCTGATACTAGATCTTAATTTTGAAACATTCTAATAATAATCAAAATAGAGAACCATACTTGCTTCTGAGAATGAGAAAATAATCCCTCTGTACTTTGTTACATGTTATATGAGCTAGTCAGAAAAAGAGGATGAACAGTCCCAAACATTGTGAGACCTGGGGTGTTTCACAAGTATCCTAAGCCGAACTTAACTCTAAGTTGGACTTAGACATTATGGAGACCATTTGTAGCCTTAAAATAAAATATATTCAAAAGCAAAAATTCATTTTTTTTTTTTTTTTAATTTTCATAAATTCCACATCAAGAACATGAAATCTCCTTGATAACTGTTACAAAATACTTTCAAAGATGCTAACGGCTTTCCATAATTGTTAAGTTCAACTTAAAGTGAAGTTCAACTGAGGATCTTTGTGAAACACCCCCTCCCCCTGGTCCTTCTAATACTTCACCTTGATAATATATTTGTTTTTGTTTTTTGTAGCCGGTTGCTTGGGGTAGTACTCTGAAAACTATGTTATCTTTTATGGTAACAGAAAGTATGTTAATTGACATAACAATGTCAAATATGACAGGTCTTTGGGTTGTGTTTTGTTTTGCAAAGCTAGTACATGTAGAGTCATGAGAGACATGTGTGGTAGCATCAATTTTGAGTGCCTAATCCATGTAATATTCTGCACGGACATAATAGTTAGCATACATGTAGAAACCAGCCCTTGGTACATGACAATATGATTCTCCTGATTATTATGTTTTTTTTTTGTGTCTCTCCTTTGTTAGATTGTAACCATGAAACGCTCAGGCCCAGGCTCTGTCATCGGTCAAGTTATTGAGGGCAACGATGAGGATTCTGATGATGATGAACCAGTTGTGAAGAGATTAGCCAGCACTGTCAAGCCACGGAGGAGGTACAGGCTTGTCTTATCAATACCATGTTTGGGCTATCATTTCTAGATTTACCAGTTATTGGTAGTCTTTCAGGAGTTTGTGTATACATGCAATGCATGACAGGTTTTATGCAATGCAGAAAAAATATTTAAAAGATTCACCACAAGGTTGCTCAGACCAGGTCCCCATTTGACAGAACTTGTCATCAGTGAAAAATGACAATTTTTGTTATAAGCTACTGAAATCCTTCTTCTGATTGGTTATCAGCAGATTTGTCACAGATTTTTTTCACTTGTCATTGAAAAAAGGCTTTGTGAAATGGGTCCCTGATTTTGTTAAGTTCCCAAATAATGCTCGTACAAAGCTCACACTGGGACATCTGGCTATGTGGGATAGCTCAGATATGTGATTCTTTTTTCTTTCTTTTTTTAAAATCCCACTTACTCAATCAGAAGGTAAATTATTGAACAGAATGATACTGGATAGTTATCAGTTGTGGGTTTGAACTGATTTTTTTTTCCCCTCTTCAAAATGAAATATTTCATAATTTGATGTAATTGTTCTTGTTTCTGCAGGCAACCCTTACCTAAGACCAAACAGAACAGCATGGCATTGTTGAAGAAAGCTATAACACAAGCACAAGAGTCAACCAGTGTGTTTCCAGTGGCAGGTCAATTCTCAGAGCCAAGGAGAATGATCGTCAGATCTGCAAGTCAGCCAGGGACAATGAAAATTGTGGCTAGGTAAGAACTAGTTTGTAATATGGTCATGACCCAATAGACTTATACTGCTCAAATATTTTGTTAGATTAATTTTGGTGAGACAAGAAATAAATCTTTCTCTCTTTGTGAAATTTAGAATATGGTCATTAACTGTAAAACTTAATGTTTAATATTGTTGTATCAAGGTGAGCAATGAAATAAGTAAATGTAAATAATACGTTGTCCTACGATATTTTATTTGTGATATTAAAATGCTTGTAATCTCTGAGGTTGAATACCAACATGTTCCATTTGGAATTCTACAAAATGAATCAAGAGTGAATTGCACCATGTTTTAAAATGACAGAATGAGAATACATAAAAGAGAGACAAAATAATGGTATTGCACTCATCAAGTTTACCACCAATTGGCCCCTCTCATATTCATTAAGGATGTGATATTTGCTCCTGTATGATTTCACGCTTGCTGTATTTTTCCAAAGATACAGGGTTTATGCATGAGTTGCAGTTCGGTTTTAGGTTAGGGTTAGGATGAGGCATCATCTTGGGTCAAGGGAAGGGGGAAGTAAAGAGTATAAAAGACTAATAACATAAATTTGATTGTGTACCAATTATTACAAGAGTGCTGTATGTCACGCAATCCTCTTATCTACTGCAACTATATTGGATTATTTTCAACTAAAATCTATCCACATATTGTTTGTACTCAAGAAGACGAAGCATCCCAATATTCTCACATTTTAAGTATTAAGTAAAAACATGCCATGAGAGTGTTTATTGAGAAAGGGTAGCAACTGTATATCTCTCTCTCTATCTCTTGCAGATCTATCCCAGCTGACAAAGAGCCTTCCAGCAAGAGACAAGCAGCACCTAAGACAATGTTTACAGCTGCTGTCAGGGCAACAAATCAGGCTGAAGTCACTCCTAGGCCATCAACAAAAGCATCTGTGTCCGTCAGACCCCTTGGTCTCATGTCCAGATCCCGCTTTAAGGAAGCCAATGAGAGAAACTTTGATGCACATACCTATCAGAGAGTTGAGAAAAAGGCTGAAGAGGTAGAGGAGGAGGCGGAGGAGGCGGAGGAGGAGGAGGAGGTGGAGGAGGAGGAGGAGGAGCAGGAAGATGTTGCGGAGAATGTGGAAGAAAAGGAAGAAGATGACGATGTGGAGGAGAGGGAGGTAGAGCTGGAAATATCAGCAGCAGACAGCCCAGGGGAGAGTGTGGAAGACGAGGATGGTGGGTATCAGTTTATGCTTTTTATTTGATGTGGGTGTTTGAGGCATTCATCAGTTAGTTCAAATTAAAATGACAGAAAGCTTTATCTCTGAAAAGAAAAAGGGCTGGAAAGATCAGAAGTAGAGAGCCCAGGGGAGAGTGTGGAAGATGAAGATGGTGGGTGTTTGAGGCGTTCGTTCAAATTAAAACGACAGGAAGCTTATCTCTGAAAAGAATCTCAAAAGATCATTTTGTACTCTTCCAGAATTTAAATTTTAATTCATGATGTGGTGCTATGATTTTTCTTTAACTGAAAACCTTAAGTTCTAAATCTGATAAATTAGCACTTGGTATCTATTGTCTGACTTAATCAAGTTGATTTGTATAACTTTAAATTGCTTGTTCAACAGAATTTCATGCATTGTTTTTGCAGATCAACGTCAGATAATCAAAATCATGGAGGAAGATGAAGCAGAACCAGTAGTTGTTGTGGAGTCTGACGATGGGGATATGAAGGTGGTAGAACTAATAGAAGAGGATGAAAGGGAGATGGAGATACAAGAACCGGTGTATGACACCAGAAATACCACCATAGTTCGACCTCTGCAGTATGATAGGCTTACAACTGTTCAGAAAAGGTAAACAGAAGATTTCTATTGTATTCAAGTATGGTGCATTATGGTGTAGTGCAGGGGTTCTCAAACTTTTTGCTTGATGGTCAAATCTGATCTAAGGGGAATTATTTTGGTACTCTCTCTCATCCAAGGGGAAGGGGGGGGGGGGGGGTGAGCTGGGTTGTGCCTCCTTGGAATCTCGGCCATGGAATGAGGAAAACAATTTAAATTTGGAATATTGATAGAGTACCGTAGATTATAAGAAGAATAAGTCCTTTAAGTTTTATATCTACATCTCAAATGGTTTACGAATGAATCCTAATAAACAGTACTATTCACATATCCGCGACATGACAATTCTGCATTGTGAACAGTGGGCCTACACAATAATATTTATGGGGAAATTTTCATTTGGGTTGTGAGCAGCGCTGCAACTTTCGACGTTAAGCAGTACCCTTGATACCCTTTGGTCAAAATTATATGAAACTTGTGTCAAAAGTTAGGTGGTCTGTTGGATTCTGCCCAACCCTTTTAGGGTATAAAAAATAAAAAACACAGCCTCCCGGATTGACACGCCCCTGACTTTGAGAAGCCCTGGTTTGGTGGTTCTGTTTCATCCTTGTAACACTCAGTCACAAAGGTTGTGAGTTTAAAGTTTGACCAGAGATTCAAAGCATTCTGTTACCTCTCTTGGCCCAGGTTTTGTAAATGGGTAGCATGTAAGAAGCAATGTTACAGGGCTTTCTACCTTTACCTCTTGGATTCAAGTAGATTTTTTGATAGGCCCCAGCTGGAGTCTCCTCATCTATAGTATTCAACAGGTTAATGTCAAAAGTAATCAAGAGGTTTTTGATAACTGTCTATTGCCAAGGGCATGTTTGATTGAGATTGTTATTTTGGTTTACCTTTGTACAGAGAACGCCCTTCACAGCCCCAGCCCCAATACCAGTTCTCTCCTCCTGCACCAGAAGATTCCAATCCTCGCTTCATAGTTACCATGGAGGGCAAAAAACGGAAGCCTCCTCTCCGTCAAGATACCAGAGGTGTACGCAACCAAGCACCTGCCATGCCCACCGGTTCTCGGTACAATCCTACACCCATCTCTCGATTGGACCCAAACCAACGGTTCTTACTTTCTCGGTATGAACCAAGCGAAGAGATGGAGATGGACTCCTTGGAGGAGAAGAGCTTTGAGTATGAACCTACCCAACCAATGCAATACCAACAGGTACATATAACCATTATTAGACCAGATGAAGTAGACTATGTAGTGGAAGCAAAATATTCTTTAACTTTAGAAATTGGACTTTAATATATGTATTGCGTTTATGGGTTGAATAAACAAGAAACTCAGTGGAGTTTTATCAGAATGATTTATATGGTTGTGACTTTGAGAATATCTGTGTATTGTAGGAGGTAGTTGTTATTTGTGTAGCAGTACCACCCAGAAAATGATTAAAACCTAGTTATACAAGAGTTGGCTGGAACTGCTTGATATCTTATTGGCTCAAACGAGGCGTCTAACAAACTGTATATCAGCCACTGAACCTACATCCACAGTCTGTACCATAAATATCTATTTAATTTAAAAAAAATACTATTATTATTTTATTTGTAAACAGATATGTTCTTTTGTTATATTTCAGTCTATTTCATTTTGCTGATTAATTAAATTTTGAAGCTACATATTATTCGTGAAAAGCTGATTTACATCAATTCTTGTTTCATATTTCATTTTTTTTTAAAGACAAATCAGATTTTGTGTTAGCTGTGTACCGTTATTAGTATAATGCATTTTTACATATTACTATTGACCTGACTGCCTGTTTTCCGCTTTGCAGGTTGTTTTCAAAGAGAGGTCATCACTGTTTGAGAAGGAGCAGCTTCCTATGAAGCGTGTTGGTCCCACTGAGCATCAGCTGGTGAAAGATTCTCTTTACTCACCACCCCAGCCTCAGGTCGCACCTGTTACATTCACTCTCCAGGAGTCTGATGAAGGTAATTTCTTTCAGTCAAATACTCTCAACCACTGATGGACAATGCCACAACCCTTCAAATAGTCTTTACAAGTTAGGAATTGTTTTTTAAAGTCAATAGAGCCTTTATGAATCTTAAAACGACTTGGTAACATTGTAAAGATGAGAGATAGTGGTGTTAAGGTAGTGACTTCAAAGCTAGATGTACAATTAAAGATAATCTGAAAATTGAGTGAAAACGGACCATTATTAATGATACAAATTGGGAAAAACTGATCTGATCGATTCCTTAATTCTCCCAACTATATTATTACAATTTAATTACATTTTAGATGAATGTAAATCGTTTAAGACATTTAAGTGTTGACAGATTTTTAATAGCCTGTTTTATGTCTTTTTTTCATGAAAAAACGGTTGGGAAAATTCAAAAATGGTTGGGAGAATTTACTGTTAATCACTGTTAGAGAGTGTTGACCAGTGACGCCTTTAAAGAAAACCATAGATATCTCCGTGGTTTGAAAAAATGTTCAGGATTTTTTGCATGTCAGAGGGTTAGTACAGTAGAAGGAACATAATAGGTAACATTTCATACAAAAATTATGTAATTTTTTCATCAACCTTCAACGATGTTACCGAGTCACATTAAGATTGTTGTGGCTAAACTACAGGATAAATATCCCAGCATGCATCAGTACAATGCATCAGGGTTAGTGTTGGAGTTAGGGTCAGGGTCAGGTTTAGAGGTAGGGTTAAGATTAGGTTTATGGTCAGGGTTAATCCCTAGGGTCAGGATTATAGCTACAATTAATTATGCTGTGGAGTATTCTAAAGTAATTTTGTAGTTGATAATTTGCTTGCAAACCAATATGTTTAAAACAGAATTTTTGGCTACGGATTAAAAATTCCAAATGTTGTAGTACTATAGAGATAATCTTTAGTTTAAGAAGTTCATGACTCCTTCAGCTATCAAGATATCTATGACTCGAAACAGAAATTTGAAATCCATACCAGGTTATGCCTGCCAGCCTTGCAGGTGCGCATATATCATACCACACACGAGTCAGTACAGTTATGCATTACATGTTCAGTATTTCAGTGAGCCAACTGGCACAGCTTGCCCTTTGAGCTAAGGCAAGGGCTGCACTATGTGATGCTCATGTTGGTTTCAAATGACCTGTAGTGCTTTCATACAAAGAGCTAAAAAATCCCAATTTTGATCTGGTAAACTCCTGGCATTTCAATTTATCATTTCTAAGAGAACTCTAAAATATTTTCATCCTGATATGTTCTAAGCAGAACAAATGAAGATCATGATTTATCTTGAAATTTTTATTTTTTATTCTTTGACGTGTGATTTATTATATCATACTGATCTGTCTATCCAGAGAACTTCCTTTGTTAAGTTAATATACCAAGTTCAGATATACTTATTTAAATCTGTGTTTTTCATTCCCTTTTTGCATCATGCATTAAGCGTATGGCAGTGCAACAGTATAAATAAGGACACATAGAAATTAGAATTGATTTTATAGATGTTTCATTCTATTTTTTGAACAGCCAGTATAAGAAATGTTCTGAAAACTTCGATGTAAACGACTGAATCTTCATAATTTAATCCAATATTTTCCCTTTCCCTATCCCATCCTGCATAAAGAACATGGCCATGCTGAAATGGAAGAGAAGGTGAATGAGAGATGCAAGTTTTGGCCAGCATGTAAGAGTGGCAGTGAGTGCAACTTCTTTCACCCAAGTACACCATGCAGGTAAGAATCATTCAAACATTTTTTAAATGGAAACTATCAATCTTTAGAAAGAGAAGTGGACATCAGCTGATTTTGTTAGTATTAAACTGGGTTGTTATCTCCTAAGCATCCTTAAGAGGTAGGAAATGTGGTAGAGTTTAAAATTTGAAACCAAGTAATTTACAAAGTAATACTACAGGTAATTAACAACATTCATTAACCGCTAGCACTTTTGTTCAATTTATTCAACCCATTCATGATGCAGAGCTGCCAACTAGTACGGATTTCCCGTAATTGGTACGGAAATTAACGACCAATACGAAATGTTGTCTCAAATTACAGATTAAAAAAAACAAAAAACAATTTGTTAACAATTTTTTTTATTTGTTTTATTTGTTTTATAAAAAAACGTAAATATGATTTATTGTAGCGAGTACTGTGCAGTACGGCGGCCATCTAACACTCGCTGAGAAAGACAGAATAGTATCAAGTATTTTCTTAATAGAAACCAATTTTTCATGGAAAACTGATGTGCTGTGATGACCTGAAAATCAATATTAGGCAAATTTGTGTGAGCAAATCGCCAAAAATTTCAGATAATATGCGTCCGCGCATTGTTGGCATGCTGTTTTTTTAGATTCATAGCGCTGCCTAGGAAATTACTGATTTTGAGTCTTGTGATTACTGATTTTATGTTCTGGAGGTTGGCAGCTCTGATTCTTTCTGGTTGTGATTTCTGTAAAAGGGAGAATTTTGTTTTTTGCAGTCCTATTGCTTTTTATACCGATGAGCCAAAGTTGAAGATTTATCCGTACTGCTATGTTGTATATGCATTACATTAATACTGAGCTCGGTTGGGACTTTCAGAAAGAAATTTGAATTGTGGCAACGAAAGCATATCTCTACATTATTTTCAGAAGTCATTCCAGGAGGACATAGGAAAGAAGTAGATTGTATTTGTGTGTGTGTATGTGTAAGTACCAACTTTAGAAAAGATAAAGAAAAACATTTTTAATCATAGGGATGAGGAAAAGAAAATAGCCATTAGAATGGGAAAGCTGGGATTACATTTTCTAAATTGAGAACAGCTTACCGGTAGTGTTAACTAAGATTTGTTTTCCTCTCCACTGTGAGCTTGTTAAAGTGTAACTCTACTTTGCAGCCTGGTTAATAACATACTTATTTAGTATATTTTTCTTGAGTTGAGAATGTTAGCAGACTTTCAATGAGTGAGTAGTGTGTGTGTGTTTGTGTGAGGGAGGGGGGGGGATTTCAAATAATGCTAGTTTGACGTTAGATTGCAATCTGTATGATTGTTCTCCAGTCCCAACACCTTCTAAGTATAATTTGTTAAATTTGCAAGAAAATTCAACAAGTAACAAGCTCTGTGGTATGGCATGCATATTATATATATTTTTTAAATGAATTAAATCACATTTTACGACATTGAATTATCGCTTTTGCGCAAATCAGGTGTTTGTTACAGACAACAGCATGAATTGAGAAATATGATAATACAGTTGTTGTCTAGTTAATCAAAATGCATGAAAGATATATTTTTTCTTACAAAATGTTGAGTTTTGTTTCAAAATACCACACACGTGCCTGTCATGACTGGTCCGATTTGATTAATTAACCAATGTAATAAATTAAGTTTCTTTTATTACATGTCAAAGTCAAACTAATTATTTTACATGTATACATGTAGTACATGTACATCTTCACTGAATGCAGTATAAATGACTGCAGTGTGTTTTGTGAGATAAAAGAAACGGAGAGAGAGAGAGAGAGAGAGAAAGAAAGAAAGAGAAAGACAAATCTTTTAACCTACAGTACATTAGTTCTAATTTAGCACAACATACCTAGAATATACCATTTTGTGTGAATTTATTGTACAAAAAAGTGAACCTAAGTATAGGTTGTGTTTGAAGCAAACCTAAGTATCTTTCTAAACAGAAAAGGAATGGATGCACAAGGTAGTTCACATGGGTCAGAGACTTACTTGAACTCGCATCCACTGTTCATTTCCATCTATTTACATCTAGTAATGTTATTTCCTTGTCTACCAGTTATGATTGATTTTCAAGGAAGCATTAATTGACAAGAAAAGGCAATGGATCATCCATTTTGCCCATTAGCTGATTAAGATGTCTTGTTGTTGTCTATCTATTGCCTCCACTCATCCATCATACAAAGGCTTTGAAGCTACACTCATTAATGTAAACAAGGATTTTTGTTGATGCATGTGTTCATGTTATTTTAAAGGGAAAGAGTAAATGAAGCATTTTTTGTAGCCTTGTAGGACTTGATCATTTTTTTTTTCTGTGACAGTTCAGACCAAAACAGTTTTGTTCACAAAGACTTGCACATGTAGGAAACCAACCTTTCCTATACCCGATTGTACGAGTATTCAATAATGTGAGAAATCGTCACGTTGTTGTTTTCATTACGGTACCTTAAAGATAAACTTGAGTTCTGGTAAAAAAAGAAAAAGAATTAGAATCAAACAAAACTTACACTGAATGTTCAAGATTACAAATAAATGTAATTTGCCAACAAAAATTGTAGAAAATGTATACTGGCTGATAGAGTCTTGACGCCCTTCTGGCTTTCAGCACATGACACCATGTTTTTATCTTATGTTTTATGTATTACATGTTATACCAATGGAAAACAAATTTCTGTATTATATTATGGACAATAAAATCTTGAATCTTGAATAATGAGCATAGAAAGATAAGGAAATCAAGGTAAGTAGGCCCAACACCATTTGTGTAGTCCCATAAACATCTTTCTGTGTACAGTGCTTGTTACTTTAAAGACTGGGCCAAATTTATTATGATTTTGATGACTTCAGAACCTTGCAGTACACACCAATACTTACATGCTACATGATCAACTTTTCTGACCCATTCCACACCTTTTCTTTCACAATGCAATCGCATGACCAGAACTCAACTTTATCTTTAATACTGACAAGTGACATGTACATGTACATGTAGCTGCATCAGTGCAGCATTAGTTGCAAGTAGAAATTTTCATCCTCTGTGTAGGAGGAGCCTGTACCCTTCCGACTGACACATGTACAGGTATGTGCCTATTAAAAAATATGTGGGAGGCAGTCTTGTTTACTCTTCGTTGCTCTAAATTAGCTCAGAAAAAACATTTATACCCTTTTATAGTTTGATTATTTCAATCACATTTAAAAGTTTATATCGTCTTATTAGAGCCATATCATTTTTATTCAGAGTTAATAAAAAAATGACCCTCTGGCTCTGAACAGGCAATATGTAGATTGAAACTTGCTGTGTATAGACTGCAAGAAATTGTAAATATTAAACCAATTTAAAATTTGGAAATAATAATAGCATTGTTCAATTCATGACATGGAGTTTGGATGACTGTTAATTCATTGTAGTGTCATCCATACTATATAAGAGTGATCTTCTAGGCGTTGTGGTGTGCGCCTGTAACCCAGCTAACAGTGGAAGTTACAAACTGATTCAGCCGAGGACGCAGGTTCGAAACTGAGTCACGTCTTACGAATGGTGACGTTTAAAGGTCGGTCCCCAGACGAAAATAATCATATCTAATTGATACACGTCTGTAAAAACCCAATACACACACACACACAGGAAGCTATTTGCAGCATCTATGCTTCAAGGTAGAAGACATAATTAGAGAAATGAGACATAACATGTAGATGCTAATTGCTATTACCCCTATTCCCTGATGATGACAAATGTTAGGTGTACATGTATGCAGGAATCTCTTGCCTGTACCAAAGAGTATGCTTCAATGTATCCCATTGGTGCTTGTATTCCTGTCATTATATGAAATTGCGATTGGATATTATCATCCTTATTTTTTCTTTATGTACATTTTCATGCTTTTAAAGGGATCGTTTAACAATGTTAAATCTGAGATACACGGCCCTACTTGTAATATCAGTGCCTGTGATATGGTGTAATATGGAAGCCCTAAAAAAATTGCGCTTCAAAATGATCAAGAAGTGCCTCAAAAAAGTAAAAAAAATTGAGTGATCGGTTTTACCATACCGGTACTCGTTTTCCCCAATAGACTGCAGTGTTATGGAAACCGTCAGGCGAACGGTTTTCAAAATTTGTAATTCCAATCATAAATATCTTGATAATCAGACAGGCGATCGGCTTGTAAAAGTCATGGGATTCCTGACTGACCTAAAGGTTTATAATTATCATTGCATCATGAGCTAAATCCAGAATTTTATTTCAGAATCTGAGACAAAGTTACCGGATCCCTTTAAGAAGTGGATGTGAAAGAATTGCATACACGGTATGCAAGGTATTAAACCTTTACTTGCCATATCAGCTTATTAGCTCAAACAAGCAATAATTATGAAATAATCTGCACTGTGTATTACAGAAGCACTAATAAGCATCAAGTTCAACCATTTGCCTACAGAAACCAAGTAGGTCCAGCGTAAAGTCTATGGGATATTGGATTTCAGGAATTCAGTAGTCAAAGGGTTATTGAGGGGAATCTCTAATTAAAAACTCCTTTACTCTAAACTCTTATTAAACTGCCTGGAGCAAAAATAGCAAAGTAATTTCACGATTGGCACATGTTTATTTAAAGACAAAAAGCATCACAGAGAGAGAGAGAGAGAGAGAAAGAAAGAAAGAGAAAGAAAAGGAGAAAGAGAGGGGGGAAAAATAGTTCTGATATTTCTGCTTTAGAGTACACTACAGAAATGCCTATAGTGCTTTGTCAACAGTCACTTCAATGCTTACAAAATCTTCTCTTTTTCCGAGTCAGTTTGAAAAGATCAAAAGCCTTGTTGAAATGTGTATTTTAAGGTACAGTGTACATGTGAATAAAAGAATATACATGTATGTGAGGTCCCGTCCCAAGGTACTTGGTCCGTTTTTGTTCTTAGAAATTTACAATTTGTATCTTGTTCTGTATGAAGAGAAAGAAAATGGCATTATCTTGATGAAAGGGGTTGATCTAACTGTCGGTAACTCCAGGGAAATCTCTAACTCTTGATTTTCTGGAAAACAAATTCCAGCAGTGCCTGTCTAGCTGATGAGTATTTCTGTTTCATATTATGCTTCCCTTGTCGCCGCAGCCTCAAGGCAGATTTCAAGCCTTCACTTGTGTCTTAACTGTAAAAATCTAGTCTCAGACTTCCAACCTTCATTGTATGGCTATACCAAAATCGTGTGATAAGTAATTCATTTTTCTAGTCTGAAAATCATATAAAAAAAGTCATATAATGAATATCCTATTACAAAGTGCATGTTTGGGCATTGTCTTTTGGGCATTATCTTTAAAACAATATGCAAGTTTTGTATACATTTTCTATAGTCTGAACAAGTTATTGGTGTAAAGTCACGCTTCTCACCAAACTATAACTTCAGTGACTTTGTTCAGGCGTTCAGCTGGATCAGTTTTTTTTTTTAGCACAAAGTTTTTTTAATGTTATGGGGTACAGTTTTTAAATATTTGTCTCTTGTTTCTTGAGTCTGGACTACCCTCTTCTACCCAACATATGAATATGGCTGAGAAATCTGCTTTCAGAAATGCCTGGGGAGTGGGGAGTTATGTATTTATAGATCATAATATTTACATGATCAGCGATATTTTTTGTATGACCAATGACCTTGATATTGACCTCTACTACGTCAAATGGACAGTGGTCAGATCCAATAATTTGTATTCAAAATATGGGTACATCTTTGAAAACAGGCTACATGTTCTTACCCTTT
The DNA here is from genome assembly GCA_035222895.1 of Strongylocentrotus droebachiensis. Classification (NCBI taxonomy): domain Eukaryota; kingdom Metazoa; phylum Echinodermata; class Echinoidea; order Camarodonta; family Strongylocentrotidae; genus Strongylocentrotus; species Strongylocentrotus droebachiensis. The sequence goes on along the minus strand of JAVYIG010000131.1, from coordinate 186,803 downwards.
ATCCGTTATTAAGTTTTCATCCAAGCAGTATCTTTAGAGCAGATTGTCTGTGATCATGTGATGAATCCAGTTTTTCTATCCATCTAAGCTCTTTTTGATTGAATGGATCAACTGAATTGTATTATGGCCAGAGGCTTGTAAAAACAGGTTCTCTTATTTTAATCTTGAAAAGAATTAGAAGAAAAAAGAAAATTTATCTGTTTCTTGTTATAAAATGTCATGAAGTAATCTGTTTTTTCTTTATTGACTTTCAAAGTAAAAGTTTGAATTATGCAAGTTGGAATTTGTTCTACAGATCACCTTCTCCTAGGGATTTTCTGTTGTCTCTAAATATACTCTCGTTTATTTTGACCCTTTTTTATATTCCCTTTATCCACAGAACATTTCCAAACTGCAAATTTGGTGACAAGTGCCTGTTTATTCATCCTAATTGTAAGTTTGATGCGACCTGTATGAATCCTACCTGCCCATACACCCACGCTACCCGGACTAAACCAGCTCCTATCATCATCCAGGCACCCCCGATAAGAGCCTTTCCTACATTCAAACAAAGTAAGTCATACATGGTTGTAAAACTTTACTGAATTTACCTGTATGGTGTTGAGATGCTGACAAAGAAATTGTGATACAGTTTGCTTAAGTGATTCAGATTTAGGTTTCATGTAATGTACATTTATATGTTTTTTTTTGTCTCAACTGGCTTTTAGTATCTCACTGGGCTAAAACAGGTCGCGACTAGTTTTAGTAACAAAATTGCAAGAAAATATGCAAAGTAGCGACAATTTTCACTCAGAATCGCACTGAATTGGTACTTACAATACATTTGCGTATGTCTCACGATCTCCTGGCAAAATTTGGGCCAAAATTGGTCTGGAGTTCGCATTCAATTTAATCCTATAGTGTCTTCATTATGTCAAAATTTGTTCATAATTTATTCTCAATTAATTCAAACTTTTTTCGCAATCCCAGGGCAGTTTGCACCTGTCTTGCGCCCGGAATGTCATTCTCATTTTTGCCTTCCTCGCGAAGGCAAGTGGTCGCCAACAGTTGTAGCCCAGTGAGATAGGGGCTTTAGACTCATGACAGAGTATAAATGAAGTAAAAGACATCGTATCTATATACTAGTAGGGAAAAGAAAAAGGTTATATTTGCCAATACCATATTGCCTTAAAAACAGACAAACTATACTTATTGGATGCAGAAGAAGTTTTAAAAATACAAATGAAGATGGTGTTGATAGAGAGTTGAACTTTAAATAGTGCTTCTGAAAACATCTCTTATCAAAAAGGATAGATAAAGCCATAAAGGTCATTAGAAATGATAGATATGACAGATGTAAGCCATTCTATCTCTTTCATCTCTATGTTCCAATTTATTTATAAGGTCTTATTGATTTCACTTTTTGATGTAGGCGATTTGATTAAAAGATTTGCCATCAGATAATGTCTTATGGCAAAAAACGATTAATCTATTTTAAAAGAAGTTTATAATAATAATTGCATCTTATGAATTTCTCATATCTGTCATGCTGTAAGTGATGCTTATGGCGCTCAGACAAGTTACAACAGATTTTTGAACATGTAAGCCTTCCGTTCAATTATGAAAACCATTTGAGATTTAAGCCACTTCCCCCATTTTGATCTATTCCAGTTTATTTCTAGGGGCAAATATGACAAACAATGATCTTTTTCAAATAGTCAATGTTCCATCTTGGAACATTTGATTGATCTACTTCATGCGATTGTGTTATTAGAACTAGCAATAAATTATTTATCAACCTTAAAGATATGTATACTGTATATTCCAATTTATTTCCAGGGTCACCTAACAGACTCCAACATGTATGTGTGATTTTATGATTGAATCCCTCGTAAATGAACCTTTTCTTCTTTTTTCATCTATTCTATTTCATTTCTGGGGGCACTCTGATATTGATAACTAATTTCTTCTGAGCGATTGTGATTCCATATTGCATTAATATTGATGAAAAGTGATTTAGGTTGTCACTTCTTGGGGAAGAAGCTTTGAGTAGGTAATAAATGATTACCCACTCAAATCCTGTTGATAACTTATCTTCTAAAATTATCTCTTTCTAGTTGATTTAAACAAAACCAATCGCTTCTGGGTGAATGTAATTTCATTTTGCATACCGGTAAATAGTGATGAACAAGGGGTTAGGTTGTCACTTTTTTTTTAAAGAAGCTTTGAGTAAATAATAAATGATTACCCACTCAAATCCTGTTGATCACTTATCTTCTAAAATTGTCTCTTTTTATTCAATTGGAACAAAAGAGATCCAATAGGTTTATTATTAGTGAAAAAAAGAATAGTTGATTTATGAGAGCGAGCCATGTTTGTGCACAGACTTAACTCTTAAGCTGCCACCCATACAATGCACCCAGTGCCACAGTGCTAATCTCCTGTGTGCCAAGTTAATTTTAAGGTTGGTTCAAGTGCGTGTTATTTAAATCTTTACAAAAAACAAATCGCTGAATTACTCGAGAAAATCCAATCTGACTGTTGTATACAAAGACGCGTAATCCAAAGCCGATAATCTGATGCACGCGATGGTACTTTCAATAGCGCTGCAAAAGCACTCAGCACGGTGCAATGGGCATGAACAATAACTGTTATTACATATGCGCGCAATCGTGAACAAAGCAGCGTAGCGGTGGCTCGCTCGCATGCACACGGCACTATAACAATAGTGCGCTAGCAGTCTCATGGCAGGATAAGAGTTAAATAGAGGCATTAACGTATGTAAAAATAAGGCCAGTCGGGGAGAGGAACATTTTAACACTCTTATCTACACTGCCATCATCACCCCCCCCCCCCCCTCCCCCTCCTCCACAAAGTAGAGTAAAAGAAGTGAAGGATAACACTTTTCTTGTCATATCTTCCCAGGCTGTTGCACTTTAACTTTTATTTATTTCTGCCAATGTAAATTAATTTATTGCTGTTCTTCTTTATTTTTCCAGCAGCTGCAAACAAGACGGTGTGCAAGTTTTATCCTAATTGTAGTAACACAAAGTGTCCATTCGTCCACCCTGCTCCTAAGGTAAGCACATGATTACATAAGATACCAGTGACCTGGATAGAAAGGGTGTTGAGGAGAGTGTTATCAATTATGATGGGGTATTGTTATTTAGAAGTACATGTACAATGTGTGAGAGATCAAAATAGTCATTGTTTTTGTTTTTTAATCCAAAACTTGATTTAATACTGTAGTATCTAGGCCAATGGATTTGTGTTACATCTGTATCAATAAACAATGTACATAGGTTTATAATTTCCTTCTGTTAGGTTGTGTTGTTGTGTTAGGTTTAGCCTACTAGCTGTCATAGAGGAATTCATGACATTTTATTCTGTTTGAAGATTAATTGATTGAGGTAAGAATGTTTCTTCACTGTAATATGCACAATATGCACATGTTATGTGAACAAATATTGATAGAAAATATGAACCCTAAACCATGATTGTATGTGTGTATAAAATTGTAAAGACTGCAAACCCTTTTCTCTAAGTTTAACTGACCTATTGCAGCTGATAGAGGGCTACATGTGCATGATGCGTCTTTTATTGGGTTTAGAACACTGTTGAGGTATTAACAGAATATTTCATGGTAAATTCAAGGATACAATTTTTCTCAAACAACAACAAGCCTCCCCCCCTTTATAAAGAAAGAAAAAATTCTAAGGGCAAGTTTTCATACGGTCATTTCACTAGCCGCATTTATAATTTGTGTATCTATGATTTAATTATCTTAGAAGGGCACTCATTCCTGTATTTTTGACCCATTTTTTATCTTTCTTTATAAAGTTGGACACCTGCAATCCCTAATGAAATTTGTTTACAATTGGGAATGAACGAGAAATTTCTCTTTCAACCGTTACCATGCTTTAAACTTTAAACCACCTGAGTTCTAATTTGTATCTTGAATATTTTGATAAAGAAAAGCCTTTCCATCTTCTAGAAATTCACAATGGGTTCATGAAATATGAGGTTAGATACATTGTACATATGTTTTATCATGTGATAATATAGATATTAATATAGACAATAAAAAAAAGGCCCTGTGATTGAAAAGCTGTTTGTAAGTGAATGATGTTTGTAAACTTGTGCCAATGAAAGGTTTAAAAACAAGAGATCCATGTTTTTATTTTGCTAATATTTATGGAATATTTTGGAATGACTGGTTTCCTGGGGGGTGATTCCATAACTGGTAACGATGTCGTTCCTAAAACCAATTTTGGGGATTGATTTCAATCCCAGCTTAAAATCGATTCTACCTGACTGGTTCACTAAATCACTTTTAGGCTGGGATCAATCCAAACGTGAATAATCTTGCGCGCATGTACGTGATCAATCCAACCAATCAACAGACTCAAATTTTGGTCACTCGGCATTATTACGTCATCAATCGGCCCACAAGCGCGTAGCTAGGATTTTATTTTAGGGGGGGCGGTAGTGAGCACGCAAAGCGTGCGTATAACTTAAAGAGCTCCCTAGGGGGGTGGCTGCATAGCGCGGAAGCTTTGACGTATTATTAGAGAAAGAAGATGATTCGTTGTACCTTTCTCGACTCTTAATCCTTGTCTGAATTCAGTCTTCCCCTCCCTCTTGCGCGAAGCGCGGAAGCTTTGATGTATTATTAGAAAAAGAAGACAATTCGTTGTCCCTTTCCCTACTCTTAATCCTTATCTGTATTCAGTCCCCCTATCGTTTCATTAAATTATTAGAGAAAGAAGACGATTCGTTGTACCGTTCTCGACTCTTAATCCTTATCTGTATTCAGTCCCCCTTTCGTTTCATTAAATTATTATAGAAAGAAGACGATTCGTTGTACCGCTCTCGACTCTTAATCCTTATCTGTATTCAGCCCCCCTTTCGTTTCATTAAATTATTAGAGAAAGAAGACGATTTGTTTTGCCGTTCTCGACTCTTAATCCTTATCTGTATTTAGCCCCCCTTTCGTTTTATTAAATTATTAGAGAAAGAAGACGATTCGTTGTACTGTTCTCGACTCTTAATCCTTATCTGTATTCAGTCCCCCTTTTGTTTCATTAAATTATTAGAGAAAGAAGACGATTCGTTGTACCGTTCTGGACTCTTAATCCTTATCTGTATTCAGTCCCCCTTTGGTTTCATTAAATTATCAGAGAAAGAAGAGGATTCGTTGTACCGTTCTCGACTCCTTTTCCCTTTTTCTTCCTACGTCCTCTTACTTTTTTGTCTTTCTTTCTCTTTTTTTTTTTTTTTTTGGCCGGCGTTTTTTTTTTTTTGGGGGGGGGGCAACTGCCCCCACCGCCACCCCTAGTTACGCGCCTGTCGGCCCAAGGCCGACATAATTAGCCGCTTAATTTGTCAATGACATACATTTCTATGTTGATTTTGTTCTTACATTAGAAGAAAACATGAAAACCTACAACTCTAGATTTTTGGAAGAAGGCAATTTGCTTTTCATCAACATAACCTTAATGGTTACACACAAAAGGCAATGCTATAATAGCGATCTAGATCACTCTTAGCTTTAATAGCGATCTTAATGCTAGCATTAATCCCAAATGCCTTAGTGAATCAGTTCCTAAAAGCGATATTGCTCTTAGGAGTGATATTGAGCCTAACAGCAATTTTAGCCTATTTTGGATTAATTTTAGCTGTTTAATAGTGAATTCCCCCCCCCCCCCAGGTCTCATATTCATAAAACTGTACATACTATTAAAGCCTAGTTGTCAACTATATGTAAATATGTACAATAGCCTATGAAATTAGTTGACAACCTGCTTAGTAAGGCTAGGGAGAAACTGACATCTCCCTGGTAAGGCTTGATGAATATGGGCACTGTTGCATAATTGCTATCAATTTGAACTATCATGGTAACATCGCTCAACCGCCAATTAAATCAAGGTTTCCATGGAAGTTACCATTAACGACAAACTTAAAGTTTTATGCAATGGGCCCTGGTTTCTGTTTTAAAAAAAAATTCTTTCTTCTTAAAAAGTATCTTTACCCTGGATTTGAATTGGAAATTGTCTGTATCAAAGGATAAACATGAACTTTTTTTCCCATAATGCTCTTTTGTAACCCTTATCATCACTGCACACTTTAAGCCATTCTCTCATCTAGAAATAGTCACATACTATACGAGTTAATGCCCTTCTGTCTCCAAACAGATGATGTGTAGTTTCTCACTTCAGATACACTGTCCTTCTGTGGGGATTCAAAATCAATTTGATATGAGGGATAGAGTTTACAAGCTGTAATGCAAGATTTAAAGGGTAATCCAACTCTTGTTATAGGAAAAATAGGAAAATAAATGAGAAAGTTTGAAATATGATATCACTGGGTCTATGCAAATCTCAAAGTGGCAGTTTGGTCAGTGGATTGTGACGTAGTCGCGGATTACTCTCCAATTTGTCGTTTACAGAAATATCTTTAATTTCTGATTTTCTTCTGAGTGCCACCTCCCATTGGGCACCACTCAATATATATTATGAATATCATATTATTATAGGTCCTTAAATGCGAAAAAAAAAACCTGAGTCAAACATTTTTGAAAAATTGTAATTTTAGTCATTTTTAGTGTGTTGGAACGAATGGGAAAGTTGTCCACCACTACACCACAGAGACATTACCAATTCAGCCAATTTGAAATGCCCATAGCTATAGTGATTACAGCTTTCAAAATTTCACCAGTCTACCTCCCTGATTTTTCTGCTTTCCTCTTGAGTAGTTTGCTGACAAGGTTGGATTTCCCTTCTTGGAAATGCAAGTTTTCTGGATGACAAAATTAGGTAAACTGTTCTTCCCACACAGGGGTATGCAGAAATAATAGTAATTAAAACAACAGCAGAATAACTATAATTTACCCCTTCATCTCTTACTAATGTGCATTATCCATGTCATATCAAGCAGAAACAGAATTTAGTATCCATTTGATATTGAATACTTCATAAAATATAAAAACACAAAATAATGCATTTTATTTTGAAAGTTTGCAACTTCTCTTTACAATGATTGCTTACCATGAGCTCTAATAAAACTTTTGGCAAAAGGTTTATTTCATTCATCTTTGAAAGATCTCATTTTAAAATGAAAAAAGTGGGTAGTTTGCATAAATCGTAATGAAATTACATTCTTGTTTATATCTGAGAAATAGAGCAATACACCACATATGGGTTAACGTTCTCGCAAAATATTCAACCAATCAGACCTTTAACTCTTGGGATTTTTCAGGAAAGTGAAGTAAGCACCCACCATCCCCCCTCAATAAAAACTTGCTTGAAGAGGGTCGATATGCGATCACTCAGACTCGGTCCATTATACTGTGAAATTACCTTTTTACGTGCATTAGCCTTTGCTATTCCGAATCAACAATAAGTGCATTCTGTGCTATGGTAGGAAATTGGAAGTCTCCACTAAAAGGTCACCAGTTGGCGGGCTCCTAGGGAAAATGCATCTGTCTAAAGACCAGAAAAAAGTCTAGAATTGAGATAAATAACCACACTCTTTTGCAACAACAAAAAAGAGAGAAAAAAAAGTTAAGGCTGCATATTTAACAATGTCCACAATTCTACATGTATGGAATCATTCTTAAAATATTCATTTTTCAGTTTGATTTGTTTTAATGGCACTAACGTCCTTGGGCAAGACATTAATCTTCATTTGTCACACTTGACCCAGGTGAAGTGGGTACCTCGCAGGAATTAATTCCTTGAAATGCTAGAGTGCTGTAATGGCAGCTAGGCTAAAGCTGGGGTAATAATAAATGCGCCTCGGAATAGAATTTCTAGATAGACGGCGCTATAGAATTGCCTATTATTATTATTATTATTATGTAAGTTCACGGGCCTCACAGTCACAGAATTACTTATCATATGAAGTGGCTTAAAATCCTGCTTGATCTACTGGTCAAATTGAAAATGGATAAATCATAATGCGAAATCGAAAGATTACACTGCACCGCTCCGAGTTGATTACAGATTTTGACATAAGCCCAGATTTTCTCATCAGAAGAACTGACCTGGAAGATTAAGCCCTGTCTTAATAAATAATAATTTTGATGAAAGCAAAAAAGATGGATTTATAACCTAAACTCTTTTTAGGCCTGTCTCGTAATGTAAAATATTTCATCATTCTTATTACCAGTACATATTTTGTTGAAATATATTGTGATATCCAATTTGAACAAACTTTTGTTTTGACACAGCTCCTTGATTTTTGCTAATACTTTGATTTAAGTTTGGAAAAGAAGGAGAAATAGAGGTGAAATATTGCTCTGTGATGCATGTGATAGATTTCAGTAGAACACACCCTGGAGAGCTGTTGAAGCCGCACTCCAGGAGACAAAGTTCAAGAAATAGCATTCAAGCCAAGAGAATATGATACACAGGTGTAATTGACCACTTTCTCAGAGTTTGTCAGTAATTATCCTCTGGAGAATGAACTTAATATTAGGAACAAGTAAAAGACAGGCAGATCTGGGCGATTAAGTCTAAATGGCCACACGTTAATCAGACCTTGCTATGCTTGATATTTCATATCTGTGTACCAGCACACTTGGTGTAAGGATGTAATATAAGCAGGTCCATATGTAGATGGGTTCAAATCTTTGAACAAGATAAAGAGTGAGGAATCTTGGGTGGAAAAGTTAGAGAAAGGAAGAAAGACTGAGAGACTGAGAGAGAGTGAGAGAGAGAAAGAGAGGGAGAGAGAGAGAGAAAAAAAAAATGGGGAGGGGAGAGAGAGATGGGGGAGGGGGGGGGGGGGAGAGAGAGAGAAATGAGTATATCTGTACAGTAAGTGTAAGATATCATGAAACTGCCTACAGGTCATGTGAAAACGGTGATATGAAAATGTGCACTCTAATGAATCAAAACCAAATCATTAACTTAACATCTAAAGAAGATCGCATTTTTCATATGCATAGTATGTTGGTTTGGGTGGGAAAAAAAGGAAAACGAGTCATTTGAAACATTAAGATTTTCAACAACAAAATCAGATTAATAATCAGAAAGTATTTAAAACTTTGTGAAGTGAAGATCATCATTAGAAGCAGGAGGTAACATTGTCTGCTGAGAGCCAGAAGGGAATTAAGTCATACCCTAACATATAGTTAACATTCTTTTGGTTCTTAACATGGTATATTCAAGTGCATGTTTGAGTGGTGTCTTGCTCTGTAATTTCTATTAAAAAATTATCTTCTCTCAGTTGTATAATGGAGCAGACTTATAATTTGAATTAGGAGGATGTATAGAACCAGAAAGCCTGTTAAATCATCTGTTTGGAGCCAGAATAGTGATAATTCATTCTGTGTTACAGTATGTGAGTTAATTCCCTTCTCGGTCCAAACCAACAATATTGAAATGGTAAAAAGCTGAAAGTGATATTTTGAATATTTGTTTTTGAATACTTTTTTGGACAAAAGAAATGAGAAAGTGCTACCTGTAGATGACATCAATAATAATAAATAATATAGAGTATTTATAATGCGCCAACTCCACATGAATAATGTGTTCGAGGCGCATGGGGAAGAAAAACTATAAGTAAACAAAAATACACACAAAAATGAACAACGACAATGTGAAAGTTAAACTAAATCTACTGGAAAGCCGCTTTGAACAAATGAGTTTTGAGGGCATGTTTAAAGCCCATATGACCTTGTAGTTCTCTGCAGACAAGTATATGTTTATTTATAATATAATACTGGTTTGTTGGTGACTGTTCAAAAGAATTCCAACTTTTGAAAGAAGATCATTTGTGTGAAATCAGAGATATAAGAAAAACAGTATGGCAAAGATTTTATCTCAATTGGAAAAATAATTAAAAATTGTTATGAATGCTTGATATATGAGATCTCTAAATCTATGTTAATCTGGAATTAGCAATTGGTCAGGGGATTGTAAGGTATTCATATACATTTTCTCTTGATTAAGTTTTTTCCCAAAGCACCTTCTCCCTTTAGGCACTAATCACAATATATTATGGAAAGCATATTATTTCAGGTCCTTCAAAAAGAAAAGATCCTCCTGAGCAAATCAGAGCAATACATTTGAAAAATTGAAATTATAGTTATTTTGTGTATTGAGACAAATGAAGGAGTTGTCCAGTGAAATTATTAATTCAGTCAATTTGAAATTCCCTAATAAAATGTTATGATCACAACTTTAAAAATGAACTATTTTCTTATTCTATGTCTGATTTCATTTAAAATTTCAACAATCTGCTTCTGTAAGTTTTTTCTGCTTTCTTTTAGAGCAAAGTGCTTTCAAGATTGGGTTCTTCTTTTTGTAAATTTGATTTGTCAAGCACTAATGTTTATGTTCAAAATACACATGAATCTACTGGACTTACTTGTATTTTATGATTTTTAGAATGTCTCTGGCTACGTTCAAATTGTTCATGTGCCAACTACAATTCTGATAAAATGTATTGAACTTTGAAAATCAACCATGCAAGTCTTATCTCATAAGGCGATTACTTCATTTCTCTTACAACCTCAGACAATCCAGGCACGTGCTCTGTTAAGAACATATAGATCAGATGTATATTTAAGTGTGCAACCTATATTATGTTGCAGCTGTTCTTCTTACAGCTACCGTAATCAGGTCCCTGATAAAACACTATATTCAGTGCAATATAATTGCATAGATTTCCTCTTCTGCTCAGTTGAAGTTGCACCTGCGTTGCACATGCATTATCCTTAATTGGAGTGACCCCTTTTGCCTGTTTTGCAAAACCTGGAAAAACAACTCCATTTTATATAACGATTTAAATAAAATTAAAAATTAAACACATTGAAGGATTCAAAGAAAACAGTAAACGTTGCAATCTACTTTTATTTAATACTTTTCTTTCTGATTTTTGTGAACTACAGTTCTATAACTGCTGTTTATATTTGTTCTTTTCCCTGTGCATCAGATGTGTAGATACAATAGATCCTGTACTCGTCCTGACTGCAAGTTTCAACACACCCAAGTAGCAGCTAGATCAGCTATGAAATGGACAAAAGATCAACACGTCAGGTCAGTTTAAATCTCCTCCCATCCCTGAGAAAAATTCATATTTATAATAATAATAATGATAATAGACCGTACTTATATAGCGCATATCACAATATGTCTCTATGCGCTCTATAGACCAGTTCAGAGATGGCACATGAACAAATAACCCCCAAATATCCACAGATCTCTTTAAAGGGACATTTGAGTTCTTGACTGCAAAAGCCTTCAAAGTGCATGGTTATTGCTCTAGTCTTATTTATGACATTTCTAGTGCTAAAATTTAGACCCCAAAATGTGTGAAATCTAGAATAAATCCTATTCATCTCCATTTTAAACAAAATATGGTGACTGTTAATTTACTAACAATAACTATACATGGGCCAGCTGGAAAACAACAAAAAGCCAACATTGGCATTGGCTGGAATAAAACGTATAAGGCGCTATCACGTTTTTTCCACAGCTGTTCCAAAATTATCCGATGTTTGTGGGGCCCCTCAAATATTACAAATGGTTTTATTTTTGGATATTTCGGCCGTCTCCGAGCGATTTTGATCAAACAAAAATGATTTTGTCATTTAAATTGCATGCTCTTTCAAATTTGACACTCAATTTTTCATTATCTCACAACAAATATTTTGTGTAGCGCCCTCTATACCCGAACTCAACTATCCTTTTAAACATGAAGAAGTCACAATTTGTGTATTTTAGAATAATCACTGCCAAAGGGATATAAAAGGTGCTTCATGAATACGTTTGTTTGCCCTCTTGAAGAGAATAGTTCCACCTGTGTATCGTAGAATATACGGTTGGTGTATAAATTTATAATGAATTACATAACATTCATGAACATGTATCCAGAATATGTCATGATGGGCTTTACAGTTTTGTACAAGTGACCTTTATCTCCACATGTTCAGATAGTATCTCTGAAGTGTTATTACCTTGGTATTATTTCAATGCTATTTATGATGTGTGTGTAAGTGATGAGTTCAGTCACATTCTATTCTGAGCACCTTCTACTTGTGACCTCTAGATTGCCTCGAGAGGAAATGTAAACAAAAGAAATGTAAACAAAAAAAATGCTCATTTAACAATGGATGATGCAATAGACAAATGTTATGGCTTGTCATACCAAACAACATGGAATGTATGCATTTCACATTCTGACTATTGAAATACAATTATTTGTATAACAGGTGAATGTAATAATTTGAATTGAGGCACGTAACATAGATTTGTGCATTAACTTTGATGCTATTTTTTGATATTTGTCACTGAACAAAATGGGTAATCAGAATGCAGATGTATGTGCTCGGTGAAAGAAAAAAAAACAACACACACACACACACACACACAAAATAAAGTATTGCTATTTGCTTTTCAGGTAGTTTAATCCATTTTGCATGTTATCACCAAAGCTTGATCAGTGTTCCAAACATTTATTTATTTATATCTGCTATGAGATGATGTACCGTAATACTATATTTGTGAATGTTTTATCGAGAGCCCTGTGGAAGTAATTTTCTTTATGAAAGAAGTAAAAATCAAAGTGCTGTATTTTTTCAAGTCGGTTGAAAGAATGATAGAGACAGCAATATTGTGAAGATATATTTGTTATCCTCTTGCTTCCCTATCAATTGTTCATATTGTATATGTCTTCAATACAAGTTCAGATGAGCAAGACCAATAGTTCTCAAGGTTCTATCCATGTTATTTAAAAAATACAGCACTCTGTGTTTTGAGAGCCAGAAGGATGTAGACACTGTGATGTGGTATACATGTACTCTTTCAGAAACCCTTCTGGATGCTGCCCAAATCATTTGAGATCATGTTACGTCCATTTTCATGGATATATAATGTGTGACACTAGTCACATGTACATCTAGCCCTGTAACCCAGACACTAGTCACATATACTTATAATGCATGTACCTTTCACCCTTTAAGCTAGTCACATGTACATTTAAGCCAGACACTAGTCACATGTACATGTATGTATTTTAACTCAGCCAGACAGCTGGAGTGGAATTTTCACATTGCCCTGGTTTAAAAAAAATTAACCTGCATGGCTTCCAAAATTCACCTGAGAACAAGTGTTTGAAGAAAGGGGCTGTTAAGAAAGGGGCTGTTAAGCAAATAATTACTGTTGATGAAGACGACGGAACAAACTATCACCACTGAGGCAATCTGGATGTACAAGTAGCTATCTTTCGGAAGTGGAACTGAGAAAAGATATAGCGTATACATTCAGTTCGCCGAGGAAGTGATAGTTTGCCATCGCCTGAAACCAAAAGGTGATTATTTGCTTTATATTCCAAATCGAAAACATTTCACTGGTAGGGTCTACGGGAAAGACAACGTATAAAATTGAATTTGTAATTCGCGCCACATCACTACGGTGGCCGTGATTGACTGCTGCGTTGAAGATAATACATACCGGTAGTGCAACATACTTTCACCAAAGATAGTACACAGTGCAACGCACTTTCACAGAAGAAAGTACACAGTGTAACAAACTTTTCTTCGCCCATCAAAACGTGATTTGACCAATCATAGAGCAAGATTCTTAATAGTATTAAAAGTAATATCAGAGGTCATTTATTATGGATTCATGTTGATAGGATCATAGATGATATATGAATGATTAATTACTTGCTTCTGACTGATCAGGATATTACAGAAGAGGAAATAAGATTAGGATGACCATTCTTCTTCATCCATCATACATGTAGCATGAATTTACAGAATTACCTTTCTTTTTATAAGTTGATAGGATCATAGATATGAAGGATCAATAACTTGCTGACTGATCAGGATATTTAATACAGAAGAGGAAATAAGATTAGGATGACCATTCTTCCTCATCTATCATAGCATAAATTCACAGAATTACGTTTCTTTTTAAAATTAGGCAGGAAAAATGATGTTGAAAATACACGTTGCATCTATTATACAAGCCTGAAAAGAGGTGATAGCAAATTCTTTAGTTTCCCTCCTGCATATATATTAACCCTTGATGTGCCTAATATGTGCCGTGATGTGACTAATAAGTTTCTGATGGGATTATTGTGTATTTATTCTGCAAATTTGAACCTATAGATAAGGAAGGTTTAATTCTCATGTTGCTTAATTTTCTTCACTGTGGGATATTGCAACCCATTTTAATGTTTGTGACTTATGCCCTTTGAAATGTAACCTACCCTATGTGTCATCCAGCTTTTGATATATTATTTCAAAGTGCCACATCTAACAGTAGCTTTTGTTGTCACATTTCTCACTCCAAGTGGACATAATTGGACAAGTCATATTTCATCATCTTTTTGTTTTGTTCTGCAGGAAAGATGAAGGTTCTTCACATTTCTTTTATTCATGACATTTTGTGAAATGTTCTGCATAACTTGGAAGAAAAGTACTGTTAAACCTCAAAATTGCACAACGTGAAATTTCCTTCTAAAAATTCAGTGCTCTGTCAACTTTTATTGTATTATGTCACTCCATAGAAATTTGGCATCCAAATCACTCACGACATCAGTGAGTTTCATCAAGGAGATACTTTAAAGCTCCTTGGTTTCATGCACTTGACTGTCTGTTTTTACAGTATATCAAAATTACTTGTCAATATTTCCCCTTATTCACTCTGTTCAGTACCTTTACCCCCCCCCCCCAAAAAAAAAAAAAAAAAAAAAAAGTAAGAGCAACTTCAAAAATGTTTCTATGCTACCAAATATGATGCACAGTTCACAAAGTGGAGATTTTCCACATCATTGGGTGATGTGTGATGATGTTGTTGTAGATAATCAATTTGATAGATTACATGCAGCTTAATCAGGCAATCGTGAACATTGAAATGAAGTCTAAGCTTAAAGTCTTTTGGGGAGGGGTCTTCAACTGTTTGGATGAGCTTAAGAAAGCAAGAAATATTAAGCAAACTGACTTAAAATTTCTTTACATTGATTCAAAATAGGAAAAAATGTACAAACCTATGTTTTGTACAAACCAAATGTTCATTTATGATGTGAATAAAGTTTTTTAATGAATACAAATACAAGTACCAACCAACAATAGGTGACATTTTTTAATTTTTTTAAATTTTTTTAAAATTAACAAAAGACACACAAGCACAGATGGCCCAATAAGCCCAATAATGGCATTAAACGATCATGACTGAAACTATCAAACTTGGGTGCTCAAGCAGTCTTCAATGCATGGAAAATTTAACACCTTTTATTTTTCACTAAAAAAGTTAATAAAAACATGTTTAAAAAAGAAATCCCAGGTATGAATATCTTCACCATGAGAGATTACATGCTGACTTTTTTGGGGGAAATTAAACCCAGTTTGAATTCCTCTTTAAAATTAAGATAAGGATGTGACCCACTTAGTAGCTTGTGAGGACCAACATTTCGCTTTGACAGCCTCAGAAGATTTAACGGTACATCCACTGAATATTAAACTGTATTTTATAGGATATATCAAGCTGTTTAGATTATGCCACAGATTGTAAGAGAACTGCTTTTAAAACAACGTGCAGTTTTCATGAGCTTAAAGTGTGGGCTAAATGCACATATACATAGAGGCATTTTCAATGTGTGTTCAGTTTAACTACAGTTGTGCTTCCGTTCTACTCCTTGCACATACAGGTCAATCAAAAGCTTGTCTCTGTACTTTTATTCCACAAAGTATATCTAGACCTACTTGTACTACATTGCATATCAAGACACAGTGATACACCATTTGAGTGTTCAATCAGAATTATGGTATTTCTCATATTTTAACAGTAAACTTTACAACTTCACTTGTTGGTGTTTGACACCTGGGGATTTGTACAAGCTCATGCTTTGATGCTGTTCTCTTTTTCTTTTTGATTGTTACAAAATGTGAACCCTTGGAGAGTTTCCAAAAGAGATGTGAAAATACAGTCAAGCGTATCTGTAAAAACAGAAAAGGGGCAACTGTAGATAGCTGACCTTTCTAGACAGGTTCTACAACACACATTTCTTGTGCAAGGAAGACAAAATAAATAGCCACTAATAGAGAGGTGGCCTTTATAGAGAGGTGGCCAGTAAGACAGGTTTTTACTGTATATCACTTGAGACTGAAATACATGTAATACAAAATCTAATGCAGTTGATATTGCAATTCAGACCATTTCCATGTAGCTAGTATTTCAATTACATCTAGGTGCTTTATGTCTTATGAATTCTTTGAATATTTATGATTTGATTGAAAATAATCATGTAGGAGGGTGTAATCTAATAAAAGATTTAGATTTCGAGGAGGGCAAGGCTCATTGTTGGCTAATGCACACTTTTTCAGCAGAGTAATTTATGTCAAATTTTGTTTTAAGGTGTGTAATTGAGCTGTACAAAATTGAATGGACTTTAATTTGAAAATGAGTAAACCTCACTAAATAGATTGTAGCATGGTTGACTCGTTTTGAATATTCTTTGTCTGTTATTTATTTTTTTTAATAAAAATTCATTCCTTCCTGATTCAGTAATAACATGACAGTGTGTCCCTTTTCTCATACATGTAAATCATCTATGAATATCTTTTCTCAATCATCCCACTTTGGAGAGGTAATTGATGTACAACTGAAATTCTAATGAATATGGTAATGAAGACAAATTAGTTTAAAGTATTGTTGTCTGCAAGGCAACCAAGAAAAGGAACACTGAATGTACTAAGATATTTGTTACTGTAATGTAAGGGCATTTTTGTATAATAAAGGTCCATATGACATCTTTCATAATGCTAATTTCATGATTGTTTACTGTTGATTTTTTGTTTCTTCTCAAACAGTGAGAGGAAGTTTGCTAGCAAGTCACCACCCTCCTCGAGTGTTCCTTCATGATACAGTGATGTCATCGTCATCATTAGCCCGGCCAGGCAAGGATATCCTTAGCTGCCTTCATGCTGATTGGAACATTAGAGAGCACTCTGATGCAGTACCTGGCACATAATTGCAAACTGACTCTTTTTAAGAGATGCTGGAAACTGGAAGCTGGATACATGTAAAGTCATCCTACTATCATCTCCATGCTACTATCAAGGTTACAATGCTGTTGTATTCTCAAATTGACCATATAAGTGATTTTGAGGACAGGGGCTTAGACGTCAGGAGCAGCTTATTTCTTCAAAATTAATCAGTAAAGGTTCATGTCACGACCTAGATGTGAAATTGAATCAGGGCGTTAACATTCATGTTAAATGGAAATGCATCGATACAATCTTCTTATCATCATACACTGCATTATCTTCTGTCATGAATGAAATTACTGATATCAAGGGACCTTGCATCATTGTTACATTATTTGAAACATGCGAAAGGATTCCATTTAAATATGAACGTCTTTGACTAGAGAGTTTAACTAACAAAGTACCCTACTCACAAGATCAACGCTAAGTGCTCAAGTCAGATTTGTTTCCCTCTAACCTCTCATCAATGATGGAAAGAAAAGTATTTATCATTATCTGAATTATGTTAAAGCTGTGAAGATAATCGTAAGATCTGGTAATGATGAAAACTCAGCTCCCACATAGTCACATGATAGTTACTCTGAATGTTGAAATCTACAAAGAGAAAATGTTTTACATATAATAATGTTGGTTGAAATAACTGAGGAATGAGCAATGATAGAATGAGGTACATGTAGTAGTCCTAACATAATCTCATATGTAGTTCAAATTTGAGTTACATTACTGTTTAATGATTGTAATTTCCCACATGTACATGTGCGAACAACCCATTGACTGCATGATAAGTAATTCCTTTTAGCCAGTTCCTTTAGAAAATGGAATTCCACTGTAAGCTTTATGCACATTTTTGCTAAATTGATTAAAATCTGGGTTCACTTATTGATATATCAACTGAAAAAAGAAGACAACAGATGAGTAAGATTTGTTTTCTTTAATGTGTTAATGATGTTGTTAATAATTTTATATCAAAATCAAGTGTGCAGTATTTGGCCAATTGAAATCTTGTCGATTCTGAAAATTAGTCTTTAGATCTTGTTTTGACATAAAGACCATGTTTTGTAAAACTATTTATCAATGACAAGTGTCTCAATTCTATAACAAATTTTAGTAGCTTATAACTGCTACTGTAATTTGTCATTGACAAGATTTATGAAACAGGTCCCAGATTAGAAAATTCTACATGTATTTTTCTGTGTAGTCTTTTGGCAGTATTTTTCCCAGTGTTCTCTTGCTCCAAATAAAGTTGTTTGTCTACGTGTTCAAGTTAAGACAATTAGGATAGAGATCAATTATATTCCAGAAATGTTAATACATTTATTTACCAATTAAGAATTTACCGATCTCTGAATTATTTACTCAAGTATGTAAGGCTAGTAAAGTTCTGTGCCATACCACCATATTTTGTGTTTGCCTCTGGCTGGTGTCACATGCCTGAACAGGTTCTAGCAAACTTGTTTTCTCCATTTTATGAGCTTCTTGTAGATTTCAAATATACCCAGTTTAATTATCAATTCAGAATATTGCCTCTCAATTCTTCGATTATATTTATTGATGCTAAAGAGGCTTTTCATCTTACTTTCAAAATATGCCAACAGCCATAGATGTTTCATTTTCTGTTTATTTCCAAGTCTCATTGATTTTTACCCTGATATTAAGTTGGTTTTAATAGAAGTATAAAACTGAGAGGAAAAGGTCAATGAAAGTTTGAACAAAATCCTATTAAAATAAGGATGTTATGCATGTATGAGCTTGCGGTTGATCAAATACAAACTGGCAACTCTGTGACATTTCTTGCAAGATCCCATCCCATTTGTTTTGTACTTCGAAAATTACTATTTTTGCCCCAAAGAAAATTTTCAATCATACATGTGCCATAAATATAATTGTTGCAAATGTTTATATACAACCCGAGATAAAACAAATCTATTCTATCATCAAAAACTTGGACACTAAGATACATCACATTGTTGCCAAGTTATGTTTCACTGATGACAACTTCAAAACTTTATAACTTTCCTATTTTTAATAAGATATTGCTCAAACTAACACACTCATTTGTCTCTTTTGTTTTTCTGCTCTTATTAATACAAGCTAATTATCAGGGTAGACCTCCCCTTTAAAGAAAAAGCCTCTTTGACACTTCCTGTTTTCCTTAAGAAGAAACAAATCAGGTCATCAAATATTGTGATTACATTTTTATTTAAAGTTTAAGAGATATGTAGAGCAGGGTGTGTGGGCACTTAATTTCATTTTGCAAAATTGATGTATTGTTGTCATGGGGTCACACTAATAAATGCGGGTGCTGAGTTTACAAGAAAGTGATTCAGTTTTCCACAAATAGGTTTGACATAATATTACAATAGTCAGTAGATTGTCTGGAAGTGACTTTATTATTCATTGTTTTCCACAATTAGGTTTGACATATTACAATAGAGGTGATTTATCCTCAATCTTGTCAAGAGGAAGAAAAGACAATCTCTAATCTCTTAGTCGCAGACGATATTCTAGATGTCTCCTATCTTTGTATATCAAGTACTTTGAGAATACTGTTCCAGACAAAGCAGTGTACCTCCGCTTCTCCCCCTCCTACAAAGAAAATATAACAAACGATGGGAGATTTTAAGGGGGGGCTAGACTTAGCCTGTCAAAGATATTTGGCAGTGTTTCATAAGACATATATATATATATATGCAAGAAAACTAAAGTCACAACCCAACCTTACTCTCCAGAACATTTACCAATTGCTTTTTCCATGACTACATTATTTTATCAGGGAAAACCAGGCCACTTGTGATTTAATAAGTCAATAACACTTCAATTAATAATTACTTTTAATTTCTTAAACTCAATTTGTGAATGTGTCTACTTGAATTATGATAAGCATGTCAACATTTTGTGTTTGTTTGCTTCATCTTCTAGCAAAATAACAGATTACAAAACATTTCTTGATGGTGAATAGTATAGCTCAAGGAAGCTGAATATTGTGCATTATCCCAAACAATTAAAGTTCATTTGTGCATAGTATGTGTATTGTTTACCAGTAAACTAGGTCATACCATGTGAGAGAAAAAAGAAAAGTTTAAAGACACACGTTTTTTCTTTTAAATGAGGTTCCTTTTAAAGATGTCTTGATAAACAATTGTTAGATCAATGGTTTTGAATGAGTTGTATGTTTTCATTAAAATGTGGCCTGCTTTTAAATTTGTCATATTGATTTTAAGACAAAGAAGTTATTTCAAATTATGTGAATTCTCGATTAATTTATAGTCACACTATGAAGAAATAATGATTGTACTTGTACATTAAATGTATATATAAAATACAAAATTGAGTCTGATGTATTTTTTTCATGTTTATTGTTAGTTTATTGTAAACATAGCTGGGCCCTGTACATGGGTTTAAGTTTACAAGGACCTTAGGGGCCGCAGCTCCCCTAATAATTTTGAAATTACCAATATTCAGACATGAATTGTTTGATATTCTAGCAGCAAGAAGGTCTAGTTGTAATCTTCATATCTTGTCAAGTTTATTTAGATTAATGAATTCCTTCCACCAAAAGAAAAGAACAACTTTAAGTGTTAATATAATAAGTATAGAAACAGGAAAGTTGACACTGGGCCTGAAATATCAGCCGTGGAAAACTTGTGCCCATACACTTGGTCTCTGGTATGGCGATTGACGGTCATCAATCCATGATGAAGAAGACTATAAATCAGAAAATACAGGAGTGAGAAAAGAGGATATGAGCGTTATGAGCTATGAAGGGCACACTCCCTGCGGTGAAAGTTAAGCTAGTGCGTGTGTTTATGTGCGTGCGATGTGTGTGGGTGTGCGTAAACGTCGCATGTGTGTGTGTGTGGTTGTAGTAAATAAGGGGCTATATTTTGTAGGCCGCCTGGGAATACGCACCTAATACTCCTCTCCACGTTGCTGCCTTTAAAGAAGCAGAGCGAAGGTTTCAAAAGGCTTTTAACCTTAAAAATGTCGGTATCATTGCAAAGTTAATGTTACAATCTTTCTAATGGTTCATATTTAGTTATCAAAAATTGTTATAGAATTGACTTATCTGCTATTAAAAGTGGTGAAATTACTACCCGATTATTCCGCCCTCGATCGGCCTGCTATTGTGACGTACGATTTGTGACGTAGGAGGTTGGGCACATGAGCGCGAGAATGCTCCCAAGAGCTCTCACACAACTCTCGCCTGCATGCATTATACGTATACAAACGCCACTCAAACGCTAAATATCTGATCAAAATTAATGTCCGAGCTCGAAGAAGAGGTTTTACTCAATTTAGAATTCGAAGTTGATGAGCGTAGCTCCATAACTAGTGACAGTGGTACTAATAGTGACGATGATGATGATGGGGGTGTAGGAGAGATGGAAAAAAGAGAACAATTCGGAGAAGACGGCGTCGATGCTGGTGCAAGTCCAGTGATAGTATCTGCGCGAGCTGGCTGAGCTGCCAGCTGCCGCTCAGCTCCCCAGACCGCTCAACTGGCGATCGATCTGCCATGCACCTTAATTGTCACTGGGGTGACTGGGCGAGACATTTTCGAATTTGTCGGGATGTGTAGGGCTCTTTAGCAAATTTCGCGGATAATAAAACAAAGACGATCAGATGTGAGGTTATATTTGGCGAAAATCAATTACAAATATGCACCATTCATAAATAGAACTGCAGCTGCAGGACATAAACATGAGGGAAGCTCGCGATTCACTCATCATAATTATGGTCTCCGTATATAATCAACAGCAATCACTATCACGCCAAGGGCAAGGCATGATGACCAAACAAATGCAAAACATCTCAGCAAATTACACAGAACGGAAGGGTATTTGGACAAATCGAATTGCACGATTCACACCTCGTATTATATAACCTAAATTTGCTTAATATTATATGTAATTACATGATTTCTAGAGATTGTTATTCCACTTTCTTGTCAGGATATGAAGCATGCAAAGTCTGGATAATGTTTACGTATATGCCTATGCAAAATACCGCACGCGAGCTGTGCGAGAGGTGAGCTTGGGGCCTATAATTGCGATCGTGCCCAACCAGTGGCGTCATAATCGGCCTACTGCGCGAACAAACTGTTCAAGCCAGCCGGAATAGAAGTTTGAGGAGGTTCTTGGAAAAAGCTTCTTACCGCGTTTCATTTATTTTCACAAGGCTTTAGACCAGAATGGGTGTGTTCAAATTGGTCTACGCTATCCGGACATGTGTAATTTGCCCATTTTGAGTGATTATGTGAAATTTCTCCGCCTAGCTTCTTTAAACGCCTAAAAACCCCAAGCTTCCGGGGGCTCCACCGCCTCGACCCCACCAGGGGCCTTAAGGCGGGCCCCTGAATGCTTGTCTGACCGTAATTTATTGCCTTAAACGTCTGAGCTTCCGGGGTCGGACAAGGTATCAAAATGTGTTAATCTGACCGCAGGCGCGTAGCCAGAGGGGCGGTGGGGGCGGTACCCAAACAATCACCGCCCCCCCCCCCCTAAAAAAAAAGAGGAGAGAAAAAAGGCAGCTAAAGATGCTTTTGCAAGAAGCTGTCTTTCTGACGAGACAACAGGGGTTTCAGAAAGTATACGGTTGCGACAGCAAAGTAAAACTTAACTTTCTAAGATGTCGGAAAACTTAATTTTCTCCTGTTAAAATAAATGTATTTTGAGAGATTCACACAATCGAAAAGCAAGCTTTGTTGACAAAATGTAACACGTCGATCGCAAAGACTTCAACAATCAACCTAAGGCAATTCATTCATCAGTTTGACGTATGCTAGCATGAAAATGATATTACGCTAACCGAACATGATTTCTATTGAAAGGCAATATAATAGGGTACTGAATTGCGCTTGGTATTTTGTTAAGCCTTTGCATTCGTGTTCAAATACGTCTCACAAACAACTTTTCTTTGCCAAGAAATATTTTGTTTACATACACAACAATAGCGATTTTCATGTTGTCATTCGAAAATATTTGATTTACCATCCATCGGTGCATCCTGTTATCTTTAACGTCAATGCAGTCGCTATAACAGTACATCTCTAGCTCAACGGTGCCTGTTTGTTTCCCGAAAGTTAATCCCTCAGATTTTTTTAATTGGTGATTCAAATTGGCGATTCCTCACGAGACAAGATGCAAAATATAACCGTTTATAAAATGGCCGCGGGCAACAATCTTCTTTTGAGGCGATCTCTCTCTCTCTCTCTCTCTCCTCCTCTCTCTTTCTCCTTTTCTCTATCTGTAACTCTCTCTCATTATGTTACGGTCCTTCACAAATCTCACTAGTGTTGCTGGTAAAAATACCAAAGTCATCTTCTATAATTAAGGTCCATTCTCTTAATCTCAGAAAAGACAAGTGTTAAAGAGAGAGAGGTGTTTATATACTAAATTAACTTTTAAGCGTAAAAATGTTTCAACCGGCAAAAAGGAGCATTGTTAAATGGGCGGTGGCATTTTCTTGTAAATGTCCACTTCTACATGTACAGTATGATTCTATTGATTTTGTCATTCGTATAACTAAGATGATGCCAAGGGTACCCAAAATGTAGAAGTACATTTACCAAAAGTCATTCATATGGACAGGGCCAACCAACTGGAATCGGTTATCCGAATCTAAGCGTTTCATGGATAACTTATAGGCCTTCTAATCCAATCTTTAAATCACACCGTATGTAACGCTCTTCAAATTAGATTTCAGTCTCCTTTGGTTAATCACCCGATGCATATCATTCATATCATTTATGACTATCATTTATTCAAGTTTTGTACGTTATTTTTCATGAACATGTATTCTAAATTTTATTTATAATGTAAAGAGAGCCGTATTATCCAGTAATTTACTACCCTGTAATATTTTGTTGTTGTTGTAAATATGAATATATCAATTGCACTCTCAAAGTATATGTTGCCTTTTTTCAAGGTCTAATACTTACCGAATTATGCTAATAGTTACTTTTCATCGGATTTAAAAACTAATTACCGTCTACGCTATAATGTTAAATTAAAATATTATAATTATGCAACAACGTTTTTTTGAACGAAAAAGCAAAGCAAAATAAAAAAAGCAAACCATTATTTGATTAAAGGGATCCGGTAACTTTGTCTCAGATTCTGAAACAAAATTCAGGATTTAGCTCATGATGCAATGATAATTATAAACCTTTAGGTCAGTCAGGAACCCCATGACTTTTACAAGCCGATCGCCTGTCTGATTATCAAGATATTTATGATTGGAATTACAAATTTTGAAAACCGTTCGCCTGACGGTTTTCATAACACTACAGTCTATTGGGGAAAACGAGTATGGTAAAACCGGTCACTCAAAGATTTTTACTTTTTGAGGCACTTCTTGATCATTTTGAAACGCAATTTTTTTAGGGCTTCAATATTACACCATATCACAGACACTGATAACACGTAGGGCCGTGTATCTCAGATTTAACATTGTTAAACGATCCCTTTAAGAGGATACCAAATAATCAAGATTTTGTTATTAATATTATTATTATATATATATTTGTTAAACTATAATGTACCTCATTATGTTTAACAGGGCCTCATGGAGACCACCATTATTGGTCATAATGAGTCACCCTGTCTAAATATCAGAAATAAATAAATAAATAGATATTGCGAAAGACCAGCTTTTTTTTTATATGTTTCGTATATTTAAGTTTATTGTAATTCATTGTTTATACTAAACTATTTGTATTATTGTTTGCTAGCTGAACAGGCTACTCTGTGTAAGTATGGAATTTAAATAAGCACATAAATAAAAGTTACAAATTTAATTCTCATGTGTATGTACTTCATTATAGTGTCCTTTAGAAATTCAAATTTGTTAATATTAGTTTGTGTTTGTTCAACTATGTTAGGAATCCTGTGATACACTTTTATGTGATATTTTGGCCAGGAACTTTTATATTAAATCTTTGAGATTTTAGTGAAAACGTGGTTAATGCAGTTTAAAACTAACTTAATGTTAAATACCTAACTTGATATTGCCTTGCCAATCATTCTTATGGGACATGGATAACTGGTTTAGAGCGTTTGTTTTTTTAGGATGAAATTTAAAAAAAATAAACTGTAGTTTCGCTATGGGTTTAATACACAAAATCGGGCTGTTTTACGAATATCTATGATACATGTACGTAGCGCAATTTACTAACAATAATATCGGTTTCTGATAAAGCGCTTTACTAGTTAAAACGTACCCGACCTATGCGGTTAAAAAATTAATACCCCGGTCACTGGATTCTGTTACGATTCTAAACTTTACACTCTCCACTCCCTTGGGAGCATTCCAGCCAGTCGATCTTTTATGGGCGCGAACATGCTAATCCATCCACATTGACGTCCACATCCTACCATGGATCGATTTAATACGTGACAAGGGAATTTGTTTGTTGCCTTATCACCCTATGATGGATAATAATTATGGCAACGTTTACCTTTCTGTTTGTAATAAATATTAATTAAATCGGACACTTGATATTTGTTTTAAATAGCTTTTGAATAATTATTGGCATCGCTTCCCCGTCATTGACAAGGTTTGAACGCAATTTAGATCACACAGTCACGCGACTCAAACATATACAACGGATACGTCATGCATTATTCATAGATCACTGCTAAAGGGGGATAACGATGATGTTAAGCAAGGTGGATTTAGACTCAAAACCGTTGAATCGGTAATCAAGTTGAACATCTCTTGGTGTCCTCAGATATTTTTAGACAATTTGTTATTAAAGTCCAAGTTTTTCCTGTTTTTCAAATTTTGTAGAATCCATAAAGATAAAATCAAATAAAGCGTTTGAGATTGTATTTCTGTAATCTGTAAAAGAGTTATTTTGAAAGTAAACAATAATTGCTGGCCATTTTGTTTCGACACGTTTGTCATCATGAATTTTATTGACTTAGAAATTTCACATGGTATTAAATTTATATCATAATCTTCGCAAAATTCATCAATTTCAATTCATATTTATTTCATTTCCAAGATAAAAAAAGGTATTACATTTTTAAAAATAAATAATTCATGTTTCTTGGTAACTATACAAATACACTTTGCACATAATAAAATTATTACAAGAAATTCTTAATTTCTGAGGAAATTGGGGGATCCACTAAGAAGCTTGCAGTTTGTGGATCCCCCATCCATAATGTTTCATAAATTGCATTTGTAGGGTTCATGATATGATTTTAATAACGTTTCCATGCGGGATTTAGATGCTCTCTTGATAATTAAACGAAGTAATTTGGTCGTAAACTTTTATTATCATTATTATTCAACTTCGATTCTATTTAATCTGAATTTAATTTTTGAAAACATGTCTAGTAATACCAATGCATTGAGGTTACTACCCCCTAAATATAATTTATGTCGCATGGGGCAAGTGTGCCACAGTTCTCAAAACATGGCCTAAATGCCGATCAAAAATTTGACTTAGACATGTATGATGATATTCATGTGGACATTTCAATTGGCATTCGTTTAATTCACATTCCCGAAAAAATATATCACGAATTGAAATTAAACTAGACATATAATACTTGTTTGGAACAAGTATAGGTGGGCTGGTCAACTCAAATTTGAAAACAAAATAGAGCAAAAATAAGCGAGAAACTGCTTATAAATTTTTAATAAACAATATCATGTAGATTCATTACGTGAACGAAATTCACCTTCTATAGTCATAACACGCAAATTGTGAAATTTCTGACATGAGGCCTTTAATCGAAATTTTCACTCTGATGACGTCATCAAAATAAAATTCCTATTTTTAGTTCGAAGGCCATTATGATGATGTCAAACTATTTTTAATAGCCAAATGAGACATCAAATCATATTTCCGACTCATTCTCTATCAAAATATGAAAAAATATTGGGGGTCCAGTTCCATCCCAAAGAGCTAAAATGGAATTTGTATAGGCATGTTTTTGCCCATATATGCTATGTATTACAAGAGCTCGCGCGCATGGACATTTATCTTGAATGGACGCTCATCTTCTTATTAATGGTCATAAAGAGATAAACATGGTATCAAATTGTTCGAGAAAATATGAGAAACATCATGAAAGGAAAAAAAATGGCGATTCTATGTTGTGTAATGGTGTAACGCGCGAAAACGCGCGCGCATGCGTGTGCGCGATTTTTTATAAAATGCTTAAAATGACCTGAAACGTATGCAAAATAAATTTGAGACGAATTTGGGCATTTGAAATTTTTGCGCGCGTACTGACGCGCGGACGTACGCGCATGCGCGCGTTTTTTGACCTGAAATTAACCGGACTGATATTGACCTTGATCATGATAAATATGAATGAGAAATAACTTTTGGTTATGAAGATATGATCATAAGTTGATTTTCAGAAAAATTCACAAAATGGCGCCTAGATGACGTCATCAGTCAAGGTCAAGGTTGAAAACCTTACCTTGTTTTGTCCATATGCCTATACATATGTGTGCCAAATTTCAAGATATTTGGTTGAACCATTTCAAAGTTATCTTGTTCACAAAAAAGTGGTTCAAAATAAAAAAATAAAAAAAATAATAAATAATAATAAAGGCAATTTTAACAAAATTATAAGGTGGTCTGTATTAGATACAGCCCACCTGATAAAATTTTTCATTAAGTATAGTGATCTTTGCATGACTTGTTTCAAAGTTTTTTCCAGATTTTTCACTGCTCCCAGGAATCCCTGCACATCGTAATTATACAGTAATCATGGCTTGAGGCATCTAGCAAAATAGACATTGCAATAAAAAAATTCTCGATAAACCACAGCCTTAAATGGTGGCTCAACGATTCTCTATAAATAACTACACCTGAAGATCTCATATCCTAAGCAGATGCTACCATGAAAATGGAAAATAAAAACTGTCAAAATAAAACGTTGGATATACGCATGTATGACGAGCAATGGTCTATAAGACAACCAATAATGATGATGATTTGATATAAATAGCTTGATCATGTCATTTGTTTTTACTTAAATGGAATATTTTCTCTTCGAAAGAGATTCGAGATAAATTGTATAATTAAATGAAATTGCTATGCATAATAATTATGCATTCATAATCGAACGAATTAATGTTTCATGGTAAGTAACCTACGTCATTCTATATTTCTATTTATCATTATCATCAGATATATTATTATAAGTAGTAGTAGAAGAAGTAGTAGTAGAAGTAAGAGTAGTAATAGTATAGTAGTAAGTGTAAAATTAGTAGTAGTAGGAGTAATAGAAGTAAAGTAGTATAGTAGTAGTATTAGTAGAAGTAGCAGCAGTTAGTAGTAGAGTATTATTATCATAATCATTCGTCCTTGCTCATAACCCCATAATAATGACCCGACACGAAATAGACAGACGTCAATGGCTTGAGAGGTGAAAATTCCGACATGAAAGTAAAAATATTCATCACCCACTTCTAAACTGATTCACGCAGCCGTTACACGTGCCTCTTGTTTTCATTTCAGGACTTTTAATTTTGAAGGGATTTCCTTTTCACAAATAAGGTCCATTTATATTCATAGCGCTTAAAGGATGAGCAATATACTCCTACACATTAAACTATATCTTTATAACGTGACATTTATTACCTCAGTTGAGTGGTTCAACCGATTGAAATACAAAGCAATATTGTGTTTTTTTTAAGTAAATGAGCTTGGTAAATGTCATCCAAGCTGTTACGTTTGTTCTTTTTGTTGAGTAGGTCAACCGATTCAAATACACATCAATATATTTTGTTTAAGTAAATGAGCTTGGTAAATGTCATCCAAGCTGTAATTATTATTATTTATTTTTGTTACATTCTTTTGAAATGAATGGAGAAAAAGGAATTGCTTCACCTCTTAAAGTTTCTAATACTTTTGGAAGGTTCACCCTCCCAAAAAGAAAAGAAGTCTTTCATTTGTTTTTGTTTGCATCCATTGATTACAAAATAAACAAGGGGAGACGGGAGGGAGCCAGGAAGAAGGAGTAGACGGAGAACAACAAAACAGAAAATTAGACAATGTTTTATCAAATTCATCAATCATTTGCACGAAAATACAGATTTTTCCACTTTCTTATAGATAGCATACCACAACAAACAAACAAATACAACGAATGCCCGGCGGAACTTGAAGAGGGGGGCAAAATGAAAAAGAGGGAATTCAAACTGAAAGAACTAAAAAGGAATAAAAATTGTGATTTATTTAGGATTGTATTCGCCCTATTACACAGGTTAAATTGTATTAGGAACGAATTTCAGAGCGGTTAACAAGCAAAAAATCTAAATCTCTGTCGCTTTGCCCCTTCGCACATGTTGCTTCAGGATCGCACCCCATTTTGGGATATAGTTTATGAATTGCGCTTTCAGGGGTTCAAAATAATACTACTAACTAGTAGTTATCGTTGCTTGTATCCCTATCTTATAAGTTTCATCAGCATTTTACTAAATATATTGCAGCCTAGTTGGTAGGATAAAGCGTATAAAAGCTTTGCAATGATTCAAAAGTCGAAAGAAATCATTATCTTCGATTGCTTAACTAACATCCACTCGACAAGATTATATCCTGTATTTTCGTTTAATTTGAGGGGCGCAACCGCTTTGATCTTTCTTTGTCTATGTAGATTAGAGTATTGCTTGCACCTTCGAATAAATAAAGAAACAAAGCTGAAGAATTGCCAAAACATTTTCGGGCGTTATTATGAGCAAGATGAGCAGCATATCTTTTACCGAATACTTAATATTTTATCCTTCTCTTTAGTCTACTTCATACATTTCCCCACTGAAACTGATACTAATATTAAACAAGAAAAAGGATCAGATTGAGATAGAGGCCTTTTTGTTAAAGAAAAGAAAAGGTAGAGAAATTGATATCATACTTTCTGAATGCCAATGCCTTTAACTCTTTGCAAACTGATATGGGTTAATTGCCTTGGGTTATACGTGCAGGTTTGGGAGCTGTCCAAAGAAAATTGATATGGCGCACCCATGGCGTATCTGGACCTTGGCTCCAGGGTCGTTAGGAGGGGGGGGGGGGGGGATCGCAAACGATACGAGCTATAAATACTGATCCAGGATTATTTTATCTTCAAATGGCCTCATTTGCGTCGAAGGGGGGGGGGGGGGGGGAGGCATCGGTGTTCTTTTAATCCATGTCTTCATACTTTGCAAGTTAGGATTTTGTTTGCTTTTTTGTTTTGTTTATCGATTGTATTGTCACAAGCAACAGTATGATGAGAAGTAAAAGCTATGGGAGAGCGAGCGAACAAAAATGGCCTTATTCTCTTTTTCTTGAAAGCATTTGGACAGGTTTTATTTTTTTAATAATTAATCTATGAGCTATTATTTATTAGTATGTTTAAAAATGTTCAAGATTCCATTAAACCTTCAAAATAAAATAAGAGTGGTGTTTCAAACTCATGTCAAATATTCGTGCGAGGTCAAGAGAGAGGAGGGGGTTAAATTGCTCCTGCGCACCCGCTTCCTATATGCTGATACCCCCCCCCCCCCCAACCCCCACCTGGGACCCATCATTTCGGAGAAAGCCAAGGATATTTAAACGATTAGCACGCTGTCGGAATAAAGATCACAGAAATCCATGCAAGAGGTTTACGTTTGGGGAATGCTCGATCTAACTGAGATGTGAAACTATATATCAAAGCTTTTAAAATCATCTGAATAATATCACCTGCTCGTCCTTTGAATCTTGGAAGGTTTGCATGAAATATATCATCACGTCGTCATTTGCAGACAATATTGCTTCATTTAAATTATTGCAAATAGTAATCATTGCACGATGATAATTGAGAAAACTGATTTTTTTTTTGTATTCAATCCGAAGGCGGCCACAAGGATTTTTTCCATGCAGACATTAATTATTTGCTCAATGTGCAGTGAAATTCTATCGACATCGTCAAATGAAGACAAATTTCTGTTTGACTTGTTGGTTGGTTTAATGAATAGAATTTCATCATGCTTTAACCTCTCTTGCGACATCATGTTTTCAAAGAGGTGTAGCAGGTTTCAAAGAAAATGAGCATGCACGGGAGCATGCATGTTGAAAAGATTTTTTCCCGCCCGTTTAAATCATGGAAATATAATGTATATCGAACTTTTTTTTGATTAAATTTTCTTTTTAAATTGACCATTATTAAGCATTATGTCGACATGATATTCCCATCTACACATTGCTCTGAAAACCTCTAACTCTCTATCCATCATTTACCCCCCCCCCCCTCTCTCTCCCTCTCTCTCTCTCTCTCGCTCTCTCTCTCTCTATATATATATATCTCTTCTGATTTCTGCGGCTCCCAAGATCTATTCCATCTCAACCGAGACATTCTTGATTAACCGTGATTAGGCCCCAAACAAAAATTGTTTGGTTGTCCTCGATTGCTATTCTGGAGTAGGGGCGGGCGGGCGGATTTTTTTTTTGTGAATTTTTTACTTTATTTTTTTAAATTTTATAATAATAATTTTGTTTCCAAAAAAAAAAAAATTGAGATTGTCAAGCATTTAAACAAACAAAGTCTATAAAACACTTTGATATGGTAAAAGACTAGTTTAATGTACAATGAATATCAAAACCAACACAGAAAGTATTTTGGGCTTTGAAATACAGCACCTTTTAAATCTCCATTGAACTACTTATAGCTACTTGCGCCCTCTATGTAGCAAACAGTGCCTAATCGGTGACCATTGGTCCCCCATTATCCTCTTTATCTTATATTAACTGAGAGCTGATTTGATGAGATAACCACCTGTCCAGTGACCTTGCAGGGTGGTCTAATCCCTCCTGTAAACTAGTACAGATGGGCTTTAAAATGAGTTTAAGAATGCTCAGAACCTGATTTGAATGAACGGCATTTTGACATAGAAAAATAAAAATGGCAAGTTTAATAAATACCTAATTGCGTACTGAAAAGACCAAACTGGCAACGGGACGCATTTTGATCCTTGCAAATGCATCAAATGGTTTGTTTGGCATTTAAGATTGCTACCCCCCCCCCCCCCCCAAAAAAAAAAAAAAAAAAAAAAAAAAAAATACAAGCGGCCCGAAAATGACGAGCGGGCGGTCGAGGACAACCAAATGATTTTTTTGGGGGCCTTATGGGGCAACCAACAAGGCCACTGAGCAATCGCGGTTGAGGCAAACAGCCAATCACTCACATCCATTTTCTCCAATATAATTTAACATACTATCTTCCTTTAAGATCGAGGGAACAAGAGAAAGAGGGTGAGAGAGTGAGATATATATATATATATATATATAAAGAGAGAGAGAAACCGAGAGAGAGTGAGAGATAGTGAGAGAGAGAGGGGAGATATATTTATATATATATATAAAAAGAGAAAGAGAGAGACAGAGAGAGAGAGAGGGGGGGGCTGTAAACTCGTGGCTCGACAGCAATCGCACAAGGCAAAACATTAACAAGATTAGCTCCGCGTGCATTTAGTTCAATTGAAATGAAATGGGTGCAAAGTGAGTGTAATTTCGACGTTTTGCCTCAAATCTACAACACGATAGCAACAGATCATTGCAACTCATTTTATATTCATGGCCTCACTCAGTCCATACTTCGTAAGATTGTGGGAGGAGTCACCCGCGCACATCTCTGATTTGTAGATCAGATTCTTTGACCTAAGCCATGGACGGTGTTTGAAAAACATTGATAAAAGTACTTGACTAGATCTTACCCATCCAAAGCTCATCCTGATGCCCGCAGGCTCGTGTTTGTCAGTGGGATTTGTTTAGATGCACTCTTTAAACATGACCTCACACGATGTTGATCCCTGTCTGCTATAAAGTGAAGCTGCATGCGATATGAAAGCTTTCACCATGCAGTAGAACATCACTTTCACTAGCCGTTACTTGCCCAGCTTCGAGGCAGCAGGATCTCCGGCCATTCTTCTTTACTCTCCAATCGACATTGTTCCATTCTTGGTAAGTTGCTGAAAGCATTGCTGTCCAGATATGTTCACATCTGCACCTGATAGATAATACCCAAGTCACATCAACCAGAACGATGACAGACCCAACAAAAATTTGCATTACACCGAATTGAATCGAATGGAATCGGTTTGCTGGTGTGACTCGGGTATAGTTTACACGATTGTGTATGATTATGTTTTCTGCAAGCCCGCATAGTTTTACAAAATAGTTCATGCTGCTGTAAACTTGAGTAAGGTGGAAGAAAAAAGTTTATTGACTCATTTTTGTCTGTGACGCTAGAAATGTTCTTTGTTTTCACTTGTTTCACGTACCGTAAAGTTATAATAGTTAAAGTAATGTTTTTATATCTTATAACACCTTTCGAGGCACATTTTATGTAGAAAAACTATTTTAACTGGCGTTCATAGAGCTAAAAATTTAATCTAGCTTTTAATTATGTTCATATATTATTTTGTATGTATATTATATTATATACACTGTTTGTCATAAACGTGAAATAATTTGTTTAAACCCCAGTTTATGGAATGGTTTTGACAATGATTTATTCCTAAAAGATCTAGATAATAGTATACATTCTCAGATTGTCTTGAATACTACTTTGCGAGTGTTTGTTTTACGTGACTGCTAAATCATCAACTAGGGGACCTACGGCCTTAAGTCATAACTGATAGTAATGAGGATCAAAGCCTCACAAAAGGGCACTATAATATAGCACAGTATCGACACGGTTTTGATCATGGTGCCTCACAGTAACAAGGCCATTGCTTAGCCAATGAATCATGACTGTACACAGCAGGGCCTAGGGCACGGGGCTGCCCCACAAATACAAAAAGAAAAAAAGAAAAAAGAAAGAAAGTGCAATTAATTATCAATAATTTATTGCATTTTGCCCCGATCCCCAACAGAAAAAATTCCTCTATGTGGCCATGGCTTGAACCATAATGCATTGCCCTACAGATGAATTTTTCTGGTCGGGTATCGGGGAAAAATGCAATGAATTCAAAATTCAAATTCATTTTGGAGCAACCAGATTAGTATTTCGTTCATTCAGTTGTGTCCAATTTTCCAATGATTCCCTTTAAAAATATTCAAAGTGTGTTTTGCAAAGAAATGTTATATGTAAAAAAAAAATAACGGTATAGTGTCCACTTTCATTCTTTTTAGCTGTGTAAAAATGATTATTTAGTAATATGAAGCATGCAATATTATACATAATTTTAACAAACGAATTCGTTTTCACTGGGTGCCTGCCGTAGCAAAAAGCAGATATGACAAAAGTCTTAACTCCGTTTCGTTGACAATCAGCCATGCATGAAGACTCTCATCTACGGCTGATTGTCAACGAAACGGAGTTAAGTCTTTTGTTAATTTCGTTTATTGATACGGCAGGCAGCCAGTGAAAATGAATGCGTTTAATATAATTATGGAAATGCAAGCACTACTTTAAACAAATAGAACTTTGTCATTCCTCGCTTTGATTGAGGTGTCATATGAAAGGGCAGAAACTCAACTTTCTAGAAATGTGAATTTTTCTTCGAAATTCAGATACCGCCCGCCAAATTTATTTTTGGTTTCCTTCCTTCAATTTTTTTTATAATCACTCATGCGTGAAATATGCATTATCTGAGTAGCATCACATGAAAGAGGAGACTCTAAGCTTTCCAAATATGTATCATTCATTAATTATAGTTGTGATTAAGTTATGATAGAACATCGATACTTCTCGGTTTCGTTTTTTCTGGGACGCACTGTATATCATAATTTTCATGGTCGTTGTACACTGCAGTGACCATGGGTAATCCATAGTCTTCTCAGAAGAAGCCGCACATCAGAAACGTTGTTCACTGTCATTGAGAGTATGCAAAATACTCACTTCCACAGCTCAGGTGCATGATGCAAACGTATCTAACAAATCAGTACGAAAATGTCTTCAATGGTGTTCGTTATTTATTACACATTCGATAACATTTTGTTATCTTAATCACTTCAGACTGTTAACGACAACATTTATCCACATGTGACATGGCTTCAATCACATGTGTTGGAGCCTTGTTGATCTTATCACTTAATATCACTGGCGCCATTTTCATCAAAGTTGTTCATTATTGTAATGCAAGTACGAAGTACCAAAATTGGCGATGAAATAAACTCCTCATTCAAAGAACGAAATAAAATATATTCTTACAGAAACAGTGTACTTAATATGTTTCACTGTATATATATTGCATCAATAATAATAATATAATCAGTAAACACAAGTCGATTGGAAAATGCAACATCCTGTTAATACAAGAAGCCATTCTTTCTGAAAATTGCATTATTTGAAAATTCACAATTTCCTTTTTGTAGGTTGAGTATTGACAAGTCTGGTGAAATCACACCAAAGTCAATACATAAAGAAGGCTTGACATCGATTCAAAGTACAGGTTTCAAAGATACTCGTTCTTACTAAGTGCCTGCCTAAAACGACTTCCTTGTCAAGTAAAAAGCTCAACGAGGCACGAGGTGTATACGACTGTGATAAATATTGACATAATCATTAGGTATTTCTAGGAAAGGTATGATAAAGATTTTTTTTTTCCCATGATCATCCTTCTCGTATTTGTATCGCTTATATTCTTACTGTTGTGAATATAATAATCTTTATGCTCCACTCTCTATCTTGCTTTTTTTCTTAATGCGCTGTAAATATTTTAGATTTTCACAAGGAAGTATTTTGTTATTGTCAATATAAGCTTTATAAGTAATATCTTTGAGATATGCCATATTTTTAAAAGAAATTGTAACCTAGTAACACTTGAAGTGATTGCATTGGTTAATCGATGAGGGTGATTGAAATAGGAGGGAGGCGATTATTGGATAAAATATATAGGGAAATTAGACGGCGGTACTATAGGATTTCACAATTTCGTCGTGTTTGGCAAGATAGATTTGATTTATTTATCAAATATGAGTATTTGATCCTTACAGCTATTACCCACTTTTTTTTTCTTTTTTTTTAAATCTGTTTCTGAACTACAGTATATAAATTGCAATGTGATATAACCCCGAAAAGATTTGTGAAAACTGATACTTTTAAAACTATTAGGTTCACATGCAACGATATCATGTCGCGTGTGGTACGTAGATGGGGTTATCCATTTTCATTTTACCTATTTTGTTTACAACAAACGGTAGCAGAACATAAAAGGAATGCAGGCACATAATATTGTCACAGTTTTCTTTAAATACACTTATATCTACGAGCTGTAAATATTGTATAAATTAAATATAAATGCTGGTGGTTGCATGAATTGAGTCTATTGACTACATAAAACAAACTGTTCATAATTTGTTTGTAAGTTAGTATCATGTTGCTTTCTTTTACAGATTTCAACAACAAAAATCAAGGACTTATGTGAATGCAACTTGATAACTTAATAAAACAATGGACAGCTCGTAAGACAATACCAGGATCTTCCTATAGAATTTGAAAATATTTTCCCAATTTGATTGCAGTGAAAGTGTATAGAAGCGCCAGTTGTTAGCGCTGTTAAAGGGATAGTTGAGTTCTGTTTTCAGACCGCAAATGCCGCCAGAGTGCATGGTTATTGCTCTTATTCTTATCTATGACATATTTTATAGTGCCATTTTACAACCTAAAATTGCTATGAAGGTAATTTTAGACCCCAAAATGTGTGAAATTTAGCCAATAAGATCATACCATTTCAGCTCAACTTTAAAAAAAAACACGGTGACCGTTAATTCATTATTTAATTGAAAATAACAATACATGAGCCTGCTAATTGTGGGTAATATAAGCAACACGAAAATTCTAACAAAAAAGCCAACAAGATCATTGGCTGAAATACGACGTAAAAGGTATTATTTCGTTTTTTCAACGGGTTTTTCAAATTTGTCAAAATATCTAATATTTGTGGTGGTACACAAGTATTAGAAATCGTTATATTTCAGCCGTCTCTGAACCGATTTTGATCAAACAAAGATGATTTTGACATTTAAATATTATATTCTTTCAAATTTGACACTCAGTTTTTCATCATCTCACAACAAATTATTTTGTGTAGCGCCCTCTGCAACAAAACTCAACTATCCCTTTAAGCTTATTTATCTACGTTGTATTTGACGGCACTGTCTTCTTCTGTCCTGGATGAGAGCCAGCGGCAATAGCTGCTTAGCCGGGTATCCTAGCCGCAGTCTCTAAAGACCTTATACAATCCATCAAAAAGTCCAAACTGGCATCGTATTTCTAATCCACTTTAATTCATGTCCTTTCTAGCTGCTAACCATCTAAATATTATTCTTATATACAATGAAGTCATTACAATACCTTCGTAGCTACATTTCTGCGTTTATACATTTTTTCACGTTGAGAATTACCGTTTAAACTATGTGGCATTGACCGCACAGTTCTTGATATACAATTCTGAAATTCTGTTTTGTACCATTTTGATTTTAAACTCGGCATGAAGTTGTAAAAGAAAAGTAGGACAAAGTTTTAAGAATCAGAGAACATCATATGAACAACTTTATTACGTAATAATATTACGGTTGGATGAGGCTTTGATAAAGACAGTGAATAACGGAGTTTCATCTACATTGTGTTTTTTTTATCAATATAGTCAATTTATGATGGTGTTTATTACACCAGATAATTACATTATGATAATGTTTCAGCAACGCGAGATGTAATGTTCGACTTTCGAAGTGAGTTCACTCCACCTTATGAATCTAAAGATGTTTTCATAACAACCATGTTCAACAACATTTCTATTCGGGGCACCAATATTTTGAAGGTGACAATGAAACTCCTACGCAAATTTGTTTAAAATTCTGTTTGCTCCCGACAATTCATAATTATTGTTTGTCTCGGAATAAAATCACTTGTTAATCACAGCCTGGTGGCCGAAAGCAAGAAATTTAGTTAGGTTCATGTATAAAAACATATCGACAATGATATCAACCCCCTTTATCATAATTATGTCATGCAAAAAAAAAAGAATAACTCCTAGATTTCTGTTGACGCGGCTTATTTTTTAACTATTTACTGACAAATTGACTGAACGTTAAAAAGGTTTAAAAAAATTAAAGGTGCTACTTAATACTTTTTTAAATGAAAGTAGCAATATCATATGTAATTTTGTCTTAACTTTGTAATAAAAACTATACAGGAGAGATTTAAGGCAAATTATAAGCATTCAGTGAGCGATAATGAGTTTTTACTTTCATTTAGAATAAGAAATATCTTCACACCGCGAATGATTCTAAAACCATAGATATTATCCAAACTTTGAGGAATTGGTTTATATACAATAATTATTTGCAAACCATTGTCCAAAATAGTATTTTTTAACGATCAAATAGTGTTTTTTCGACATGTCTTTTCCCAAAATTGAAAAAGTTTCCTTTGGGGTAGAATGCGCGAAGTCCATCTCAACTTTGCAGATGAGTCTTTAGATATATCAAAAATATATAGGTATAGCCAACAGGGATTGTCCGTGACTATCACAATGAAAGAATATTATGGTTGGTATCAGAACGGCATTGTAATTTAAGATGAATATAGATTCAGGAATCAAAATAGCATACACCTACTTTCTATGTCTTTCCTTATAACAACAAGGTCATCTATATCACAAAAGTGATTTATAAGTTGCCGCATCCGAAAGAGTAAAATGTTTTTAAACCGACTTAATGCGTATTGATAGTAGAGAGTATTTGTATACTGTTTTACATGTACGGTAGGCTATACACAAATGTCCTTGAGCATATCATTGTACCATACCTCTGTCGGTACGTTAAAGGAATTGAAATGAATTGAGTTAGATCAAATTTACTCGTCACATTTAAATTCCCACCAAAGAAAAACATGTACAATCAAAATACATTTTCTACAAAGACATTAAAATATTTCAACTTGAACAAAATCACACAATAATGAAGAGTGGTTAGGTCCTCAGGAAGTAATACAGAGATGCTCTGTAAAGTAACACAAAATAGATGCATGTCTTGTCAAAGATACTGTATAAGGGACTGTTAAAAACACACACACGAGATTGGGTTATCTGAAATGATTATACGCTAATATATATAGCTGATTAGTACTCAATTATATCAATTATAATCTTTCCCCGTGTAGGCCTACATAATCAGTCCTTATGAGTTTGAGACGGTCATTATGCTTGGGGAAAGAAAAGTACGTAATAAAACGCGTGAGATTGACTGATATTCGATATGGGTACATAATAGGTTAACTGAAATAATAAAATGAATATGACGGCTAAGTATTAAGTAAATTGACACAAAATACAAGTACATGCATGCCCTGCCGAATATACTGGTTAAAGGGCAGTAAATAACACACACACACATACACACGCACACACCTACACACGCACGCGAGTAATTACATGATTAGGTTAACTTAAATATACGCTAAATTTTGCGAGCGAACGAAGTGATCGAAGAAAAAACACATTACCATCTCTGAAATGTTATTTTCTCATCAAAATAACCAAAGTGATATACATATTTCGGCATCTTGTGGTTACTGATACTTCGTTTCCTTGAAGTTGACGTCACTTCAAAATATATTTTGAAATATAACTAAAATAATCTCACGGCACCCCGGTTGAAAAACGCTGTACTAGAAGGTCAAGATTTGAGAGGGTAGATTGACTCGGCCTGGAGGGGATACACCCACTTGACCCTTTAGAGAAGGAAAATGTTGCATTTTAAATTGAAACAGACACATACATACCTTCTCTGTCAACTCTCTGTCTCTCTTTTCCCGTATGTCATCTATCTTTCGCTCTTCTCTCCATTTCTCTCCCCCCCCCCCCTCTGCTGTACACTACATCAGGGATGCAGATCGGATCACCCCAAAACATTCTTGATAATAATAATAGTGTAATAATAATAGTTTAAACTTATAAAGCGCACACACCGTCCAGGAACGCTCATGGCGCTAGCTCAGCAACAGTTCTCTTTAATACAAGTAAAGTAAATGTTTATTTTTGACAACAAGGCACATCACCACAAACACCCCCCTAAACAAAAATGTGCAATATTCACACATGTCAATCCCCAGCTCCGCCCGGCGCCCTCCAGCCGCTCCGCCCACCGACAATAATTAATGCACCTCTTTTGACAAATTTTATTTAAGACTTATCATATTAATGATTCACATAATATTTTAATCTTTGAAGGTTGCTTTTGAGCAATAAATTTTCTAATATTATTTTCTTTACTTTCTTTCCTTTCCTTCATCACTCCCTTCACTCTCACCTCTTTCCCCCGTTCGATTGGGGTTGGGGCACATGCCCTTTGTGCCCCTCTCCGTATCTACGTCACTTGTGTTTAGCGATTAATCCGTACGTGTTTTTTTATGAATTACATTGTATTACACTACAGGCAAAAAAAATTATAAAATATAAAAGTATGGTATTGTATTACCTGACTAAATACAAGAAATCGGGTTAGGGAAATTACTTCGAATCTCCGAATATTAACATTATATCAAATGATATAGAAGCAACGATTAATTGCATGAGGTATGAGAAAATGTAAGTGTTGTTATCGCGGTTACAAGTCATCGTGAAATCTCTCTTTATAAAAACGATTGATCATTGACATGACTCCTCTGGAAAGTGAAAATAGAGTGAAAATTCGCTCTTTTCTTTCTTTTTAGAGAGCCAAAGAGAATTAAAACGTGTTCGGGTGCATAAAAAGGAAGTTTCCCATAGTTTTCCTTGGCGTTGGGAGGTTTTAAATCAGTATTGGATATTTCTTCCTCTCCTACTTCAGCTTCTATAATTCTTATTATGGGGATACACCGCAGGATCCAACTTAAAGTTAGGATGTAATGCTGGGGAGCAATATAATGCTATTGGATTCCGC
The DNA here is from genome assembly GCA_035222895.1 of Strongylocentrotus droebachiensis. Taxonomy (NCBI): domain Eukaryota; kingdom Metazoa; phylum Echinodermata; class Echinoidea; order Camarodonta; family Strongylocentrotidae; genus Strongylocentrotus; species Strongylocentrotus droebachiensis. Next base: position 145,968 of record JAVYIG010000131.1, on the reverse strand, counting down.
TCGTATGCTGATATCATAAATATATCTTGATACAAACTTTGATATACAATGAACTACTCTGTCTTTTTATCGTTTATTCTAAGTTTATTCATTGCGGACTACGCCTGGGTATCTACCAGATATAAATTGAGCGATGCCAATTTTACGGTCAGCAGTTCATTTTTAACCTCTTTTGGGTCTCACTTAATACTTCCCACTTACTTTCCCTTGTAGTGAGCACTATTTTTTATTTTATTTTTTTTATCCTCGAAAATTTGAAAATTTGCACCACCCCCCCTTGAGCGCCAGGTGGGGGGGGGGCATCCCCCCAGAAAGCTAAAAATCACGTGTTTTTACATGCATTTTTCCAGGGGGGGCCGGGCTCCCCCTGGATCCGCCACTGATACACGTACAGCTTCGCCTGGTATATACTTCATATTTTCAAGAAAGTGGCTGCGCCCATGTCATGCTAAAAGACATTATATCATGTAAAGAATATCTTGTGCAATTTCGTAAGGAATATTGTACATCAAAGGACATTCATACATCTCATTTTTCAGAATACCTTCACTTATTCTTTGGGGCTAGTTTTCCTTTACCTTTTGCATGTCTTCGTGCTATTTAAGGGAGCGCATGATAAGATATTGGACAGTTAGAGTAGAATTAGAAATAGCTCGTATTGCATAATTTATATAAAAATGATTTGTAAGTCTGCGAAAATGTAGGGGTCAGTTTCCTAGGCTCATTGAGTCTTTCGTAACAACCATTAAGGAACGTCAGGCCTCTATGACCAATGATTGATCTCTCTAAGCTGATGACGTTAACGATATTTCATTGAAAAGAAACTATCTGAAAAATTGAATAAACTAAATCGGATTAGCAGCCGGCACTGAAGAATTTTGTACGACCACTTGGCATTATTACATTATGGTTTATGGGCAACGGACGTATGAAGATTATAAGGGAGGGGCGAAAGAGAGAGAGAGAGAGAGACAGAGAGAGACAGAAAGAGACAGAGAGAGAGAGAGAGAGAGGGAGAGAAGGAAGGGAAGGAGGGGAGGAGGACGGTGAAAAGAGTGGGAGAGGGGGAAAGAATAGTAGGAGAGAGCGAGAGACAGAGGAATGGATATACAGTCCTATAATAAATTAAATAGATTTTACAGGATAATGATAAACGACTATAATAGCATTAATGATAAAGGTTCATTTATTAAGTAGTACTACGGAAGCAATAATTCCAATATACTCGTTTAAGTGATAGCTTCTGTTATGTAAAGGTCCTCGAAAATATTCAAAAATTCTTCCAGATAGTAAAATGGTCCATTCTGTGATAATTTGATACAGAACTTATGACCCATTTCATTGCGATATTATAAATGAGGTTAGTTGCTTTAACTAATCATAACCAGTAGTGATCACATGCATAATCATCTCAGTCGGTTGATCTTGTTAAAGCTCCACTGCACTACTTATAGCTACATGTACTTGCGCCCTCTATATAGCAAACAATGCCTAATCGGTGTCCATTGGTCCCACATGGTCCCCCTTGTCTTATGTTAATTGAGAACTGATTTAATGAGATAACCACCTGTCAGTGACCATGCAGGGAGGTGTAATCCCTCCTGGCTAAACTAGTGCGGAGGGGCTTAAAAGGTACTATGTCCCATTTGCAGGCAAAACGAATGAAAAGGTTTAATTCCAACGGCATTTGAAAGACAATACTACTTTAGAACTTTCCTCAAAACGAAAGGACTTGAAAATGGCTTTCAGTGTGAAACTAACGACCATTATTTGTCTAATCGACTTAAATGATTGCAATTACCTAAGCAGTAGTCTGATTTTCAGACTCTTTTACCGAAGGGTCGTACGTTTTGTGCTGCACAAAGATTCAATCAGTTTAATTTTGGCCATCACAAAATAGTGGGTTATTGATGTAAATAAATGCTCATGTACCTGTTATAGCTCATTTTATGTACGTTATTACCAAAGAAATAAAGACAGTCAGTCACTCAATAGTGTCTGACAGTGAAGTCTAGACGGTAAACGGGTTTCCTTGTATGATTTGAATACTTGGAAACTGCTAATGTTTAAATTTCACAGATAGGAAATACATGACATATTCATAATTCCTACAAAGCTCTACAAAATTTGATGTTGGCTGCAAAAGGGACATAGTATCTTTTAACAAAATGTAAATGGTTCTTGGCATTTTGTCTGTCGAAATCCGTGACGCATTCGTCTCAGATTGTGTAATAAGTTTATCACAGGATATAACACCATAAACTATTTTGTATAGATATTTTGGTGCAAGTTACAAGTTATGCTTAGTCACCAAAGAAGGCATGCATCTTCGTAACATTTTCAGGAGTGCCGGCTTTTGTCCCTAGTATATTATGCATCCATTCCCTATCCTCTTGCGCAGATTTACCCAATAAAACCAAACTTTATGATTTTGTTTTGTTTTGATACACCGTATGTGTAGATTGACGAGACAGATATGTTATTAGATCCAAATAACCCAGTCAAACATATTCATTGCAGTTGGTTGCTATGAAATGGAAAATGATTGATTTTCCTTTTCCGCACTCACGATCACGGTTACTATGCGGAATGGCGCCACAGACGATCAGCATGAACAAATTTAAATGCGCATTTTCTCCGCATTTTCTCCGCATTTTATGATATTCAGAAGTCTCTGTATTCGTTGTTTTCAAGTTTACGTCCAAAGTGTTGGGAGCCCAAAACAATTTGATGGCAAAATTTCACTTCAATTGTATGTATTAATTTTTTGGTGTGTAAAATAACAACTTCTAGTCTTCTTTATTTTTCTCATGATATATACATCTTCACATTTCCAACATTTTTCACATTTCCAACATTTCCCTCCATTTCTGGAGGGATATAGGCCTACATGGTTTTCTACATGAGATATTTTCTTCAATAGATCTGTAAACGATATTGTCACTTCAATTGTATAATTAGGTGAAAGAGGATGATAATTAACACTGAATTCTGCAAGGATTCTCAAAAAAAAAATTGAAGACGAATATTGATTACTGCGTCCAACTCAAAACCTAAATTCGGTATTCTTTCATCGACATACTGCTTCGAACACGTTTATTTAAAAAATCCTTGCAGAAGTGTGTGTATTATCACATTGAAGTGAAATGTTGTCATCAATTTTTTTTTTTGCGATTTTCAGGGCCCCCTACACTTTAGGGGGGCTTTAAGATTGACTTTCAGCATCGTCTGATATTGAGAGCACAATATCATGTGAAGAATAAAAGGATAATTTTTGGAAGATAAATGACATAGCCACGGTAAATACACACTACGGCGGAAGCAGTTATACTACTAAGAACCAACACGTATTCGACATTAAGCCAAGGTCGTGGATATCGACGTAATGTTTGACCGAGCACACAGGGATTTTGCTCTCTCATTGCAGTTGGGATATATTATAGTATTAATGACTGCTTTGAGAGAAATAGTTGTTTTATTACGCTCAAGGGAAGGTTAGAATTGTGCTATTACCCGAGGCGTGCCGAGGGCAATAGCCCAATTGTAACCTTCCCGAGAGCGTAATAAAACAAATATTTCTCGAATATTAAAGCAGTCATTAATACTTTTATATGCCGAAAATAAAAATAGACTAAAAAATAAAAAAACTTTTGTCGAAGATGAGATTCGAACTCTTGCGTACAAAAGGTGATGTAACTAAAGTCAGCGCCTTAACCCGCTCGGCTATTGCACTCTGTTAAATGCAATGTAGTTTTTTCTTATATATACATTAAAATAGATTGAAAACGGTTTCGAGTGGAGGATGCTTCGCGGCTGCTCCATATAAACAGGCCCTTCTTTTACTTTTGCAATGCATATTGGCACGAATTTAGATCAAGATCTATCGGCAGATGTTGTTTTTTTGTTTTTGGAAGTTTATTTTCGTCTTCATGTCAACAATGCAAGATAAAATTGTCGGTAAGATCGATCGAGATTCAATTGTATTGAAATTGCCGACCAATTTTTCGCACACGTACGCGGTATCCTCGATCGCTCAGACCATTTTTTAACATGTAAACCTATGGGGTAACTATGGAGACTGAACTATTTTCCCAATAACCATGGTTATTGGGAATTTTACAGAAATAGTTGAAGTTTATAAATGCAATTCGACCAATCAGATGGCTGGATTTCTTAAGTGAGGTATATAAACACTCATATTCCCTTTCTTAACAATTTCAAACAAAATTAGATTGATAGTTTTCTTCTTTCGATCATGTTTGGGTTGATAGACCTAAAACGAGGCAAAGAAAAATAACAAACACAGATAAACAATATAATAGCATGCATGGTGAAGGCGGCACAGTGGGAAATTACCCAAAGTCCGTACGAGGTAAGCTATGAGCTGGCATAATTGTAATAGCTATTTTGTCATGGTGCTTTACAATAACTTTGTTAATGAGTTTAAGACGGTCTCATGGAAAATATATTAATCTACTAATTTGTTTACATTTAATCGGCTAAGGTTACTGATACAAACTTCATCGAGGTTTTTATATGTAACTAATCAATATGGCTTCTAATCAATATGGCTTCAGAAAAAATTACTCAACAAACCTGGCTTTAATCCAAATTTATGATAAAATTACAAACGCCATAGCTAACAAAGAACATGTCATTGGTATATTTTGTGACCTCAGTAAGGCATTCGATACACTTAATCACGATATTTTACTTTCAAAACTTAATTATTATGGTATACGAGGTCAATCACTACTTTGGTTTAAAGATTATTTAAGAAATCGAAGACAATATGTCACATTTAATGGTTATGACTCTGATTCACTTTTAGTTTAATGTGGTGTCCCTCAAGGCTCCATTCTAGGCCCACTGTTATTTCTGCTATATGTCAATGACATTATTAATACATCCTCCATTTTATCTTTTGTATTATTCGCCGACGACACAAATATCTTTTTTTCTCATAAAAATCTCACTTCCTTAAACAACATATTAAATCATGAAATAGACAAAGTATCACAATGGTTTAAAGCTAACAAATTATCTTTGAACACAAAAAAGACCCACTTCATCTATTTTAAACACCATTCTCATATTACTGATGCTCCAATTCACTTACAGATTGACGGCATGCCATTAGAGCAGAAAAATCACTCTAGATTTTTAGGTGTTATCATAGATCAAACTTTATCTTGGAATGAACATCTGCACCATATCATAATAAGTATCTCAAAAAGTATTGGAATAATTTCCAAGTTAAGATTTATTTTACCTCATAAAACTTTATTTTTATTGTATAATTCGTTAGTACTCCCATATATAACCTACTGTAACGTTGTTTGGGCTAGTTGTGGTTCTACAAAGCTGTCTCCTATTTTTAAACTACAAAAGAGAGCAATTCGCATTTGTACAGGATCGCATTACTTGGCCCACACCGATCCTTTATTTTTTAAACAAAAAGCACTAAAAATTGCCGACTTATATACTATTCAAATAGCTATCATTATGTTTAAGTATATTAACAATCTGCTCCCTTCGTCTTTTGATGACATGTTTAAGTTCAATAGCTCTGTCCATACCTACCCAACTCGCATATCCGGAAACTTTCATCTCACAAACCCAAGACTGTTAATTGCCTCTAAATCAATTCGTCATCATGGTCCAGACATCTGGAATAATCTTTCAGACAATATTAAATCTTGTTCGACCATATACTCCTTGAAAGCCACTCTAAAAAAAAACTATCATTCAATCGTATGAATCCCATACTCCAAATTAATATATTCACATAAATATTCACATTCGTCATTCAATATCCTCATTTTACTCAACTGCTACATACAGCACCAGCACCTGCACCTGCAATGCACCCACTTGACCAGTAAATATCAATTTCAGTCACGAATCTTTTTATGAGGCCGCCATCAATTTCAAGCCTTACCGCTCACGATGGCGGTCTCCTGCGTTCATTGATTAGATTATATATTATATTATATGTGTTATATTATATTATATTATATGTGAGAGTATCTATAGGTGTATATGTGTATGTGTATGTATGTATGTATGCATGTGCTGTGTATATGTATATATGTATATGTGGGTATATATGCGTATATATGGATATATATCTATACAAAAAAATTAAGCTCACTTCCTTATTTTGTATTCATTATGTATCATGACTATATTGTTTATCTTATGAATTGTTTTGTATATTATCTTTGTAAACACATTTTATATTATGTATTGTATTATTTTGAACGCAGAAATAAAAGCAAACAAACAAACAAACAACTAAGGTTGAGAGAGTGTGAACACGGAAATTATGCCCTTCATGCTAGATATGTAAACGAGGTGACGGTGATACCTAAGACGTTAATATCCGATAAAAGTAGAAGGAGTAAGTGAAAACGGCGACAGACTTGCTATCTTCATCTTTCTTTATACCTGTAGCAGAATATTCCATTGTTTTGAAAGCTTGATAAAGGGCTCTTTGCAAAATCTTTGGATGTAATCGTCGCGACTGTTACTTGATATGAGTGGTATATTCTGATTATCATCCCTTTGGGTCATATTCCTTTTATGATGCCGATAGCTAAAACATGTTGACCACATTTTTAATTTCCCTCATAGAAAATTGAATGTCATCTCATTTCTCTTGTCCTCTTTCTCTATCTCTCTTTCTCTTTCTCTCTCTCTCTCTCTCCTACTCCTTCTCTCTCTCCTACCCTTTTTTTTTCTCTCTCTCTCCCTCTCTCCTTCCTCTCTCCCTCTCTTTCAAAGATTTAAATCTCTTAAAGGACAAGTCCACTCGAAAAATAATTTACTTTCAATAAAAGCAGAAAAATCAGACAAACCAATCAAAAAACGTTTGAGCAAAATCGAATAACTAATAAGAAAGTTATGAATTTTTGAAAAAGTATGTAAAACTATGAAACAATGAGATTCACAACACAAATTGCCAAGATGGTTATCAGTTTGTGACGTCATGTCCTCACAACTTATCAATTGCTTTACATAGTTTAATCCCATTAATTTTCCTTTTTATCCCCCAAAACTAGATTTCCCCATGCCTTTGCCCAGGTTATATGATTTGTATCATATTGCGTGCATGACATTTCCCAAAAACTTTTATGAATTTTGAAAAATTGATACTATTTTCTGAATATTGTATATTCATAATTATTGATTTTTATATAAATAGTTTATCAAAATTCAATTTTTCATGATTTAACTAGACAAAAATTACTTTTTATTTGTGCATCCACACAAAAACATATTACTAAAAATCTAACTTGGATACTGGTGTGAAGAAATAAGATTTTTAGGGTGAAAATAGGAAATTTATATTATCAATATAAAGAAAATAATAAGTGGATAGTGAGGACCATACGTCATAGACTCATGAGTGAGTTGCCAATTTGTGTAGTGATTTTCAAAGTTTTTCATGTCATTAAAAATTCATAACTTTCTTATTAGTTATCCGATTTTGCTCAAACTTTTTTTTATTGGTTTGTCTGATTTCTCTGGTTCTATTGAAAGTAAGTTATTTTTGGAGTGGACTTGGGCTTTAAAGTTCAGAAAACCAGTACATCTTCTTGTAATCTGAATATATTCCACTTCGTGACATTTACGATTCTTCACCGCAGGTGTCCCTTACATAAATCCCAAGACGTAAGTCCATGACACATCTATTCATTTTGCACCTGCGTGCCCGTCATAATGATGAATGGATAGGAGTGGACGATGGCTGTGTGCCATCTCTTATAATGGAGGAAGATGGTATTAATAAAATAAGAAATTCGTTTCTCATTAGATGACTGTATTCATATTTACCTCTGTCTGGAGTCATAAGGGCGTTAACTCGGTGTTAATGTGTATTAGTTAACGCCCTTCTGGCTCCTCATAGGTGTAGTCCTATAAGGTGTCGTTTTCTTGCCCTCCAAAGTTACTTAACAATTTTTGTTAGGGGTGAAGGAAGGGGGCTCCCTAAGACTATCTCTTCCAAAATGTATTGATGTGCCACGCGGTATGATGACACTCTCTGCAAACAACAACCGTTAAAAGAAGCAGAAGCAGCAGGTTCGATGACATCTAGATTATTATGATATTGAGTTGCTTCGATATAAATTGATATTAAATTAACAGCAAAAAGCGCCAATGCTTTTTACTATGGTTTCAATCCATATCGTAACAAACATTCAGCTGCTGTATATACGGGTAAGTTAAGTCCCTTGAACGAAATTCAATATGTAAAACATTTATTATCCAAAATCCAAACGCACATGTATGAAACAATACTCATTTCATTGTGTAGCCTTCCGGGGGTTTATGAAAAAATGTTGATTAACATGTAGACTTTAAAACAAAACTATTACTATATTATTACGCTTTGATACAAAGGGTTTCCAGAGGCATTTGAAGAATATAAATGCAATTGCAGCAAAAAAAATACAGTCACATGCAGTTTATATAAAATATTTTTATCTTTCCTTTTCACACATCAATTCAGTACCAGGTAGGATGCGAACGTTAACGTAGTTTGCTCAGCACCGTGAGCGTCGGTAAAATGGCGCCTGGCTGGATTGCTCCCCAGGGAGTGGAAAATTTGCATACATTGTGTGAGGGCAAGCCTGAATCCGATGATCGGTGTAATATTATAATTATATAGTCATAAAAACAAATCATCGATGTATTAAGCGCTATATAAAACGCGGAATATTATTATTCTTAAAACTCTTCCAAATTAAAATAAGTATAAGTATAATTATTTATTATCCATATCAGGAAATTTGGAATTCCTCTGGTTACCAAGTAATACAATACATTGTGAGCATGACACCTTTGAAGTGGTATTTTGTTTCAAACTCCCTTAACATGCTCAAAGTGCTGCCGTCAGACTGACAGCACATTAATCTTGAAAAGCCTACCACTTTCATGCCTGCAAACCATTATTTTTGGACTCAATTGCCATGGTAACAAAGTGTTAATTACAATTTTGTTAACGGATTCGTATCCATTCCACATTTATATGATTTCCATCTCTCATTATAAGAAGAAATTTATCGGAGCATCAAAGTGTGATGTATGGTGTATGGTTATGTTCTTATCTTCTTGTACTGACCAAAGATGACCGCCGTGTGACCATCAAATCCAAGGTAGACATTGAAAAGTTGTGATTGTCTTCAGCAGTTGGGTGAATGGGATGATCAGTGCGAATTAAGGAGCCCACTGTATCTGGAATTTGTTCTGCTTTGTCCGGACCATAGTCATCATTCGGTTCATTGTTGAATTCAGTAGAGGAGATGCACTATGTTTTGTATGACGATGTTCGTCTCAATCGTTGATCGACAAAATAATTTCTTACTCCTTACACTACCTTGGTAATTAGCTTATTCCTAATGTGTTGATACGAAAACAGGTGCTACGACGTTAAGATGTTATGTATAAGACGGGCATATTGCATGAAAGTACCCATGGTAGATATTTTTATGTTCATGACAATTTGTGTTTTATCATATTCCACGTTACTATGTTAGATGTTTACTATTTCATTGCAAGAATATTGGTGCATTCGACCGTTCACTTATATTTGATTCGCTTGTAATAAGTGATTTTTATATAACAATTTGTTTCTACCGTAATTTATTACTATATAATTGTCTTTATTATAGTGATAATTTTCTTAAAATTTTGAATAGTGATTAAGTAATATCTTGCAGTGTATTAGTTCATATATTCTGTGTGTGCATATAATGGTTAAAAGGTACCCTAATTATGTTGTGCACTTGTTGTAATAAGTGGATTCAGGTAATCGTGTGCTAGAAGGTCTGTTAATACATTTTATAGGATGGGAATGCCCGAATGTATATGGAGGCGTTTTTCTTGCCACCAAGGATGATCTAGTCGACTGTGAAGTTGAATTAAAGTCTGACCGTGAGATTATTGCAACCAAGATCCAGCTCTATGGCCAACAGCAGCTCATTGCAGTGTCTGCCTACCGACCTCCTAAAAATGATCTGGTTTATGCTCAGTCTCTGTGCCGAGCAATCCAACAGATTATCGTCAGTAATCCATCTGCAGTAGGCTACTTTAAAGGTCGGGATGAAGTAGCAGTGGACGATCCGGGGTCACCATCAACACCCGAAGCTACCGGGGACCACATCATCACCGGTGATGAACTTGATCAGGCTGCTCGCTCATCAACGACATGCTTTGTGAAGAAGGTAAAACCAAGGAGTTTCCGGTCTTACATAATTACTCGATGCGAGAGTAGGCCTACTGGTGTCGCGCCCCTGCTGAAGGACGGTATACAGCGTGACTCCACAAGGCCAACCTATACCCTCAATGATCAGTTCGCCTCAGTTTTTACCAATGCGGATGCATCGCACCTACCAGACCTCGGTGAAAGCCCACACCCATCAGTCCCTGCCTTTTTATTGACAGCGAAGGGGTTAAAGTCGTACCTGCTGAAGTTCTCTCCCTTTTGTTGAATGCTTTACTAAAGCTGGGAAGAATTCCTCATGCATGGAAAGAAGCCAATGTCGTACCCATTTTTAAGAAGGGTGACAAACACAAAGCGGAGAACTACAGACCCACCTCCCTAACTTCTATCATGTGTGTAAGGTCGCAGAGCACATCATACACAGCCGAGGCATCCATCCCCTGGACGAACACAAGCTCCTAAAGGGCCTATCTCACTGAGCGGCGAATGCTTGCGAACGTAGCGAATTTGGGGTTTCGCCAGAGTTTGTAAAATGTTGTAAAAGGTTGCAAGAAAGATCGCAAACAGTTTTCTTTGTTGTAAACAGTTTTTCTTGTCGCAAAGAAATTTTGAACATGTTCAAAATTTCTTTGCGAATTTATTTTTCCGCAAACGTTTGCAAACAGTTGCAAGCGTTTGCAAAACAGTCGTAATAGCCTTTGCAAACGGTTGTAAGACGGGGTCGCTCTTTGTTATCGCCAGTTCTCTATGTTTCACCAATGCTAGCGACAACGTCACCATATGGTTCCTTTATAAAATCGACCTATTGGGTACAAGGAGTTAGCAAAAGGTCTCAAACGTTCGCAAATAGTGGCAAAGGATTGGCAAATAGTTGCTAATCTTCGCAAAAACTGTCGCTAACATTTGCTTACAGTCGCTTATAGTCGCCAACTGCCTTTTGCAAACACGTTCAGAAACATTCGCTCAAATATTGTTAATTGTCGCTAAACGTCACTAAACGTCGCTGATTTTCGCCAACATTCGTCAGAAAAGTTGGCGAATCCAAATTCGCAACGTTCGCAAGCATTCGCCGCTCAGTGAGATAGGCCCTTAACAGACTACCGAATTGGCTTTAGAATTAAGGAGACGATCTTAAGAGTCGCAGCTTCTTGTAACGACAGAATTTCTAATTTCATGCAATCAAAATCAGCCTTTCTCCATAGAAAGATTTTCCGACGGACTGGTTTCAGTTTCTTGGCACGTACATCAGATATTATAAGGATCATATCGACATGATCACCGACTCCTGGCAAAGGTACGCATTTGCTGATAAGTGTTTGCCTATTCGTGAGGAACAGATCAAGTATTCTGTTCCCTCGCGCTGGAAAGTCAATAGTCTGTGACAGCCCAACATCATTGAATGCAGACATGAAGCAGTTGTTCAGTGCAGCGCTGTATTGATGACCATCTACATCCGCACTTTTCCAATTTATGTTGAAGTCCCCGCTGACCCACAGAGGCTTCAAAGAAAACGTTTTAACATAATGAACTGAACGCAACTAATATTCAACCACTTCATCCTTTCCTTCCTAATTTATTCTTTAAAATAACAAGCTACATAACAACACAGAAAATAACTACTAAAAATCAACTGACATGATTAATTTCATAAACACAACGCCACAGGCTATCGTCGATCCAACATAGCAAAAAAACAAAGAGAGGACGGAAAATTGCCGGGCGACAATCATCCAATGACGATGGAAAACGCCATAAAAACCAACAACAACTACTACTCGAGAATACCGACACAAAAGACATACTTGACCAATCCATTGTTGCTGCCATAAAGGACGAGATAACACAGGACATCTACAATGCCATACGTCTGGATCTTGAAGAACGTCAAAAGGAGATTACTACACTGAATAACATTTTCCAGAAAGACCGAGGCGGCATCAATGAAGAAGAGGAACAACAAAGTCGTTGTAACTGCCTTCCTTCCACGGGATCAATGAAGCAGCAAGTTAAAACACAGATCAGCTAACGATCGGCACCGTTCGAGGCAAGGTGAACATCACACTGGACCTATCACACATTGAACGCAGTCGTAGCATAACTCCGAGAAACTGGGATAACGAAAGATCCAAGCCTCGCTCGATCATGACATCATCAAGTTCACTCCCTATAACACCAGACAGGAAATCTACAAGGTACGCGATCGACTGAAAGGGACTAATATCTTCATCAATGAAAACCTCACTGCACATCAACTGATTGTCAAGGAATTCCGAAAGAATGACTACGTGAAGAAAGTTTGGAATTTGGACGGCAAAATCACTGCTCTAACTGTAGCTGGCATGAAAAAGGTCATCAACTCCTCGACAGACATTGATGAACTTGGTTAGTGTCCTGATAATTATAATCCATGCTATTTAATCGTCATAATTATGCTCGATAGTACAATGAATTATTATTTGCTACTTTATATCTATTTGTGTTTAAATCTTACAAGAAATACCTATAGGCCTAACGAAGGTCGAAATAATTTTGTACAAAATGCCTCTACCGCATTGATTAATCTACTTTACCCTTATTATGCAGCCTCTGTGATTCACTCATTGCTGGATGCTTAATATTTGTTTCTATGACCAGTTTAACTTTTATATAATGGTGATATATTTCCTATGTGCTTGTTGTGAAGGGGCAGTAATGAGCGATCAAAGTGCTCTGTGTTGTACGCACTGTAATAATTGGGTTCATATTTCTTATACAAACATATCTTACCATATCTTACCATATCTTACCATATCTTGCTAAAGCCAGGGTAATAATCGGGAGCGCCAGGAGGGTCAAATCTGACTGACATGAGCGCTATACAAGAACCCACTATTATTATTATTATTATTACCATAAAATTTATGATTCTGAAATACATTTTGTAGATTGGTAATGCCGACGCTGCCTGATAGGGCAGCTACCATTTTATGGACAAGAAGATTTATCATGTGATCCAATTTTAAATGTAAGACTATGATAGTGTACTACCTGAATAGGTGTCAAATGCCAGAGAACATATTTTTGTAAAAGGATTTTCTAAAAAGGGTTTAAAATTAAGCCACCTAATATCCACACGACAATATTATATCCTGTATTTTCGTTTAATTTGAAGGGCGCAGCCGCTTTGATCTTTATTTGTCTATGAATAAGTATTGCTTGCACCTTCGAAAAATGTAAGTGATGGTGTATTACCGGAAGAGGTGTCCAATGCCAGAGAACAGATTTTTTAATTTTTCATCTAAAAAGGATTTGAAATTAAGCCACCTAATATCCACTCGACAAGATTATATCCCGTACTTTCGTCTAATTTGAAGGACGCAGCCGCTTTGATCTTTATTTGTTTATGTATAGGAGAGTATTGCTTGCACCTTCGAATAAATAAAGAAACAAAGCTGAAGAATTGCCAAATTATTGTCGGATATCATTATGAGCTCGATGAGTAGCATAACTTTTACCGAATACTTAACAGTTTTTGAAACGCCTCCATTTAAAAAAAATGAAATGGAAGCTCTTATTACCAGTCATGAGAAAGAAAACGGTTTGACTAATATGTGATGATACAAACTTTGCCGGGAAACCGCCTACTAATTGATATATTTGGTAAATTAGTATATCTATCCGGACCGGATAGATATCGCGCACGTGTCGCGTAGTCCCATATACATATTTCTGTGTACAGTGGTTGCAAATTTACCAAGACTGGGCCAAATTTCTTATCATTTTGATGATGCCAGAACCTGCAGTACACATTAATACTTATATGCTAGATGATCAACCTTTTCTGATCGATTGCAAAACGTTTCCTTCACAATTCAATCGCATGACCAGAACCGGTCTATACCCTTAAAGTGCAATAATATTTAATCATTATCTATATAGTCTACGTCATACATTTCCACACTGAAACTGATACTAAAATTAACAAGAAAAAGGATAAGATTGAAATAAAGATAGAGAAATGAATATCATACTTTCTGGATGTCAATGCCTTCAACTCTTTGCAAACTGATATGGGTTAATTGCCTTGGGTTACGGCTCTGCTTATACGTGCAGGTTCGGGAACTGTCCAAAAGAAATAGATATGGCGCACCAATGGCTCCAGGGTCGTTAGAGGAGAGGGGGGGGGGGGGTCGCAAAAGATACGAGCTATGAATACTAAGAAGTTACATAAATAAGAAAGAAGGTATCAAAATATTTTTTACAAAAGTACCCTTATGATATTTTGTCACTATCAGAGACTTGGCCTGATGATTTTTCTTCATTTAAGTTACTTAGCATTCCTTGTTTTGTTTTTGAATGAAAAGATAGGAAATCCGCAGGTGGCGGATGTGGCAAGTTACATTAGAAAAGGTTTAACTTTTTAATATAAGAGACGATTTGATTTAGAAAGTGAGTATATTGAAGGCCTGTGGATTATACAACCGAATCATTCTCCCAATTTTCTTGGTGTATTTTACAGTAAACCTGCTAGTGGTATAGATTTGTTTTCAGATCTTTGAAGAACGCGTAGACAATTTTTTTTTCTCCATCAAATAATGTTATAATTATGGGGGATCATAACTGCAATATGCTAACTCGAAATACTTATTCTCTTGAAATTGAAGATCTTTGTCATCTGTATAATGAAGTTTCTCAGGTAATAGCTTCCCCCTATACGCGTGTAACCCCTCACAGTAGTACTTTAATTGATTTGATTTTTGTTTCTAGATGATTGGGAGACAATCAGGAGTATTCTGTATGAGGACCTAATGATCATTCTTTGAAAAATTGAGATTTGCTAAAGCTTCCACAAGGATAAGTACTCTTAGGTCTTTTGAGTCATTTGAACATGATAAATTGATTGATGATTAATTTGTATAAGATTGAATAAAATCAGCTATATGATTACGGCGTTGAACAAATATATGGACCGAAGTTAACTGTTTATATCTTAGTATATGTGATAAACATGCTCCCTTTGTAAATGTTAGGATAAAGTTAAAAGTGCTCCATGGATAACAGATAAATATCTTACCCTGGCTAGGGAACGGGATTATAATTAAAAAACAGTTTGAAAAGATAAATATTACACGAAAATAAAAGAATTACAATTTGTTTAAGAAGCCCAAGATTAGAATATTTGGACAAGTGTACTTTTTTTTCTCGAAATAGAGTAAATACATTTAATAAAAAACATTATAATCATACTTTTAATGAATCAAATAATGATATGGAGAAAATAAGGAGGACAAAGAATTAATTTTATTGCTACCAGATGGTAAAAATGTGATAATTATGGTGTTTTGATTAATTGTGTTATATATAAACATGACAAAGATTTAGCCAACGCTTTTAATAGATCATTTAATGAAGTATGTGATAAATATGACCATCAGAATACGACCGGTACAATGAACAATACGACTATAAAAGAAGTCCCTCGTGTGTTCAAATTGACAGGTATAGAAATTGATTATATGAAAAAAAGAATACAGGAAATATCGCTTGTGCTAGTAAATCTACTGGTATTGTGAATATATATTCTAGACTTTTAAAATTAGCTTCTGAACCTTTGACTGATTAAAACTGAATAATAAATCACTCTATACATCTGAAATATCTTTTGACTTTGGCATTGCCAAGATTATACCGATCCATAAAAATAATGGAAAGAATGATATAATTACAGACCTATATTTGGCCTATTTAATCAAAAATATTTGAAAAAGCCGTTCATACACGATACAATGATGTATCCGTATTTTACCTTGTTAGATCAATGTCAGTCTGGTTTCAGAAAATTCATTCAACATCCACTACTAGTTTATGTGACATACATGAATATTTATTTGAAAATAGAAACTCTGGATTTTGTACTTGAAGTATATTTTTAGACCTACGCAAGACATTTGATCTTATTCCTCGTAAATTAATTATTACAAAACTAAAATATTACGGGGTCTCTTTAGTAGAATCAAATTGGTTTTTGGAGTTTTTGTTTCATAGACAATTATGTATCAATAATTGGTTGTATCGGTGATTTATTAAGAGTTAAGTGTGGAGTACCTCACGGTTCAATGTTGGGGCCTTTATTATTCTGTATATACATTAATGATTCGTGCAATATTGAAATGCCTGATAATGTTTTTTAAAGTATGCTGATGATACTGTATTATTCTGTACTGAAAAGTAGAAATGTTAATGATCTTAGAATGAAAATGCAATATCAATTTGACATAGTTTGTAAATGGTTGAGTATCAATAAGCTCATTTTGAGTGTAGACATGACAAGGGTAACGATGTTTGGTCCACTCATATGAAAAATTGAAATTGAATGTAGTGGCATATAAATGACTTTATTGAAGCATTTAAATGTCTAGGAGTTTGGATCCAGGTTTAAATTGGTCTTAACATGTCAGTAGTTTTTGTTGTAAAATATCTCGTGTAATTTGGTTAAAGGTAATACAAAGTTTTGGGAAATTTTGAAAATTGGGTGGATAGTGAATCTTTACAATTTTGATATATTTGGATGACCCTGTGGATGTATTATAAGCACTAACAAAACGAACCCCTAAAACACTTCTGTTTTCGAGAAAAATTGAATATAACAATTTACCGGTACTCCCGGTAAATTTTGATAAATTTCAAATAGCGCCCACGGCCGTAAAGTGGTAGCTGCGACCATGAAAATCTCAGAATATGTAGTTGTGATATACAATTTCCAAACGGGAATAGCTCATCGGTCGATTTTAGTCAAGAAACATTGTTTCATAGCTAAATTGATATCTTGACCTTGAGAGGGAGCTATACAACATAAAAAGTTTATTATTTATAATTTCATAACTTTAGACTCGATTTCAACCGGGACAATGATCAATGAATATTGTAGGAACGCATATGCTTCCAATATATTAATTTGAACCAAATTCATGGCCCCATACCAAAACTTTGTAATACCTTTAATCCGGAGAATTAAGCCTTATTTAACTCGTAAAACAATTATCAGTCTTTATTTCTCACTCTTCTTGCCACACATTCATTATTGTTGTACTATTTTGGGAATTACCTCACAAACTTATCTCATTAGATTCATAGAATTGAAAATGAATACATTCGAATGATTTTTAATGTAAATTCGTTTACTTCTGTCTTTCAATTTTACAGTATTCTTTTGAAGTAACGGTAAAATATCAATTTTGTGTTCTTGTTTTTAAGATTTTGCGTAAACAAATTGCAAACTACTCGTTACTCGACGACCAGTCTTTTATATAACACGGTACGCACTTAACAGTCATTTGTTTGTCCCAGGCACCCACAGAATATAGGAAATGTAGCTCTTCCTATACTATGGTCCGCTGTTGTATAACAAACTCACACTTTCTGTTCAGTCATGCACATAAGTCTTTTTGTGCATTTACTGTGACTCTGTAACCTTTTAGCATATTTATTTATTTCCCCTTACCACTGGTTTTATTTTTTAAACCGATTAATGTGATTGCAAAATTATGTCGTTAACTTTGAAAAGTGCAATATAGGCCTACTCTGACTTTTCTTTATTCCTTCTGTAATTATTTTAGTATTTCTACTTTTTTGGTTTTGTTTTGCTTTAGGCGTGGGTTTGTTATTGTAATACTACATGATTTAAACAAAACATATAATAAATATTGTATGATTCAAATAGAGTTATTTTTTAAAAGATAAATGTTTATTTTGATAGTTTACATGAAGCCTATGTACAATTTTTAATATTTTTATTATTATATATTTTTTTAATACTGTTATTGTATTATGCAGAGCTTTCTTGAAAAGCAGGTCCAAACCGTCCAATGTCCCGTCGAACTAAATGAAACTACCCTGTTAAAATAAATCATGAATACATAAAAGGTTACTCTCAGTTATTTCATGAGATTATTACATTCATGTGGTTTGGTAAATCTCTTTCAAGAGCGACCTTTGAGGGTTGTAGGTTTAATACCCTTTTTGTCTTTGAAGAAAAAGAAATATATTCGACACAAAACTAAGGAGGCATACCCTGGACGAAAATACTATTGTTTCGACTTTCCTCATTTTTTTAAACGAACATTTAAACAAAGCTTGTTTTGCAGAATATGAAGCCTGTCTTAAATTTAAATGTGAAATATGAATGTAAAAAGGAAGGTTCCTATTGATATCTGCTGCTGTGGTCATCTAAACCATGGGGTAAAAATGAAAGGATAATTGTATCAATGTACATGATATGGAAGATATAGTTTAAGCCACATGTGGTGTGTCATTATAGCACTTTTGTCAAAAGCCCCTGCCATTGGTTTGAAAATGCAGCTTAATCCACATGCTATTGACTCTTGATCATCATGATGATTTTGTATCACAAAAAATCGTTCTTCTTCATCCAAATTATTAGATCGAATGTGATGAATTATTCCACCCCAGTTATGACCTCGACGACATCCGTCTCAAGACCATCACCATGGACGTCGACGCTCGAATCCACGGCGATGTCGAATTTGATGACGGACATAGTGACAAACGTCAACGCCTTGAGTGGCATAGGAAACGAGACGCCAACTACGTTAGGACCAAGCAGCCTGGTCGTCCCTGTATCAAGAACAACGTATAACTACCTAACAGTCTATACAGGGTTTCTAACCATCTTCGGTATACTCAACAACGGTATCGTGATGATTCTCTTCGCTCGATTCCCATCGCTACGTCATCCCATCAACAGCTTCCTGTTCAATGTCAGTCTCAGTGACCTCATCATATCATGCCTGGCTTCACCCTTCACCTTCGCATCCAACTTCGCAGGCAGATGGCTGTTTGGAGACCTAGGATGTACCATATATGCCTTCTTAGTGTTTGTTGCTGGTTAGTAAATCGTTTTCTTATGTTCTTATTCCCGGCTTCCTCAAGAAAAAGAAAAAGAATGCATGTCACTTCATAATCCTTTGTTGTTAAAAGTATGGTTTATATCTAACTTCATTTACATAAATCATTCCCGAGCCCCAAAAAACATGTAGAGCCATTATGATTATTATGTCCATGAATATTTCAGATTCTCTTTACTGTGGTAAAAACAAATCTCTTTTGATAAATTGGAATCTCTAAATTCAATATTGAACGCCAATGCTTCATCATAAAATCCAGATATGATAAATAGATAATGGGAAAGATGATCCCTGAAATAACGGCACTTATCAATCAAATGTTTTTGGTTTAAGGCTGGTGTTGTTGTGTGGGCGTGTGTGTGGGAGAGGTACAGGTTGCATGACTGCAGACGTAAATTCATAAATCAACTGATGGTTCAAATCAATTATTGTCGATACTTTACAGAGCCAATGCAATTGATACCTGGGCCCCGTCTTATAAGCAGTTAATTAATCGCAACTTATTTGCGATTGATATCAATCGCAGCTATGTACATAAGAGACAGGCGCGTACGCAGGGGGGTGGTTTTGGGGTTACCCCCCCCCCCCCCTCGAGTTTTTGTTTTTGTTATGTGTTTGTTTTATGTATGTTATTTTTAAAAACCCTCCCCTTTTCATTTTTTTTTTATTAAAAAAAAAAAAAAAATTGCCAATAGCTGACCTTAAAAAGGTGACCTTACCCCCCCCCCCCCCCAGCTGGACAAAATGTCAAATTTTCAAATTTCGAGACCAAAAAAAAAAAATGTCCTCTTACTCCCCCCCCCCCCCCCCCCCCCCCCCCCCCCCCGCTTATTCAGCGGCTGGCTGAGTCGTTGCGAAATTTTGGGCCCGATTTAAAAACCCCCCCTTGAAAAAATCCTGCGTACGCCACTGATAAGAGATATAGAAGACTGAAACTTTCGATTGATTAGAAGACTTCCGACCGATTCGTATTAATCGCAACTCTTTATAAGAAGGGGCCCTGATGTGCACTTTGATCGAATTCGAGACTAAAACACTTTTGCGCAAACTAACTTTCGCGAGTTTTTGGAAATTAGCAAGTCCTCACAAAAGCGTAAAATAATTTCAATAATTTTAGTGCCATTTGATCACCCTCACCCATAATTTCAATAGAAAAAAAAACATGCAAATATCGTGTAATGATAATTTTTTGATTAAATTTCGAATTGTGTATATTTTTTGCATATGCCCTGTAGATAAGAGTGGCACTAAACTATAAGGCCCTAGGCGTCAAAACCCTCTTCCTTATCCTTTATAATTTTTCTTCTCCTCCTCCTCTGCCACTCCTCCTCCTTTACCCATCATATATACTTCGAAGTTTGTTTTGCTTCATACTGAAAGTTATTTGGTTATCTAATATTATCCTACAATTTAATTATCATCACTTTAATTAGTGCACGGTTGATTGACGACAAGAAACAAATTTCGATCAAGTTCCGAATTAACGTTGTGTGTGCTTTCACTGGCCTACCTGAGATGCTCGGGTTCTATGTCCCACAGTGCAGATTAAATATGTAAAGGTGTCTTACTCGAGTGATTTACTAACACAGGGATACGAAGGTTGTGTGATCGAGATTCAGCACGGAACTCAAGTCCTTTGGCAGGAAATTGATCTATGATTCCCATTCTCTATACCCAGGCGTAGTACTTGGATTCCTGTTAGGATTCCTGCAGGATCTAACGCTTGGACAATAATCACCAAAGCTCTTCGGAAGCACACAGGGACGTTGTATCCAAACGTGACATGCGCTTTAACGGTGTATTATCAATATTATTGTCATTAAAGAGTCTCCATGCATCGTCTAATCCTTCTTCTCTTAGGCACGGAGCAGATTGTGATCTTAGCTGCTCTCTCAATACAACGATGTATGTTGGTAGTGCGACCATTCACGGCTCAGAAGATGACACATCGGTGGGCTTTATTCTTCATCTCTCTTACATGGATATACTCTCTTATCATCTGTCTGCCTCCTCTCTTCGGATGGAATCGTTACACTTATGAGGGTCCAGGAACAGGTACGTCTCAATATTTTGGGTTTTAGGATATTCATTCAAATATTTGTGTGCACCCACGAAACTTTATTAACGGTTATCATAGTCATATCAGAGCATAATAACAGTCTCTATGGTATTTAACGATAGGTTTTTGCAAATTAATGTTTGGGACCGACATTCAACGACACTGTTCGTCCAAAAGACGTGACTCATATACGAATCTGCCCCGGCTTATAAGAAGTCCAGGGTACTCGGACTAACAAACCTATTCTCGTCTTCATTTGACAATGACTATGAGCGTAAAAGACTTATTATTTAGATCAGTCCTTTCTATGTGGCATCATTGAGCCCTGTGACAGAGCACCCTCTGATACAATCAGTTTACTTTACTCAGTAATGTCCTCGCATTACGATAAATGAATAAGCTCGTCCAATGTTAATCAACATTATATTATGAAGCCAGCTTTTCTATAAAAAATCAAGTTTGTTTAATATAATTTTTTTTTAAATTCATACACATAACAAGGAGGTTTATGGAAGGTAAGTCACAAATAACTGTATTAAAAAGCAATAATCATCGTATTTGTTTTCATCCATCCATTCTCCTCCTCCTCCTCCTCCTTCTCCTCATCACCATTATTACTTTTCTCCTCCTCCTCATTATGTTTCCCATCCTCTTTCTCTTCATCCTCCTTCTCCTTCGTCTTCTTCTCCCCTTTCTTCTCCTCCCTTCCTTCTTCTTCTCCACCTCCTCCGTCTCGTGCATCATCGCTTCATGTTACATCTATTGTCTACACGCACGACACAAACTGTGGGGATTTAACTCCGTGTGTGTCTTTTATCCTCCAGCGTGTTCTGTAGCTTGGAACTCCCCTTCACCTGGCGATACCAGTTACATCATCTTCATCTTCATAATGGTTCTCGTCATCCCTTTCGGCATCATCATCTTTTGTTATGGACTCCTTGTTTACGCAGTCAAAAAAGTAATGTTTTCATGTTGTTATATCCACCCTTTATACCTTTTCACTTTGATTTTGTTTTAAGCAATGATGAAACATTAAACAAACAAAAACATTTAATGATCAAAATGGTCTTAGAGCATTGTGAACGTGATTGACATCGAGAAATAAAACCCAGGTACATCACCTGGAGGGGGGGGGGGGGGAGAGGGGGGGGGACCTAATACAATCTAACATTATCTGATGAGTATATAAACGAATTCAACCTCTTCGTTTCGATGCAGATATCGCGGACCCAGGCTGCCCTGTCATCAGAAGCTAAAGCAGATCGTAAAGTGAGCAAGATGATCTTCATCATGATTTTTTTTTTCCTCATCGCATGGACGCCTTACACTGTTTTCTCCCTCTACGTCACCTTCGGGAAGAATGTTGTGATTACTCCTCTAGCTGGCACCTTCCCACCATTCTTCGCCAAACTATGTACAATACACAATCCTATTATCTACTTTCTTCTTAATAAACAGGTGTGAACATTTTTATTTGCGGTAGTTATTATGAATATTCATTGACATTGTATATTAATAATTTTTGCGAAACATAAGTGCATGGAATATAAACAAGCTATTAAAATTATATTTGTTCATATGCAAACGATATGAATGTGGGATAAATACGCAAATATGCATTATTTCAATTGAAAGCAGGAAGAACATTGTTTTGCATTACTCCAAAAAATGTATATGACCTTGATTTATTCACAAATTACTATTATCTTTCAAGCTTTTAACGAGCCCATAAATAATATATTGAAAGATTCTGTTGGCAACTACCCCATTGGACCCCTGGCTATTATCTATACATCCGCAAACCATCCCTAAAGCTACAGTCCCATATACGTCCCGGACCGTCCCGGACCATCCCGGACCTCATCCGGGGTGATCCGGGATTCGGTCTGTGTGACACCGTGTTGGCACCGGGGTGGTCCTGGATGGTCCTGGATGGTCCTGGATGGTCCTGGGTGGTCCTGGGCGGTCCGGGAGTCGACCCCGGATGTTTTTGACGGTCAAAAACTGCCGGGGTGGTCCAGGACGGTCCGGGACAATAGTTTGATCCGGGGTGATCCGTGTAGCCACCGTGCTGGGTCCGGGGTCATTCGTAGTGGCACCAGGGCGGTCCGTGTTGATCCGTGGCAGTCCGGGAGTGAGTTATTGACCACGGATCACCCCGGCGCCCCTACGGATGATCCCGGACCCAGCACGGTGGCTACACGGATCACCCCGGGGCGATCCGTGTTGGCACCGGGGCGTTCCGGGATGATCCGTGTTGGCACCGGGATGGTCCGGTGTCATCCGTGTTGGCACCGTGTTGGCACCGGGGTGGTCCGGGACGGTCCGTGGCGGCTCCGTGCTGGGTCTGGAATGATCTGTACTGCTGCCGGGGCTATGCCCGGACGGTCCGTAGTGGTACCGTGTTAGGTCCGGGGAGACGGTCGGCGGTTGCGATTTTTTGAACAAAACATCCCGGATCATCCCGGATCACCCCAGACCATGGTCCGGGATGGTCCGGAGTGGTCCGTGCTCGTCCGTGCTGGTCCGGCTTTATATGGGACTGGGGCTTTATGAACATAATCCGTTAGGACAACGATTCTCTAGAATGATAACCCGGACAATCGGACAGCTACTCCTGGAAATTTCTCCCCTGAAAACTGTCTTAGGGTAGTTATCCGTGCTAATTACCCCACGGGTTGTTATCCGATATGGGAGCAGAGTTATTTATACACAGAGTTTGTCAAACTTGGCTCAAGTTGGTAACATCATGGCGCGAATTATTTTGTTTTTTGGTTGCCCAACAAAGCAGCATTCATTCGTCGATATTGTGCCCGACTTGAACCAATTTGGCTAAACTCTCATAAGCAATTGCACTGTATGGGAGATACGGTCACCCAATGCTATGATAGGAAATGCGATTTGTAAGATTGAATCTTCAGTCCAAAATAAAGGATTATTCAGATATTGTCGATGGTGAGGGTCAAAAGAGCTCATTTTGTAATAGGTTTGCAATTGTTATGAACGGTGATATAATGTTACAATATGGAAAATGCAAAAAATCACCGTTCATAACAATTGTTGTAAACCTTTAACAAAATTTTATGCCCTAAAATATCCTTTCTTTTACGATGATGGCATTTCTTTTGCCGTCATTACAACGACGAAAAGCCAATGAAACAATCTTCTCATTGGATTTTAAAATTTGTGTTTTCTTCAGGTCATGCTCGGTCATATTCACGTGTGATCCTAACGTTTCCACGGTTTTACCCAAATCTGTCACAAATGGAATTTGACATACCATTTTCAAAGCATTGTTGCTAAGTGAAGCGTGTGTGTATCGATGTAATCAATGTATCATTATTTTGTAAGCATATTATTTGTACTTTATGATAATCAAGGAATTATATTCATACAGCTTATGGTTTGTTCACAATAAACGTTTGATTTGGGGTTATGTGTTTTTTCCAGGACGCATGGTATAATATTCTACTCTTATATTTGTTTTAGAAGGGACACATAATTATGATCGTTAGTCAACAGTGCATTTGCTATGTCTAGCGGCAATAATGAAGGGGAAAATCAATTGTACTGATGATTGATCCAACCTTGTATTGACGACGCTCTTTTGTTTCTGTTTTCTTTGGCATTAGTTTAAGGACGCTCTCATACAGCTCCTTTGTTGTGGTGAAAACCCATTTGACCGTGATGAATCGGAACACGAAGGGCGCGGTGGACGACATCGAAATCGAACTGCACCATCAGCAACAGCTCACATTGGTGGACGAGGGCGAGCATCAAGCCTGCCGACTGCTACATCCATGCTTGATATCCCACAGGCGGCTTCAACCGCCGCGTCATCATCGGGAAAGACACAGAATAAAGAGAACCCGGAAAAGGGACCTTCCACATCGGAGACAACGAACGAAAGGGTGTTTGAACTCTCGTCTAAGATTCAGAAGTTCGAAATATCTGAGAAAACGTCATCCTCGGAACTACCGGGGGCGTCATCATTGTCGGGAGCATTGATGCCTCCGAGGAGAGCAATGAAAAACCAAGTCGGTTGCTTACCGCCTGTAGATAACTGAACTAAGAAGAAACTCAAAATAAGTGAAAGGTGACCGTTGCCTTATGTGTTGAACAATAACAATGTTGCAACAAACACTAATAAGCTAGTGCAGGTTGTTCACTGCCTTATTTATAACTTCATTATGAACGAATCACAAACCATATCTACGCTTCATATTCGCATGTTGGCATATTTGCAGTGTTTCCACTCTTCCTGAAATTCATGAAATTTATGAAAAAAGAAGGAAAATCAAGAAAAGTCAAAAGAATACTAAAGACAGTGAAGAAAAAAATTATATTTTGTCATATGTTGAGCTTTAGTATTTTAGAAATGTATAGTGTTTCCCCATTGGCCTATTAATTAGGTATAATTTGTCTTTGCATGCTTTGTTCGCTGCTAGTTTGAAGTTTTAAAGTTGATACAAAATACGTAACTATGACGTTAGCCTAGCTCTCTTGCCATACTTGAAAGAAAAACAAAAAAATATGGCACGTCTTAGAGGCATTAAAAAAAATCCAAAAAATCCATCAATATCCAGGAAATCTTATTTTGACGAGTGGAAACACTGCGTACTTGTAAATAAGTAGAAGGTCCTTCACAAACCCCACACTCTCTACTTCTCTCCCCTATGCTTTCTATGTTCCAATAACCTTGAGCGAGCCAGGGACGAAGAACGCAAAACTAAACCACGATACAATCATGGTCACCACTTTACCTTGTGGCTTCTCAACATTACAGCTTACGTTATTGGAAATGAGAATTAAATGACGGAACTTGAGTTTTGCGGTGTAAACAGTATGTTGTTGTTAATCCCATAAACTTGTTGGTGACTTAATACACAAAGACAGGATCTCAAACAGAAAAAGCGAATGAAGTCATCATCAAGTTTATGGAATTAACAACAACGCTTCGAAAATGGGTGATATTACTCGATGACATATTCTCGGTATAATAAATATTCAAAATCGATTTAATCAAAAAAATAATATTCTTTTTCTAGGATCTTATAGTGGCGTAGCCGCTTTGAGTGCAGCAATTTCAAGGGCACTTATGTCGGTGGGAGGTATTTGTCTGACTAGTAAGTGGATGAAATGCGACAGAACAAATGAATCGAGTACGTGGAGGTCGTATCACAATCTTATTTCACGTTGCCATGCCATTTCTTTGTTATTTCTTTCTTCATCCTGTGACTACATTATTAAAATATTGCATAAAACGATCAAACTTCCCTTCAGAAATAAACTAGGTTTCGTCTGAAGTGCACTTGGTCTACACTTGAGATAAATTTATGAAATGTTTGTATTGTTATGAAGTCTGTTTCTTCTTTGTTTAGATGTTTTTATATAAATTTGAAGAGCCAATACTATATATAAGAAAATGAAAAGTAATTGCACCATTCTATATACATTTATTATCTGTTATGTTTATAGAATAATGGTAAGTGATTGAGAAGGGTTTCGAGTGATGCCGATAGTGAATAAAAGCATCGAAAATGCCCATCATGATTTTACAAAGGCGACTCCTATGTCTAGTCTGATATAACGGTAAAGGGTTGATGGCGGACTATTTCAGAAAACTTAATGATCCCAATCGAATCACCAGTGACCCGGCCATTTAAAAACTTGTATACATGCACCTGAATGAAAGTGGGTAGGCCTATAGTTCCGATCTTTTTTTATGACTGGGCAAGCCAATTGTGCTGGCAGGGGATCCAGTCATGCGAAGAATTAAGAAGAAGAAAAAAACAATGGAACAAAATAATTTAGGTAACGTTTTCAGCATGTACATAAATCCTATTCCTACTAATGTCTTATTAAAAAATAATTAAATGAACATCGAAAGGTTTACACTTCATTACAAATTATATTTCAACGACCTTTAAGATGCTTGGAAGTCAGAGATTACAACAACAAAAGCACACTTTTGATTTGAAAAGGCATTCGATTTTTAGTTTGAAAACAATAATGATTATTCAGTAATTAATTAGTGCCTTGAAAAAAATGAAACTTCAATTTATTTGGTAAGCGATTTCATTTTTGTTTAGATATAAAGCTGCATGTTCACAGTATGTTTCAAAGGAAAAAGGAATGCGTGACCATTTCTTAGGTTCTATACGTTTGGCTATAACACAAGAAGTATATAGCGGAAACCAGAAGGAATTAACCATGAGATTATTATTTCTTGCATAATAACGGTGTTTTTCGTTGGTATACGTTTATCAAACCCAAGTTCAAAACGAAATTAAGGCAAGCATTGAACAAACAAACAAACAACAACAAAAAAGAACAAGAACAAAAACGCAAACAGACAAAGGAGAGAAAAATTCCATTTCGAAAAAAAAACTAAAGACAGTACCAGTCATTTCATTGCTTGAAACTGCCCCCCCCCCCCTCCACGCACAAATTAACGGGCAAAAGGCTATGCTTGGTTCGTTTAGAAAGTAACTTTTACGTGTATTGTCAGAATGTAGAGTTACAGACAGAAAGCAATAATTGGGTTGGAATTATATTAATGGAAGCATTGCATAAATTTTCTTTTCTATGTACATACTGTTTAAATTAAAGTAAAATATATATTTTTTACATTTATTATACCGAGATAATAGGTGGCGCCATATTGTCAAAATATCATCAATAACCGTTTAACTCGTTGCACAACATGCGTCATTGGGGACTTTTAGATTGAACGTCGACATAGTGGACTGCTACGTGTGACGTCCTTTCAAGCCACTTAAGATGACGTCACACGTAGCAGTCCACTATGTCGACGTGCAAATCTAAAAGTCCCTATTTGCCTGACGTAGGACAGCGTCAGTAATTGGTGATGTCTTTGACGCACCATGTTAACGCATGTGAAGTGACATCGTATGTAGTTCAGACATTGAGTTCATAAAAGACGTCCCACATTGTGAGGGCCCCCCTAGAGTGTCAATTCATTCATTCTGAACAAAATATTTTTTTGTCAGGAAAGCAGGGATGCCCTCAACCCGCCCCCCCCCCCCCCCTTTGTTGCTCTGTGGAAACGTGGATGGAAAGTAAAAGAAATTTTGAAAGCATTTGCAAGCAGCCTTTTTCGTAATCACATAATAAAGGCATTCCATACTACACTGGTACTTGTTGCTAGTTTGTCTAATTTGTCTTTAAGCGTTAAATACCCCACCCCTCTCCTTCTAAGGTGCTTCATCAAGAATATTAGCAGATCTTTATCATGTTTATACATGTACTATCATAGAATTGTCAAACTCTCATATTGTGTGTACGCCAAAACATCCCTTTTTATATCGTGGATCTCATTACAGAATTACTTCGGATATTAATTTGAACATTAAAAGTTTGAAATCATGATGGAAGAATTAATCAAACGAGAATTGAAAAAGAACAAAAATTGAACAAAAATGTTGCGGTCTGGTGCTAAGCGGCAGAGAATGTCCTGAAGAAAAAAAAAACCTGTTATAACTAGGGTGGGCATACTTCATTGCAACAATTATAACAAGCTGGTTTAATTGAACTATTTCCGGTGACAAAATAATGATACCCGTTTATTGTCAGATTTTCCTTAGGTAAGAACAGTGACATGAGACTCATGCATGTCTTTATTAACATTTAAAATGTTATTTTGTTTGGGTTGATGAATAGGGTGCACAGGAGTTGTACAAAACAAACAATTAAGTAAACAAACTAAAACAAAAATAAAAATCCATCGTTTAATCGTTGTTTCAAAAACGTTGAAGAAAGGATGGATTTTCGATTTTGATCTTTGATTTTAGCATTGTGAAGTTAATTGGTTATTTGACAATGAATTCATGATTATTAATCGTGCGGAGAAAAGGAGACAATCCGTCTTAAAACATATTTATAACGTTTTATATAAAAACTGTATTGTAAATATATCTATGACATGGTGACTGAATTTGATAACATATGCCTTTGTATTGTATACTAGTACTTTGATTATTTATGGGAACTTGTTAAAGATATTTATTGGACAACACTGCCTTTTTATACGAATGATATTCATCACTTTATTGCACATTGTTAATGAGAGGAAATATGAAGAAATTGTATGATTATATCAATAAATAGCCCGATGATTTCAAATGTATTATTCAGTTCGTATTATTTATTTGTGTTTGGGACTAATTTAAATCCCAAATGGAAGGGAACAAAAATAGTGAATGAGAGACAAGAGATAGATAAAGAATAGCAACAAATACAAGCATACTAAACTTTTCGTCTTGCACTCATCGTAGTAAATCGAAAGAATGACAAAAGAACACGGAATGACTAAAAATGTACCCATCATTAAACCCTCTCTCTCTCTATCTCTCTTTACTACTGTCTATTCTATCTCACTATATATCTGTAATGTTCTCTTATCATTTTGCAATTCTCTCTCTCTCTCACTCTCTCTATCTCCCTCTTTCCATTCATTTCGTGATTATGTTTATTGTTTTTTTTGGGAGGGGGGTAATATTTTTCTTTGACGTGCTCAAACATCCCTCGAATGAAATTTAATGATAGTAACAATTTGACACTCTTTTTCCTTTGTAGTGAATATCAATTATTGTAATGATCGAGATTGAGATTCAAGAGGAGTTGAGGGAATATTTTTTTGTAAACATACCTAAGATGATTAAAAGACTTCACGAGGGTGAGAATTCGAGAGGGAAAGGATGAATAAATAATGATAAGAATCAAAGATGATACTTCACTCGATACATTTTTATTTACAATAAAAAGTGTCAAGTCTTTACATCATATATCCTGAATTAAAAAAAAAACGTTTGCACTTTCATAATCATACAAAGATGAACTCTCATTCTACATTTAAAAAAAAATCACTGCAGTGTGTATAAATGTAAAGCAACCATTGTGAGTTTATATATACAATGCCAAATCAGTGATGAAAATTCGTGAAATAGAATATAAAAAAGGATGTTTCGGTGAGGATTGGCTACCCCCCCCCCCCCAATCAATTACAATATTATAAGGATACGTTCAGTGAACGCACTCGTACATGTAAATAAAAGGCTTCCTTTTTTCGGCGGTAATGGTGGTGAGGCAACTTCATTTTCCGATTTGGAAAACATTAGGAATTGTGAGTTAAACACAAATAAGGGAAATCAAGAGACAAATACAAATGTAAATCGATAGATAGATAGATAGATGGACATAATATAGATAAATAGATAGGTAGATAGATATGTAGATAGATAGAAAGATACATATTTTATATTCCACATACAAATAATCTTGCGCTACGATTGGTCAGAGTGAATCACGTGATGAAAGATAGGACAAACTATCACTTCCGAGGCGATCTGGATGTAGCTATCTTTCGGAAGCGAAGATTGCCGAGGAAGTGATAGTTTGCCATCGCTTAAAACCAAAAGGTGATTATTTGCTTTATATTCCACATCGGAAACATTTCACTTCTTCCGTCATTTTAAAGCAACAAGTCATCATTTAATTAACAGCTAGCTAGCAAACGGTGTACGATATGTACAGTGCATGCAGTACAATATGGTGGTGTGACCATATTATAGTTCGCGCGTGACCAAAGTTCGCGTACTAACACTAAAAGCGCTTAAAGAGGAGAGCAATACGCAGCGTATACCATTAAAGTGCGTTGCACTGTGTAGATAGTACTACTTCTACTTCTACTTCTACTTCTACGACGATACTCAGCAGGATCCATAAGTCAGGATGTAGTGCTGAGGAATAAACTATCTAGTTCTTGGTCTAGATAGACCACTACTATCTACACAGTGCAACGAACTTTTCTTCCCCCATCAATGATGGGCGAACTATCTTTCATCACGTGATTTACTTTTGACCAATCGTAGAGCAAGATTCTTAGTATGTGGAATATAAATAAATAAATATATATATATAGAAAGACAGCGATAAAGATCCAGGGACAGAGGGAGAGCAAGAGAGAGAGAGGGATAAAGACAGGGAGAGAGTGTGTGTGGGAGGGGAGGGGAAGGGGAGAGAGAGAGAGGGATAAAGACAGGGAGAGAGTGTGTGTGGGAGAGGAGGGGAAGGAGAGAGAAAGAGAGAGAGAGAGAGTGTGTGTGTGTGTGTGTGTAAGTGTGTGTGGGAGGGTAAGGGAGAGACAGAAAAGAGAGAGAGAAAGAAAGAGGGGAGGTGGATGGAATAAAAGAAGGACAGGATGTGTTTTTTAATTGGTTTTCGAGAGTCATTATCATCATACTTAGTTATGATACCAAAAACCATCAACCATGTTCTATATAGAAGTGAACATCGCAAAAGTTTGTCAGAGGAGGTGAATAATGTCTTGTGAACATCAAGGTATATATTGACTCTACTTTTATCTTTGCGAATAAATTAATGTTTGCACTGAAACAATAAAGTAATCGCTTCTAGTATGATATCAGTTTACTGCGGACCATATTTATAACCTTACTTTACAGCCCTCTGTTTTATACACGCTAAATCATCAATAAAATCATTTTTGTTATGATTACTGAAAATTTCTAACGACGAGAGCAAAATTGTACAGGTTTATGATTAAATTTTATAAAAACAATTCAATGTTCACAAATCTGTTCGTCAAATAGATCAATAATATCGACTGTTTGTTTCACGTTACTGCTAAGGAAGCATGTGTTTGGTTGTAAATAAGCAACCAGTGGACCAACGGCTTTACGTCCTCTCCGAAAATCTTAGAAATGAGGTTTAATGCCTTAACAAAAGGCACTGCTCTACCACTGAAACATCATGTGGGGTTATTTGTCCATAATTTAATCACGGTTGATCAAATTGCTGACACAAAATGAAATTCATCGTCGAATAAAATCAGTCTAAGCAATGAAAATATAGATTGAGTTAGTCCACGTTGATCTAGTTATCAATTTTTAAATATAAAATGCATATGATTTTATTCTTCAATGAGTCCAGTCACAGTCCAATGATTTGGACTTTTGAATACCACCAAGGTCCCTTCTCTTTGCTCCAGCATTCATCGCTGCTTTCATGGTTAGCAGTTCGGATGTTGTTCTTTCCTTCGTAAGATTGCCCATGATTTTTTTCAGTCTGCCGTTAGTTGTCTTTGCGTTTACCCGGGCTTCAAGTCTCGACACAGCTGATGGCATATTAATGCTTCCTGGTGCTGCTTGTATCAAAAGCTGACTCTTCCTTTGCATGATTCTTTCCTGGAGTTCTTCTTCTACTTCCTCTTCAATGTCATCATTTGAACGCTGGTTCAAGTTTCTGTTGTAGAAGGGGCGTGGACTGGATGATGATGCCCGTATATTGCTCTCTCCCGATGCCGAGGCCGCAAAAGCAGCTAACGACCCCATGCAAATAGTGCCCCTTCGATTCCGCAATCTTGACATTCTCCGTGACTCATCGTCGGTGTGGTTGGTGGTCGATGACGTTGACTCCTGCTCGGATGTGACGGAGGCTTTATCACTTAGTGAAATTCCCAAATCCACTGAGCACGAACCGCGCCGCTGAAAGACAGGACTTCCACAAACCAAAGGAGATGCTGCCAGATGTCTTGGAGAAGAAAGTGAGTCACTCTTCCTTGACATGACGTCAGAAGGTGGCGACGATCCCATGTCGATAACATCTCCTACAATTGCATCCAGGCGGGCTGCGTCACCCCCGTCTAACAAACGTATTGTCTGGATTAAGAGAAATCAAAACAAAAAGAAAAGAACTGTTTTCAGTTTGCTTCAATAAACATTCAATAGACATCTTGTGGTCTGCTTGACTCGGAGATCTGCATTATCAGCACTACGGTCCAGTTAATCTATTGTCGTAATCCAAGAAGGACATAGACTGCAATTATTGATTTATGTTTTCTTTGGAAGGAATGAATGAGCACATGACCGTAAGAAGCGGAGCTAATCAATCGTTCTTCCTTAATCAATTATTTTCATTGTGTTTAGAGGTTAAAAGAACATCGACAAAGACATACCATTACTATGCAATTTCACGTACCATGCCTACCGATTCAAGGTCTGATCAGAAATAAAACATTGCCATTACAATTAATACAATCTCTCCACTGGTATCATGATTTAGTGGTTCATCATTAAAGAAAGTATCTTAAATCAGACAATAGCGCTTAAGAGAAGTCACACGTGTCTTGTAATTTATTGACATTGGCCCGAATTCACAAAGGAGGTTTGTAGACAAACCTAGGTTTATGGACGTCATATGACGCGTTTTGATGCGTTTCAGACCAAGACGCGTCATAATGACGTCCGTAAACCTAGGTGCGTCGACAAACCTCCTTTGTGAATTCGGGCCATACTGTTTTTATTAAAGATCAGATCAAAGCTGAGCTAACCACTAGATTTTCTTCTCTAATATAACAGAAACCACCTGAAGATTATCTTTGCTCTATAATTTCCATGATATATCTGTTGCTGGTTTTAGTGGTGGTGCTGCTGCATACGATGGAATTATTTGTTTCCTTCTTCTTCTTTGAAACACAGCTGTAATATAAATATACTCTTTGATGATTTCAGTATGGTTTCCATATACATTTGATATATAAATCAATTAAATAAATAGATTAATACATGAATGATAGAATAAATATATAAATAAATAAATTGATCGATAGATAAATAAAGTAAAGAATGAAAAGACAAATGAATGTAGGCATTTCTTCATATATATATTCATTCATTAAATAAATGCCTTCATCTACAGGTTTTTACGTCTTAGCTTAAACTTAACTATATATTAATACATTTCTATTCCAAAATATTGCAAGTAATACATTATAACTTTTCATCACGAAGCAAAACTATATTTCGCGACGTCTGAAGTCTTCGTTGGGAGTAAAGTGTACGAAGATCTTGTGTCACACTTATTTATTTTTTATTTTTTAATCAATAGATATATTTTTCCTTTTCTTTTCTTGGAAATTCGTTCCTCTGGACATTACATGTATTGTTTAAATTCGTTGGAAATGCAAGTAATTAATAAATTGTCAGCGTAAGATTATTTAGACTTATTGATCCTTATTTAGTAAACAAATGAGAAATATCTTCTTCCATAAGTGAATTTCCACTTAGACAGAAATCAGATTGATTTAAATGTAACATTTTGTTATGTTACAAATTTCAATACAAATTGCAAATATGTTTGAATATTAGGTAATTCATCTGGACGAAAGTTGAATAGCAATATGCTTTTGTGTTAATACCTTATATGGGTATGTCCTATCGGTGCGACACGATCGGTACTAAATACAATCAAATGAAATCAAATCAGTGCTTGCACATAAAATACACGGGAATAAAATCTCTGTTGATATCAATAAGTTTCTAAAAACTAAGACCTGTTCTCACTCCTTCTAGCTCAGCATTATTAGATTGGAGAAGGGTAGTAATAACAAATTATGTTATGCAGGGCCCGCTAGAAGAGCAGTTTCATAACTGAAGTGGCTACCTTGGGTAAATAAAACGTTATTATTATTATTATTATTATTATTTGTATTATTATTATTACTCTATATATGTATGTGTATGTTTCTTTGTAAAATTGTGATTGCTTTTATACATGCATGGCCATGCTGAAGAACAGCCTTTGGCTGAAGTAAACCACCGTGCTAAAATAAAATAAACGAACAAACAAACCTCGAGTGTGTCTGCTTGCGAAGCATCTGACTCAGTTTCAGAGGTAATCGATGATCTCCTGGATAACGATGGTCGAACTAGACTATGATTGGCTCTGATAGGTGCGGGCGACATCCTCGGACTGTTTTGCCTCGACTTCACTGATGATGGTGACGGAGTACTCGCTCTGCTTCCACCGATTGTCAAGTTGGCGATGGCTCTCGATCTCTCCTTCATCAACATTTCGAGCTTGTGTCGATTGGCTTGTAGAGTGCTGGTCACTGATGTTCTCTTGTTTACTTTACTTGGTGAAAATGAATCAGTAGACTTAGCTGGAGAGCTCCTCTGTGGAGATGGCGATGGGGGATGAGGAATGGTAAGTTGAGAACTAGGTGTTATTGGCAAAGAGAAGCGACGTCTAGATAGGGCACGAGCGATTGCAGGATTTCCACCTGTAACATCAATTTTAGGCCTAGATGATGAGGTCTGTGATTCAGTTTCGAGTTCCTGGGATGATGATGATGTGTTCGTCACTTCTAAATTGGATTTTGAAGACGTCTTTTCATTGTTTGCCGGAGGAGCAGGGGAGGTGGGCCTACTTGGCAGTAGTGGAAAGCGGCTTGGAGACAGAGACATTCTTCGTGATCGGTCAAACTTAGGTGGTGCAGGAGTCAAACATCTATGATCTAGAGCTAGACTCGCTCTTCTTCCCATTCTTGCGCCTGCTGGAGGGCAAGCAGCAACAGTTCTTGCAACCACCGTCCATCTGTACCTGCTCTTTATTCCCTTCTCACCTTCTTCTAAATTGTCAGTGTCTCTCCCATCATCGGATTCGCTAATTTTGCTGTTGTCACTTTCATGATTGATTTGTTCTTCACTTTCTTCGCCGTTGACGAACCTGAGGGCCTTCTGCGCTTCGGGACTGGCAAACATGCTTAAAGAAATTTCAGGCACCACTGCTGGTTTCAGAACTGTAGGTTTCACAAGAGTATGCTCCCCAGATTCATTACTTTTAGAAAGACCTCCTTCACCATTTCTGATACCTGCTGTAAAGGTAGGTAGTTCCTTGTTCTCTATAACTCTCATTGTGTCCGATTTGTCAGTAAACTTGATGTAGACTGAAGATGACACGAGTAGATTCTTTTGATGTGTTAACTTGACAAGATTCAGAATTGAAATGAGCAGGTCAATCTCTTCCAAACGTTCCCTATATCCCTGTCCACTCAGGCGTATAATAGGGTCCCCAGCTTCATCGACTTTTGGCCTTGTGCCGAGAACAATCTAGAACTGCATTTGTTGTTTGATGGCGTTTCAATTAAAAACTTTTTACAACAAACCAGAAGTTCAATTGATCGCATGATAAAATCACATTGCTTGTACGAAATAATCTCTCCATATTTAAGATGACTCATCTTAAGAGTTTCTGAACACGGATCACACGAGCGTATTGAAGAGAGGGGAGGGGGTAAAAGGAAAATGTCCACTCCCAAACCAATTTATAATTGATGACAATTCATATGGTTAAAAAAAAGAGCCTGTTATTATCAGACTGCCAATGTCATTTAACAGAAATATGTTTTTTTTTCCCGCAAAATATTTTGACAAGTAGGGGCATGTGATCCATTTATCTCCATATTCAGTAAGCCTAATTAAACATGCATTTATCATATACAAAATATAATTTCAGATAATGCTTGGAAGAAAAAAAAGAAAGAAAGAAAAATCATCAAAATCTACACATATGTATTAGCTGAGATAGGCCCGAAGCTACCAAAATAAACAACTTTTTTTTCTCTCCAAAAACATCACAGTTTCATTCAACCATTGATCATGGAAGATTGATTTAAAGAAGAAAAAAAAAGCTTTTAGGGCTATTATGAATATGATGATGATGATGACGACGAATATGACGATGATGATGTAAGAGACGGACACCATTATATAAGGAGTGATTGAAGTAGATGGGGCGCTTGCAGGGGGTTCTACTAGCCCCTTTCTCATCCTTGCTCAGTATTTGAGATGGAAGTTTATGAGTACGGTCGGCAATTTGTCAAGTTTACAATCATTTTAAAATCATACCCATGTCGGTAAAATGTTAACATGGAAAGGTTTTTTTTTTTTATCTTCACGTAGGAATAGAATTTGTACTTATATTATTTTGGAATTCGTACAATAATCACAAAGAAGTCATAATTTTGTTTTCTTTTTAATAATCATTTTTTCGTACAAATGTTGTACTTATTTTCTTCTGTTTTTTTTTCTGTTACTGCTATGAATTGATATTCATGATTGTAAGTGCATTTTGTTGTTACCAAACAGGGCTTCATGGAAGACCACCACTATTTGGTGAAAATGTGCTACCCTGTAGTTATATCAGAATTAAATAAATAAGCATATAAATAAATAATACATACTTTTAAATACATAAACAATATACATTTAATAAAAATAAAAAAGCACCCCTAAAAAGAATTAAAACAACAAAATCAACAAAATATGTTTTAATATAAACGCCACGTACACAATAGGATTAACCTTAACCTCTGAAGGGTCAATGGTTTTAACAGTCTTTTTATCGGAGTCCAAACTTGTGTTACATTTAAGTCTTTTTAAGAAACAACGCAAAATATAATTACAATTTAAACAATATAACTCTTAATCACGGAAGAGGTTTACGGTACACCATGTGTAAAGTCCTCGAGGGACTGAGGAAAGTAGATAGAAAATAGAAGTGAGATGGAAAGGTGAGAAAGTGGAGGTTGGAAGGAAGAGTATCTTTCGGAAGTGAGTATAGTCCTGAAAAGGACTGTAAACCAGAAAGTTGTAGGCAGGATGAGAGGTTTGAGTAGAAGACTGGATTGAGTTGGAGAGTTGAGTAGGCGAGTAGAGTTGCAGAGCAGGAGCAAGAGAGTAGACTCGACGTTTCGGACAGGTTGAATATAACTCAAAATTATTTACCTACACATTTTCTTAATAACTACGACGAAGCGATTGCCGGGTGGTGTAACGAATTATAGAAATTTGTGACCATACATAATACATGTATGCTGAAATCCTGATGAGCGAAGCGAATGAGGAACGGAAACAGATCCCGAACTACTGAACCTTTGTGGTTTTGTATCTTTATTAAAAATATATATTTTTAGCTGAATTGTGTATCGTGATTAAAAGTCTAATACTTATTTCTATTATCAATACAAAGTTTGTTTTCGTTTTTTTGTTGTATTTGTTGTAGTTTTTTACTCGTTGTTAATTGTTTTTCATTGAATGGAAATTAGATTGTTTAATAAAGGGTTATCTTGCAAAGTTTTTGTTTTAATGTACGCGAAGATTACCCTGTATATAGACCATAGAATAAATCAATAAGCAGGACAGTCAAGAAGACAATAAAACCCAATAAACATTCATGAATATAACACGAATAATAATTAAAAGAAATTATGTAATATGTGAGGCCGATGCATGTGTTATTGCGTGACGGAGAGAAGCAATGATGAAATCCATCTTATAAAACACGTTTGTGACCAGCGACGCGTGCATCAAAGAATAATTGGGACGAGTGGCATCGCGTGACAACGACAATCAATAAACGCTTTCTCTGAAAATTGGGGATTATCACTTGACGAGGCATTTTAAAGAATGGGCGAATATTCCTAGACACAGTCCTGTAATTACGAAAAGGGATTAAATGGTGTTGTGTAGATATGCAATAAAAACCCGCCATTCATTAAATCGATTATGATGGTGATGATGACGATGTTGATTTAGCTGAACTATTTTTATGACGAAAATGTAAGCAAATAGAAGGTATCGGCTTTAAGACTTATCAGTAGGACTTGCTGGTAATTGAATAATTATATACGTATCTTACCAAAGGGCACCAGCCAATCACCTTGATTTGAGAGAGAGAGGGAGAGAGAGAGAGAGAGAGAGAGAGAGAGCATAGACGTATTACGTCTATGGAGAGAGAGAGCGAGGGAGAGAGAGGTCATGACTGGACAAGCTAGATGAATGATCTAAAAAATCTAAAACAAATACTATTTTGCAAGATTTATAGTATAAGTGTAAATCTCACAGGTGGGACAATGATATAAACATGGACATTATTTTGTTGAACACCTGAAGTAGGTCTTACCGAAAATGATTTGATAACTTTTTGTTCAAGAAATAATTGTCAAAACTAACCTATACTTAAAAAAGATTATGGTTAATAAAGGAGGATTTGATACTTAAACGAAACAAGATTGATACCTTAAAGGTACTATGTCCCTTTTGCAGCCAACCTCAAATGCTGTAGAACTTTGCAGGAATTATGAATATGTCATGTATGTCCTATCTGTGAAATTTAAACGTTAGCAGTGTCCTCATATTCAAATTATGCAAGGAAACCCGTTTACTTGCTAGACTTCACTGTCAGACACTATTGAGTGACTGACTGGCTTTTTTTTCTTCTTTGGTAATAACATACATGAAAAGAGTTGTAAAGGGTACATGAGCATTTGTCTACATCAATAACCCACTTCTTGTGATGGCCAAGATTAAACTGATTGAATCTTTGCGCAGCATAAAACGTACAATTGTCTAAAAATCAAGATTATTACTTTTGGGCTCTATAGCCCTAAAGTCGATTTGACAACTAATAGTCGTTATTTTCCCACTTGAAGACATTTTCAAGCCCCACCTTTTTTAGGGAAGTTCTAAATTAGTATTATCTTTCAAATGCAGTTGGAATTTAACTTTTTCATTTGTTTGGCCTGCAAATGGGACATAGTACCTTTAAGTAATCCGCACGCCCCTCTACAAACAAAATGTATCGACAATAAGTGTCGTGTGAAGGTTGGCCGACCTTTACCAGTCACCATAAAAAAAGGAGCCAAGATCGAACCTGAGTAGTCGTGGAGGGTAACCCCAAAGTCACAACTCACAATACCACATTAACTTGTTTTAAAGCCCATCCCCTATATTATGGAGTCGCTATGTGGCTCTGTTTTGTGTCATGCTCCTGTTATAATCGGTCGTTACCTAGCGACAGTTTTTTACTTTATTTATCAATTTATTATTATCTTCAATAATACATTGGTTATAAATATTGACATGGCCAATATTCTTCAATTGTCAATGGAAGCCCCTGCAACTGTCGTGTGTGTTGTCAGTCCAAAAATAGATGTATGATTGAATAGAGTTAAATAGACGAGATCTTGTTCATTGTCATGACTGGCACGCTAGCTTTACTATTATCTTTCACGGTGGGGAACACGGATTTTAAAGTTGAAGGGGGTGTCTAAAGGATGAGAGCAATTATTGGAGGGTGAGACCAATTCTTGGAGAGAAAAACGACGACGAATGTGAATACGTGATACATGCATTACAATTAAGTCGGAGCTATTTGAGTAGTAATGGTTGCCTATCATTCCACGGAGATATTTAAACATTTGTTAAGGGGGAGGGATGTTAGAGTGAATTTGCAGACTAGTTAGCCCCAAATTTTCCCGAACAAGCCTTCCCCAGAAGGGGGGGGGGGGGGGGTTATCAATCATGTATATAGTTATATGTACATATCAAAACCAAACATTCCCCTTATAGCGACACCCCTGATGTTTGATGAGGGTATCAATACCTGATTCTCTTTTATCAGTTTGATTTATAATTTCTATGTTGTGCGGTTTGACCTAGATTCCCAATATAATTTACATTCATTGTTATCATCTTTCAGTGCGGGGTGTTGTTTAATATCCTGCTTTAGAAAATGTGATCTTCGAGCAGGTATGTACTATTGTCAAGAAAACATGGAACTTAAAAATGACTTTGTACATCAATTTTGTGGCGCGCAGTGTACTTATATCGCCTCAATAAGCAAGTTCATGGGTAGTAAATGGAACAGCATGATTTTTTTCCCTCTCTTTTCGTTCTTCTCAATGGCACAATATTGTAACTTTATATAACACCACAAAAACGTGTATTAATTCGAAAATACGTTTACCTAATAGCGTCTAAAGCGTCATTGGTTAATTTCGTTCGTTGCTGTTTATAACACTACTGAGCGTGCAGAATCATAGAAACATTTTTATTACTATGTTCAGTTACTATTCAATTCGTAGCTGAAATATCAAATCCTCAATCACCATTTTCCGGTAATCACCAGTCAAGATCAACAAATCCATGCAAATATTGTTAACAAGGCTGACTATCAACAAATCAAAATAAGTATTTCAAATTTGCATCGCAAACTTTTGTGTTCCGTTACGGACTTACGGTCCCCTGGTCAACCTGCTTACATCTCAGTATCTTCTTACTTTTAATATCCTCGTAAAACTATTTTATATCTGAAGTCAACGGCCCGTCTCTCGCTCCATTCAATAACACCCTGCATAATCTGCCCTCTCTTCAAAAGAAAACAAATGTTTATACCCAGGTTATATCTCATCTGAATCTTTACTGTGTTACAATTTTTAAAGTTTCTTGTAAAAATAGGATAAATGCAGTTTTCAGTTTGTCCTTGGAAACTTGCCGTTTTCTTTTCTTTTCAGAAACAATAAATGTACACTTCTATCTTACTGTTATTCAAATGATTATTTCATCAGGATGAGGTATGTATTGATGTTTGACTATGACCCAAGTACGAACTTGCATTTCTTTTTCTAATACAGGATTAAACTGACATGAAATCAATTCGTCAAATCAATCGTTCTTATTGTTATCAAAACACTTGTGCTCAACAATCCTTCAAATGAAATGTAATGATTGTAAATATTTGACACTATATTTCGTTTGTAATGAATATCAATTATTTTAATGATCGAGATTGAGATTCAAGATGAGTTGAGAGAATATTTCTTTGTTAACATATCTAAGATGGTTAACAGACTTCATGAGGGTGAGAACACGAAAGGGAAACGATGATAAGAATGAAAGATTAAACTTCACACGAAAGATTTGTATTCAATTATATAATCAGAATGATATCGATTACATCGTATCCTGAAGAAGTAAAGGAAAAGTTTGCACTTTCATAAGCATAAACTGTCATTCTACATTAAAAAAAGAATAAATCACTGCAATGTGTATCAATTAAAAGCAACCGATTTCCACGATAAGTATATATATATACAGTGCCAAATCAATGAAGAAATCTAACAAAGTTCGGAAAATTCGTGAAATAGTATGTAAACAAATATGTTTCATTGAGGATTGGCTTACCCCTCAATCAATCACCATGCAGGGTGAGATCGCGGTAACATCCGGACGACATCCTGACAACATCCTGACAAACGGCCAGTTAATGACTGGATTACATTTGACCTGCGATTAGTCTACGGAGCCCGTATCCTGCCCGTACCGCCTTTTCCGTGCGGCCTCCGTGTGGAGGCAGGAGGTGGCCGTGAGATATTCGTACGGATTCACGGGCTCCGCGACCTCTACGATTTTGTTTCGCTGGAAGTTATACAAATTTGAAAAAATCGTAAGCCCGTAGCCTGGAGACATGTCGTATGTTGCATTGCACGACCCCCCCCCCTCCATGGGCATCTTGCGGAGGCCTCCCGCTGATCGTGCAGCAAACGCACGATTTTTTGGTGAACATGGGGACAAAAAAAACGCTCAAAGACGGCAGGGCGTCTGCACGGTCACTGCGCCTTCTCGCCCAACTTCTGCACGGAAGCTGCACGGGCTTCGTACGATTTCCGTGCGGAAGCTGCGGAGACTGCACGGCTACTGCACTGCAGTTGCCTGATTTCCGTTCAATATCAAAGCAGCCTCTGTACAGATTGGCCCCGGCCTGCCCCCCGAAGGTCAATACAAGAAATGGCACGATGCTCGTAGATAATGTAAACACAAACATCGTAGCCCGTAGCCTCCTACGATGCCCTAAAAATCGCACGAAAAATCTTAGACCAATTTATCGTACGGCGCCCGAGCAAATTTAATCCATGCATAAGACGCTCGTGGAACTTGCCCGGGTAGATGACGTCAGGGCCGTGAAAAATGTAAACATCGGTTGCTTAAATGGATGCTGTGAATTGCACGAAACGCAAAGTAATATTATGGCTATCCACCGCAAATCCATGTTCACCAGGGGCGGATCTAGCTTTTTGCTAAGGGGGGGGTTTGACCAAAATAATGACGATGCAGAGCATCGTCCACGAGCCGCGAAGCGGCGAGCCGATTTTTTTGGGGGTGGTTATTTGAACCCCGTAAGTGATGTTTTCCTGGCATATATTAACACAATGGAGACTATAAAAAGCAGTGCATGATAACGTCTTTTTAAATCAAGTAACAGTTTAATACACAGGTATATCCAGAGTTATCATGTGTTTGGTTAAGTTACCAGATGAGTTGAATATCTTCTCACAATATTTGCACTTGAAAGGGTTTCTCTCCAGCGTGTTTTTTTTTTTTTTTTTTTGGGCCGCCCAAGGGGGGGGGGGTTTAAACCCCCTAACCCCCCCCCCCCCCCCCGTAGATCCGCGCCTGTTCACTGATTAAGTTCGAAGTCGGATTGAAGATAATAGATTCTAATAAATCAAACGGTACTAATACTATTTTATTACAGCGAAATTAAAGCGTGCATGACTGAATTGCGCTCCCGATTCTGAATTACCGGGAAAAAAATTCCCGCGTTAACGCACACAATAGTGCGCCAGCTGATCACGATGAGGGAGGTGTGGTTGTTATGGTAACCTACCCGAGTGAGGTTTTTGCGGATAGCTGGTTAAGACTGTGTCCATGAGCCTGGCAAAGGCTCACCTCGTGTTTTACGATCAGACCTCCAACTGTTGCTTATCCTCATATCGCTCGGTTGAGATCAAAAAAGTTATATTAAGACGAACTTCCACCGACCAGCGTAACTTACTACGGAAGTGATGGCGCCCGCACTGCTAGTCGACCTCAACCCACCTTCCGCATGTAAACCGTGCGAAATTTAATTTTCATTTTCTATTGTAACAACCCTCGTGAAAGGTCACAGATACTCCCGAGTGTAAGTGAGAGCATCCACACGGTCCACTTACGCTACCCTCTAGTCGTGTTAGTAAATTACTCTTGGATAAATCCAGGAGTAAATAGGTCGGGGTAAAGGTAGGCGTAGCTTACACGACCATCGTTCAGACGGTCACTACTCCGACCTTAACACCTATGCCTACTTCACCATTACCCCGACTAGCTCTTAACACGACATTTACCCTGGGATAAATTGCCTCCGTCTGAACAACACTATAAATAGACAGACAGATAGAAAGCAATACATAGCCAGTCTATTCTGTGAACATCAAGGTAAAGATTGAGTTTACGTTACACCTATGCAATAAATGAATGTTTGCAAACAATATACTAATCCCTTCTAGTATGATTTCAGTTTATTGTGGAAACTATTAATAACCTTACTTTACAGGTCTCCGTTCAATACATGCTAAATCATCCATAAAATCAGTTTTCATGATAACCGACAGTTTCTGATGACAAGAGCAACATTTTACAAGTTTATAATTAAACTTATTACACAATTTTATAAGAACAACTCAATGTTCACAAGTCTGTTCGTCAGATAGATCAATATTGTTTGATTGTTTGTGTTACCGTACTGCTAAGAAAGCATGTGTATGCTTGTATTAAAGTAAGCAGCCACTGGACCGACGGATTTACGTCCTCTCCGAGGAACTTGGTAATGAGGATTAATGCCTTACCAAAGGGCACTAGCGCATTATTGGTTTCAAGCCCGGGACCTCCCGGACCTGTATAGGGACCGCTGCTCTACTACTAAAACACCATAATGTTTTTTTCTCCATGGTTGATCAAATTGCTGACAAAAATGCGATTCCTGGTTGAAAAAGATCATTATAAGAAATGAAAATGTTGATCTCGTTATCAGTGTTTAAATATAAAATGCATATGGTTTTATTCTTCAATGAGTTCATTCACAGTCCAATGATTTTGATTTTTGAATACCACCAAAGTCCCTTCTCTTTGCTGCGGCATCCATCGCTGCTTTCATGGTTAGCAGTTCGGCTGTTGTTCTTTCCATCGTAAGATTGCTCATGGTTTTCTG
Organism: Strongylocentrotus droebachiensis; assembly: GCA_035222895.1. Taxonomy (NCBI): domain Eukaryota; kingdom Metazoa; phylum Echinodermata; class Echinoidea; order Camarodonta; family Strongylocentrotidae; genus Strongylocentrotus; species Strongylocentrotus droebachiensis. The sequence continues at coordinate 101,090 of JAVYIG010000131.1, read as the reverse complement.
CAGTCTGACGTTGGTTGTCTTTGCGATTGCCCGGGCTTTAGTGTTCCCTCCAGCTGGTGGCCTATGAACGCTTTCATGTGCTGCTTGCATCAAAAGCTGACTCTTTCTTTGCATGATTCTTTTCTGGATATCTTCTTCTACTTCCTCCTCAATGTCAACATTTGAACGTTGGTTCAAGTTTTGGAAGGGGCATGGACTGGATGATGATGACCGTATAATGCTCTCTCCCGGTACCGAGGCCATCATAGCACTCAACGACCCCATGCATATAGTACCCCTTCGAATCCGCAATCTTGACTTTTCAGGTAACTCGATTTGGTTAATGGTCGATGACGTTGACTCCTGCTCGGATGTGACGGAGGCTGTATCGGAGAGCGAAATACTACTACCTGAATCTAATGAGCATGAGCCACGTCGCTTAAAGACAGGATGAACACCAACCAAACGAAGATGGGATGCTGTCAGATGTCTTGGAGAAGAAGTAGATTCCCTGACGTCAGCTGGTGGCGACGATCCCATGTCGATAACATGTCGTACCATTGCATCCAGGCGGGCTGCTTCCTCACCGTCTAACACTTGACTTATTCTCTGGGTTAAGAGAAATCAAAACAAAAAGAAAATAACTGTTTTCAGTTTGCTTCAATATTTATGTTTTCTTTCGAAGGAATGAATGAGCACATGACCGTAGGCAGTGGCGCTAATCAATCATTCTTCCTAATCAACAGGATATATTTCCATTGTGTTATTAGGTTTAAAAGTTAAAAGAACATCGACAAAGACATACACTAACTCTGCAATTACCATGTCTACCGATTCAATGCCAGATCAAAATAAAAACATGCCCATAACAATTAATGCAATCACTGCTTTGGTATCATGATTGCATGGTTCAACATGTTTTACGACAAATATCTTAAATCGGACAATAGTGCGAGAGAAAAAAAATCCTTGACACACTGATTGACTTAATGGACCCTGTTTTCTTATCTCCATGGTTAGTGCATAGATGACTGAACATTATATCATTAATGATCATTATGCTCTAAATGAAATTTGGTGCAGCTGATATCACCATTAACCAATCATTTTACGAGCAAAGTGCACTTGACATTGAAGAATTACCCCATGGGGTCCTACTAAAAGTCCAAAAGATTGCAAGTAATAAATTATATCATAACAAAGCAATAATTATTAATATTTCACAACGTCTGAAGCATTCTTCGGGAGTTAGTTTACAAATATCTTGTGTTATACTATAACAAAAATAGATTAGTATCTTTTACAATATTATGTTAGCACTCCTTTTCTTTGGAACTTTGTTCCTCTGAACATTACATGCTTGTTTAAATTTGATTTGTTTTGGAAATGCAAGTAGTTAATGAAATTTTCAGCGTAAATTTTTTAATTATTAATGCTTATTTTACACTTCTTTTCTGTTGCAAATTTCAATCATGTTTCAAATATGTTTGAATATCGGGTAATTCGTCGGAACGAAAGTTGAATAGCAATATGCCATTTTGTTAGTTCCTTATATGGGTTTGTCGTATCAGTGCGACATGATCTGTGATAAATGAGGCCGCCATCAATTTCAAGCCTTACCGCTCACGATGGCGGTCTCCTGCGTTCATTGATTAGATTATATATTATATTATATGTGTTATATTATATTATATTATATGTGAGAGTATCTATAGGTGTATATGTGTATGTGTATGTATGTATGTATGCATGTGCTGTGTATATGTATATATGTATATGTGGGTATATATGCGTATATATGGATATATATCTATACAAAAAAAATTAAGCTCACTTCCTTATTTTGTATTCATTATGTATCATGACTATATTGTTTATCTTATGAATTGTTTTGTATATTATCTTTGTAAACACATTTTATATTATGTATTGTATTATTTTGAACGCAGAAATAAAAGCAAACAAACAAACAATAAATAGGACCAAATGTATCAAATCAATACTTGCGCATAAAATAAATGTTAATAAAAACTGTTGATATCAAGAAGTCTCTGTTCTTACCTCGAATGTGTCTGGTTGTGAAGCATCTGACCCAGTCTCAGAGGTAATCGAAGATCTCCTGGATAACGATGGTCGAACTAGACTATGATTGGCTCTGATAGGTGCGGGCGACTTCACTGATGATGGTGACGGGGTACTCAAGTTGGCGACGGCTCTCGATCGCTCCTTCATCAAAGCTTCGAGCATCTGTCTATTTGCTTGTAGAGTGTTAGTCACTGATGTTCTCTTGTTTCCTGTCCACGGTGGTTGTGAAGTAGCTAGAGACCTCCTCCGTGGAGATTGCGATGGGGGATGAGGAATGGTAAGATGAGAACTAGGTGTTATTGGCAAAGAAAAGCGACGTCTAGATGATGAGTTCTGTGATTTAGTTTTAAATTCATAGGATGATGATGTGTTCGTTACTTCTGAATTGGAATTCGAAGAAGTCTTTTCGATTTTTTCCAGAGGAGCAGGGGAGGTTGGGCAACTTGGATAGCGGCTTGGAGACAGAGACTTTCTTCGTGATTCGTGATTCGTGATCTCACCCACTTCTAAATTGTCAGCATGATTGTTTTGTTCTTCACTTTCTTCGCCATTCAAGGATCTGAGGACCTTCTGCGCTTCGGGACTTGCAAACAAGCTTAAAGAAGTTTCAGGCACCACTGCTGGTTTCACAAACGTAGGTTTCACAAGGGTATGCTCCCCAGATTCATTACTTTTAGAAAGACCCCCTTCACGTACACACGATGATGTGTTTGTCAGAGACCTCCTCCGTGGAGATTGCGATGGGGGATGAGGAATGGTAAGATGAGAACTAGGTGTTATTGGCAAGGAGAAGCGACGTCTAGATGATGAGTTCTGTGATTTAGTTTTAAATTCATAGGATGATGATGTGTTCGTCACTTCTGAATTGGAATTCGAAGAAGTCTTTTTGATTTTGTCCAGAGGAGCAGGGGAGATTGGCCTACTTGGAAGCAGAGGAACGCGGCTTGGAGACAAAGACATTCGTCGTGATCGGTCAAACTTTGGGGGTGCAGGACTCAAATATCTATTATCTGGAGCAAGATTCGCTCTTCTTTCCATTCTAGTGCGTGCTGGAGGGGAAGCAGCCACAGTTTGTGCAACCACCGTCCATCTGTACCTGCTCTTTATTCCCTTTTCACCTTCTTCTAAATTGTCAGCGTCTCTCCCATCACCGACTTCACTTTTGCTGTTGTCACTTTCATGATTGTTTTGTTCTTTAATTTCTTCGCCATTTAATAACCTGAGGGCCTTCTGCGCTACTGGACTGGCAAACATACTTAAAGAAATTTTAGGCATCACTGCCGGTTTCACAAGAGTATGCTCCCCAGATTCATTCCTTTTAGAAAGACCTCCTTCACCATTTCTGATGCATTTTGTAAAGGTAGGTAGTTCCTTATTCTCTACGACCCTCATTTTCTCCGATCTGTCAGTAAACTAGTCTTGATGGACACCGAGTAGGACACGAGTAGATTCTTTTGATGTGTTAACTTGACAAGATTCAGAATTGAAATGAGCATGTCAATCTCTTCCAAACGTTCCTATATAATTATGTCCACTCAGGCGTATAATAGTGTCTCTTCGTCAATTTTTGGCCTGGTGCCGAGAAAAATCTAGAACTGATTTTATTGTCTGAGGACGGGGGGGGGGGGGGATTAAGATTTACGCACCTCACTCACGTATCATTACAGAAGGTAGGGGCTGCATTAATGAAGCACGTCAAAATTAATGTGAGTATTATTGTCATTTTTGGTTAATGTATGCCATCATGCGTTGATTCTGTGGACAAAAGTATAACAGAGATAAAAACCAACAATCTACGCTACGAGACTATTAAAAAAAAAGGAAGGGATTAACATTTCTTTGTACATTACTGCGTTGGTAAGATTATTAGAAATGGGTAAATTTAGATTATATTAAGTGGATAAAAGACTTCCCCCATTGTGAGCGGCCCCCTGGGGTGTCCATTCATTCATTCTAAACAAACTATTTTTGGCAGGATAGCAGGGATGCCACCCCCTCCTTTTGTTGCTCTGTGGAAACGTCAATGAAAAGTAAAAGAAATGTTGAAAGAATTTGCAAGGAGTCTTTTTCGTTACACATAATATAGGTCTTCTAAAGAACGATACTACCGTTACTTGTTGCTTGTTTGTTTATTTGTTTTGTTTTTGTTGTTACCCCCCATTCTAAGGTTTTTCATCAACCATATTAGCAGATCTCTATCAAGTTTAGACTATCGTAGACTTGCCAAAGTCTTATGTTGTGTGTACGCCAAAACATCCCTTTTTATATCGTGGATCTCTTTACAGAATTACTTCGGATATTGATTTGAACGAAATTTTGCGGTCTGCTGCTATTAAAGTGGCAAAGAATGTCATTGCAAAGATTATAAGAAGCTGGTTAAATAATTGAACTTAGCTATTTTCGGTGACAAAATAATGATACCTATCTATTGTCAAATTATCCTTAGGGTAAGAACAGTGACAGGATTATTAAAGATGAGGCTCATGCAGGCGCGGATCCATGGATTTCTTTTTATACACAACATAATGATATTCCTCTCTTCATTGCATATTGCCAATGAGACAGAAAACGAAGAATTGTATGATTATATCAATAAATGGCCCTATGATTTCAAATATATTCAGCTCGTTTTGTCTATTTGTGTTTTGGACTATGGTAAATCTAAAATGCAAGCGAACAAAAATAGCGAATAAGAGACAAGAGACAGTGGCGGATCCAGGGGGGTGGTGGGGGCCCGGGCCCCTCCCCCTTGAGAAAAAAGTAGTGTAAAAACACGTGATTTTTGGGTTGGGCCCCAAATTTTTTTTAAATTTTCGTGGACCAAAAAAAAAAAAAAAGTGCTCACTACCCCCCCCCCCCCCCCCCCCCCCCCCCACTGAGCGACTTTTCGGCCGGTGCGATTTTCAAATTTTCGGGAGCAAAAATTTGAAAAAAAAAGTTGGGCCCCCTCCCCTAAGAAATCCTGGATCCGCGCATATCGGAGAAAACTAACCAAGTTCAGAAAACTCATGACAAAGTATGTAAAAATTGATGCTTCAGTGAGGATTGGCTACCCCTCAATCAATCACAATATTATAAGGATACGTTCAGTGAACGCACTCGTACATCCAGATTTCCTTCTTTTGGTGGTAGTGGTGGCGAGGCAACTACTTTTTCCGATTTTGAAAACAATAGGAATGGTAAATTAAAAAGAAATAGAAATCAAGAGATAAATACAAAAGTAAATTTATAAATAGATTGATAGACCTTTTTATAGATAAATAGATAAGTAGAAAGTTATTCACGGCTGATAAATGAGGAATCGACAAACTGTTTGAATTTTACTTTTTGCGTGGCTTTATTTAACAGTGGTTACTGTCATTTTTACATGTATCATTTAACCATGGCGGTACTTGAGTGTCCAACCCAAATACAGAACTAGTGCTGGAACCTATGCTGAAAATGAGGAAAATCTGCACCCCATACATAAACCTTAAAATCTAAATGTTTGAAATCCAAGCGTGTAGCCAGAGAAGGAGGAACCACGGCTATACACCCTTTTTCGTATAAAAACGAATGTCCGCTCTGACTTGCCACGAGCCCCCCCCCCCCCCCCCGCCCCCGCTAGCCGTCAGGAATGTCCAATCAGACGGGGAAGATTTTATGTAATTTTATGTAACCCGGGTGCACCACCCATTCCCAGCTCTCATCAACAATTCCAGCAAAAGTGTATACAATAAAAATGATTTCAAGTCTTTACATCATATATCCTGATCCCATGCCTTGAGCCATAATGCATAGCCATCCAGAGGATTTGTTTATGTTGGGGACCGGGGTAGAATGCAATTAATTATTGAGAATTTATTGCATTTTCTGTTTGTTTTTTAATTTATGGAAACTGTCCCCTACCCTATAGCCCCCGCTGCGTACAGTCATGGTTCAGTGACAGAGCAATGGCCTCGTAACTGTGAGGCCCCAGGATCAAAACCGTGTCGATGTGCTATATTAGTGCCCTTTTGTGGGGCAATAATCCTCATTACTGTCATTTATGACTTAAGGGCGTTGGTCCCCTATTTGATAAGCATAGTAGCATACACATGCTTTAGCAGTCACGCAAAACACGCATTGTCAAATTATTATTCAATAAAATCTGAGAATGTATACTATTATCTAGATCTATTATTTTTAAATTATTTTTTAAATAATTCCATAAATTGGGGTTAAACAAAAATATTCCAACTATATGAACGACAGTGTACACAATACATAATACACAGTTATTTACTACTAGATATGTTAGGTACGTTAACACAGAACACGTTTTAGTTTGAAAAGACAACCTACATACAATTCATGTTTGGATTTAAATGAGCCAAATGAAGCAAGGGAATATAATTATATTTATAAATCAAACAAAACAAGTTTACTTAAATTGATATACTTGCACTAGTACGATAAAATCAAACAAAATTTAAAACACAAAAAAAAAAAAAAAAATCAAGTCAGACTGAAGAGTTTAAATAAAAGTGTGGCTAAAAAGAAAACGGCAAATTAAAGTGGACTGCACAAAAGAAAGACAATATAAGCACACAATGGATAGTTTAACAAGAATAAAAGATAATTATACAATCGAACAAGCAAAAGAACAAACACAATAATGTCAAACGAAAGACATGCATGAGCACACAGTGGATAGTTTAACGAGACTAAAAGAAAATTATACAATCAAACAAGCACAATAACAAACACAATGTGTTAGCCCTTGTTGAAAGTAGTGAAATCTATTATATATACACCTTGTTTTAAAGAAAAGACTGATAGTGTCGGGTTCGATTTTTGAAAGCTTGCAAAGATGATGATAATTGAATAGAAATTGGTAATTTATTAAACTGTTAACATGCAAAGTAAGAAAACGAGCGTTTTTTTTAAAATCAGTTCGTGGTTTGGGTATGAATAATGGGCTACTCAGGGCGTATCTTGTAGGGTACTGTGCTGGGCGTCTGGATACAAATGTATTTAAGTACAAAGGAGCAAGATTGTTTAAAATTTTGTAAACGTTTACAAAGCATTGGTACGTTACTCTTTCTTCAACATTTTGCCATTTAAGTTTATGCATCAAAGTAACACTCGACGTATAGAAATCAGCATTTAAAACTAATCTTGCATATTTATTTTGACTTCTTTGTAATTTTGATATATATTCTTTTGTACACGTACCCCATACACAACAACAATAGTCTACATGGGGTAAAATAAGTGAAAAGTACAGCTGAATCATTTTCGCCTCGTCAGACATGATTTGATTCTTCGTACGCATGCTACATGCAGTACGCGATATTTTCCGGAAAACTTCATTAATATGCAACGACCAATTAAGACTTTGTTGAGGAACAACCTCCAAATACTTAATGTTAGTAACATACTCTAGATACTGACCTTGTATTTCTAACTTCAACTCACAATTTCGTACTTTTCTTTGAGAGCCAAATAACATAGTTTTAGTTTTGCTAGAATTTATCTTCATTTTGTTTATGGTAAACCATTTTATCAAAGCATCCAGGTTATTTTGTAATGTTGAACATGAGCAAAATTATTCTCTTTTGCAAAGATGGCAGTATCGTCAGCGTGTAGAGATACTTTTGACATGTGTTTGAAATTAAGATAATAAATATCATTGATAAAGATGCTAAATAATAAAGGTCCCAGTATCGACCCCTGGGGCACTCCTGTTTCAACAGGTTAAACAAATCACTCATTACGCCCTGATAGGCTACACACTGCTTCCTATTATTAAATAAATACGAGGTGAACCAAGATAATTCGGTATCATAAATTCCATAGTACGGTAATTTCGGTAAAAGAATATCATGGGGTATAACATCAAATGCTTTACTGAGGTCTAAGAATATTGCTCCTGTAATTATAGGCCTGAATCCATATTATCTAACAAACAACAAAAAAAAACAAAAAAAAAAAAAAAATCACATTTCTCGGGCAGGCAAGTTGCAGTATAGTGTTTGGGTCGGAAGCCCGATTGGCGTTCAGACAAAAGACGATGTTCGTTCAAATAGTGATACAGTTGTGAGTGAACAGCTTTTTCCAATATTTTAGTAACAGATGACAAAAGTGAAATAGGTCTGAAGTTTGTTATTTGATTTGATCGTTTACCTTTGCTTTTGGCAATTGGAATAATTTTAGCGAGTTTCAGGTCTTTTGGAAAGCAGCCTGTCTGCAAGGATAGGTTTATTAGGTAAGTCAAAGGCTGTGATATGAAAGGAGCACCCAGTTTCAATAATCGAGGATGTAAATCATCTAAGCCAATCGCTTTTGTACAATCAATAGTACTCAGCTCTTTCAGTATAAACTCAGAGTCAATGTTACCAAATTTAAAAGAAAAAGCTGTTTGTGACAAAGTTTCAAATAGATTCGTATCATCATCCGTTGTGTTTAAACTAGAAGCTATGACGCTGCCGACACTACTAAACATTTCATTAAATTTGTTAACTATAATATTTTTATTAGAAATAACTTCTTGGTTAATAACAATATGCCTTTCTTCCTCAGACTTTTTGCTTGGAAGTAAATCATTCATCACCTTCCAACTTTTCCGAAAATCGTTGCTGCTTTCCGCAAGCTTATTCCTATAATAAAGCCTTTTCAATTTTGTATTCAGGTTGTTCGCTTTGTTTTGAAAGCAAGTGTATTTTCCCCAGTGCAACTTCATGGTTTGGTTATATTGAACAGGTTGCTGGAGATAAGTTTCATAATTTGATTCCGGTATCTTAGCTTTAAATTGGTCGAACTTCTTTTTGTTGAAGTCAGTCTCTCGGGCTAAAGCCAAGTATTAATCGTTAATCCAGGGAGAACCATTCATCTTTCTCCTCACAGTAATGTACGGAGCATGTTTTTCACTAAGCTTAAGCATTAACGACGAAAATAGTTTCCATAATTGGTCGACATCGTCTTCTAAAGAGAAGACTGAATCCCAATCAATGGATGCAAGGTCATTTTGAAAGTCGTTTTCGTTCAAGGACCTGAACGATCTAAAAGAAAAGATTTTGGGCGTTAAGTTTGGATGATGTTGTTTTGCGACTAAGTACACTGAAGAATGGTCGCTTAATCCGACTGATTGAACTCCAGCTTTCAATGGACTAATTGTGTTGGAAACACATATTAAATCTATTAACGAGGTGCTGTTTGGAGTAATGCGAGTAGGTTGTTGAACAAGCTGAGTAAATCGTAAAGTAGTACACAATTCAGTCAGTTTATTTGAAAAGGGATTTGGTGTAAGCATGTTACAATTAAAGTCCCCCGCTAATATAATTCTGTCCGAAAAAGAGAGAACACGTTCTGAAACCCTTTCCAAGTTGGCAAAAAAGGTATAACCACTATCTGGTTTTCTGTAAATAATTCCTAACAGTATAAACAGACTTATTTATTGGCTTAATTTCAAGCCACATCAATTCAATATCATCAGTTTCTAGATCGTGTCTTCTTACATAATTTATATTTTCTTTTAGATAGCACGCAACACCTCCTCCAAACTGATTGCGGTCTTTCCTTTCAAACTTAAAACCCTCGATAGAAAGCATGTTACATGTAATATCTTTATCAATCAAAGTTTCAGAAAGTGACATTATATCATATGGATTACACTTTAAAAACTGCTCTAGATCGACTTTTTTAGTTACGAAAACTTCGAACATTTAAAGTGTGCAATTACATCGCACTCTCCCATCATGCACGCAACGAAAACTCTGTAGAATAAGAATACGACATACAATCATTCTGAGCACCTTGTTAAACCCGGAATGCAATGAAGAATGAACGCAATCAAGTGTGAACGCACTTGAGTGAGAACTTATAGTACCTGTTCGTTGTATACTAACATTTAATATAGGAGTATAGGCCTACTATTACGTATGCTTACATGATCCGCAAGATCACCGGAGCCGGCCCATGGGAGGAAGGCTACGTTCTGTATGACCAAACTAAGAAAGACTTCCTAACAAAATGGTCGCTAAATTGATGATTTAAGTCACAATTTCGGTATCCCGAGATTCAAAAATTGGTGAATTTGAATATGAATATCACATGAATATCACATGCTTCCAACAAAATGACATTTATAAGCTGTCAGAATTTATCGATTCTTCCTGCAAAAAAGTCTAGCATGGCCTTCTTTCGTGTTTCGTGGTCTGATATTCCTTCGGAAATCGATGATCTCCTGGATAACGATGCTCGAGCTAGACTATGATTGGCTCTGATAGGTGTGGGCGGCATCCTCGGACTGTCTTGCCTCGACTTCACTGATGATGGTGACGGAGTACTCTCTCTGCTTTCACCGATTGTCAAATTGGCGATGGCTTTCGATCTCTCCTTCATCAAAGCTTCGAGCTTGTGTCGATTGGCTCGTAGAGTGCTGGTCACTGATGTTCCCTTGTTTCCTGTCCACGGTGGTTGTGAAGATGAATCAGTAGAAGTAGCTAGAGACCTCCTCCGTGGAGAAGGTGGGGGACGAGGAAAGGTAAGTTGGGAACTAGGTGTTATTGGCAAAGAGAAGCGACGTCTAGATAGGGCACGAGCGATTGCAGGGTTTCCACCTGTCACATCAATTTTAGGCCTATATAATGAGTCATGTGATTCAGTTTTGAGTTCCTGTGATGATGATGTGTTCGTCACTTCTAAATTGAAATTTGAAAAAGTCTTCTCACCCCTTGCCAGAGGTGCAGGGCAGATGGACCTACTTGGAAGCAGTGGATTGCGGCATGGAGACAGAGATATTCGTCGTGATCGGTCAAACTTTGGTGGTGCACTCAAACATCTATGAGATGAAACACTACTCGCTCTTCTTCCCATTCCAGTGCGTGATGGAGGGCACGCAGCAACAGTTCTTGCCAGCATCGTCCATCTGTACCTGCTCTTTATTTCCTTCTCACCTTCTTCTAAATTTACGTCTATCCCATCATCGACTTTGCTTTTGCTGCTGTCACTTTCATTATTATTTTGTTCTTCACTTTCTTCGCCGTCGACGAACCTGAGGGCTTTCTGCGCTTCAGGACTGGCAAACAAGCTTAAAGAAATTTCAGGCACCACTGCCGGTTTCACACCTATAGGTTTCACAAGAGTATGCTCCCCAGATTCATTCCGTTTAGAAAAAGCACCTTCACCACGTCTGATGCCTTCTGTAAAGATAGGTAGTTCCTTGTTCTCTATGACTCGCATTGTGTCAGATCTGTGAGTAAACTTGATGTAGACTGAAGACGACACGAGTAGATTCTTTTGATATGTTAACTCGACAAGATTCAGAATTGAAATGAGCAGGTCATTCTCTTCCAAACGTTCCCCCACACCTGTCCACTCACGCGTATAATAGGGTATCTAGCTTCACCGACTTTTGGCCTGGTGCCGAGAAAAATCTAGAACTGATTTTGTTTTCTGAGGACGTAAGTCTTTCACATAAAATGTTTAGCAACAAACCATAAGTTCAATTGATTAATTTGTCCTTATACGGATCGAGTAAAAGTTCCATAACAAAATCTAATTGCTTGCACCAAAGAATCTCTCCATATTATTCACACATTGATTCCGCAGAAAATGTTCTGAGCACATATCACACGAGTGTATTTGAAAGATGGGGAGGTGGGGGGGGGGGGGAGGAGTAATTATGATTTACGCACCTAACTGCCGGATCATTACAGAAGGTAGGGGATGCATTAATAAAGCACGTCAAAATTAATGTGGGTATTATTGTCTTTTTCGGTTAATGTGCGCCATCATGCGTTCATTCTGTGGACAAAAGTAACAGAGATAAAAAAAAAAAAAAAACGACAATCTACGATACGCCTACGAGACGATTAAAAAAGGGATTAACGTTTTCGTCTTTGTACAGTTTACTGCGTTGGTAAGACATAGTATATAAGAAACGGGTAAATTTAGATTATATAAGCCGTCCCCCATTGTGAGCGGCCCCCTGGGGTGTCCATTCATTCATTCTAAACAAACTATTATTTTTGTCAGGATGCCATCCCTCCCTTTGTTGCTCTGTGGAAACGTGAATGAAAAGTACAAGAAATGTTGAAAGAATTTGCAAGGAGTCTTTCGAAATACACATAATATAGATATTCTGAAGAATTATACTTGTTGCTTGTTTTTTTAATTTTTTTTTTAAACTTTACCCCCCCCCCCCCCCCTATTCTAAGGTGTTTCATCAAGAATATAAGCAGATCTTTATCAAGTTTAGACTATCGTAGAATTGTCAAAGTCTTATGTTGTGTGTACGCCTAAACATCGCTTTTGTATCGTGAATCTCTTTACAGAATTACTTCGGATAATGATTTGAACGAAATTCTGCGATCTGCTGCTATTAAAGTGGCAGAGAATGTCCTGAAGAAAAAGTAAACCCTGTTATATACATTATGTATATATAATGAATGAACTTGGGTAGGCCTACTTCATTGCAAAGATTGTAACAAGCTGGTTGAACTTAACTTAGCTATTTCCGGTGACAAAATAATGATACCTATCTATTGTCAGATTTTCCTTACGTAAGAACGGTGAAATGATTATTAAAGATGAGGGTGCACAGGAGTTCTAAAAACACACAATTAAGTAAACAAATTATATATATAACAGGGTTTACTTTTTCTTCAGTAAATAATCAAAATCCATTGTTCAATCAGTATTGTTTCATTTTGAAAGTAGATTGTTGAAGAAAGGATGAATTTTCAAATTTTATCTCGACTTAAGCATTGTGAAATTTATTTTTCATTTGACAATGGATTCATGATTACAAATCATGTGGAGAAAAGGAGATTATCCGTCTTAAAAAATATTTTATAACGTTATGTATACAACCTGTGTTGTAAATATAAAATTATATATGATATGATGACTGAATATGATAACATATGCTTTTGTATATTGCATACTTTGATTATTGTAGGGAACTTGTTAATGATATTTATTGGATAACACAATACACAATATACACATATAATATACGCAATATAATACTCATTTCTTCATTGCACATTGTAAATGAGACGGAATACGAAGAATAAAATTGTATGATTACATCAATAAATGACCCGATGATTTCAAATGTATTCAGCTCGTTTTGTTTATTTGTGTTTTGGACTTTTTTAAATCCCAAATGGAAGTGAACAAAAACAGAGACAAGAGATAAATAAAGAATACCAACGAATATAAACATTATTAAACTTTTCGTCTTGCACTCATCGGAGTAAATCAATAGAATGGCCAACAGAAAAAAACATGGAATGAATAAATTTACCCCAACATTAAACGATCCCTTTCTCTTTCCCTCTCTCTATCTCTCTCTCTTTATGACTGTCTATTCTATCTCACTAGATATCTTGTTATGTTATGATATCATTTTGCAATTCGCTCTCTCAATCACTCTCTCTATTTCTCTATTTCCATTTATCTCGTGATTATATTTATTGTTTTTAGAGGGGTAATTTTTTCATTGACGTGCTCAAAAATCCTTCGAATGAAATTTAGTGATAGTAAAGTTTATTTGGTACTCTATATCCGAGAATGAGATTCAAGATGAGTTGAGGGAATATTTCTTTGTGAACATATCTAACATGATTTAAAGACTTCATGAGGGTGAGAACACGAGAGGGAAGGGATGAATAAATAATGATAAGAATGAAAGATGATAGTTCACTCGATACATTTTTATTCAAAATAATACAAATGATTTCAAGTCTTTACATCATATATCCTGAAGAAAGTAAAAACGTTTGCACTTTCATAAGCATAGCAGAGAAATTATCATCCCAAATTTAAAAAATCACTGCAGTTTGTATATCAATTCAAAACAACCGATTTCCACGGTAAGTTTATGTATACAATTCCAAATCAATGAAGAAAACTAACCAAGTTCAGAAAACTCGTGAAAAAGTATGTAAAAAATGATGATTCAGTGAGGATGGGCTACCCCTCAATCAATCACAATATAAGGCTACGTTCAGTGAACGCATTCTTACATAAAAAATGTCCTTATCTTGGTGGTAGTGGTGGCGAGGCTACTACATTTTCCGATTTTGAAAACGATTGGAATTGTGAATTGAAAACAAACAAGAGAAATCAAGAGATAAATACAAAAGTAAATTCATACAGAGATAGTTTGATAGACATTTTATATATAAATAGATAAGAAAATAGATAATATAAAGAGATAGAAAGATAAGTATATATATATATATATATATATATATTGATATATATATATAGAGAGAGGGGGTAGATAGTTAAACAGATAGATAGAAAGACAGCGATAAAGATCCATGGGCAGATGGAGAGCAATATAGAGAGAGGGGTAAAAAAGGAGAGATAAAGAGTGGGGAAGTGAGAGAAAGAGAGAGAAAAAGACAGAGACAGTGAGACAGACAGGGAGACAGATAGAGAGGAGATGGATGGAATAAATGAAGGTAAGCGTTTAATGTAGGTGAGGGTGTTTTGATTGGATTAAAAAGGTCATTATCATCATACTCATTGTTGTAATACACTGTGCTTATTGTTTTTCTTGTGTATCACAAGTCATCAACCGTGTTCTAAATAGAAGTGAATATTGCAAAAGTTTGTTACAAGAGGTGAATAATGTAATGTGAACGTCAAGGTAACGATTGGGTCTAGTTTACATCTTTGCAAACAATGGGTGCGTTTAAGCTTAAATTTTGAAGGCAGAATGAGCGATTTGTAACGCTCATCGTAAACGCTCATCGTAATCGCAGTTCCACGATGTACTGTTTATGCTCACTTCTCTGGCTCCTCCAGGCAATTCTCCTTGGGTGGCCTTAATTGGTCTTCCAGCTGGATTCGCAAACCTTCACTGTGCATGCTACGTAGACCCACAAGCTTTTCTTGTGTATCACAAGCCATCAACCGTGTTCTGGAAATGAATATTGCAAAAGTTTGTCACAGGAGGTGAATAATGTACTGTGAACGTCAAGGTAACGATTGAGTCTAGTTTACATCTTTGCAAACAATAATCACTTCTAGTATAACTTCATGATACTGCGGACAATATTCATAACCTTACTTTAGAGGCCTCGGTCTAACACACGCTAACTCATCAATAAAACCAATATTTATAATCGAAAGCTTCTAATGACAAGAGCAAAATTTAGCAAGTTTATGATTGAAAATAATTAAACAATTTTATAAGAACAGTTAAATGTTCACAAGTCTGTTCGTGTAGTTTTTTATAGTTTATTTGCGTTTGATCAAATTGCTGACAAAGAGTGCAACTCATCGTCGAATATAAGATAAGTATAAGTAAATGTATAAGAAATGAAATTGTAGATTAATATATGCCACGTTGATCTAGTTATCAATGTTTAAATATAAAATGCATATGATTTTATTCTTAAATTAGTTCAGTCACAGTCCAATGATTTGGATTTTTGAATACCACCAAAGTCTCTTCTCATTGCTGCGGCATTCATCGCTACCTTCATGGTTAGCAGTTCGGATGTTGTTCTTTCCATCGTAAGATTGCCCATGATTTTTTTCAGTCTACCGTTAGTTGTCTTTGAGTTTACCCGGGCTTCAAGTCTCGACACAGCTGATGGCATATTTTTGCTTCCTGGTGCTGCTTGTATCAAAAGCTGACTCTTCCTTTGCATGATCCTTTCTTGGAGTTCTTCTTCTACTTCCTCTTGGATGTCACCATTTGAACGCTGGTTCAAGTTTTGGGAGTGGCATGGACTGGATAATGATGACCGCATATTGCTTTGTCCCGGTGCCAGGGCCACCAGCGCACTCAACGACCCCATGCAAATAGTGCCCCTTCGATTCCGCAATCTTGACATTGCAGGTAACTCATCGTCGGTTTGGTTGGTGGTCGATGACGTTGACTCCAGCTCGGATGTGACGGAGGCTGTATCAGAGAGTGAAATACCCGAATCCACTGAGCATGAGCCGCGCCGCTTAAAGACAGGACGTCCACCAACCAAACAAAGAGGAGATGCTGCCAGATGTCTTGGAGAAGAAGTAGAATCACTCTTCCTTGACATTACGTCAGAAGGTGGC
Organism: Strongylocentrotus droebachiensis; assembly: GCA_035222895.1. Lineage (NCBI taxonomy): Eukaryota > Metazoa > Echinodermata > Echinoidea > Camarodonta > Strongylocentrotidae > Strongylocentrotus > Strongylocentrotus droebachiensis. The sequence continues at coordinate 84,983 of JAVYIG010000131.1, read as the reverse complement.
GACGATCCCATGTCGATAACATCTCCTACCATTGCATCCAGGCGGGCTGCATCACCACCGTCTAACAAACGTATTGTCTGGGTTAAGAGAAATCAGAACAAAAAGAAAAGAACTGTTTTCAGTTTGCATCAATACACCTTCGACAGATATCTTCTGGTCTCGTGAGAGTTGCATTATCAACGCAATGGTCTAGTTAATCTTTTGTCGTATATTCAAGAATGGCATATAAAAGGACATTTAACAGTTACTGTCGGTTGGTTTTGAGAGGTAAAAAGGGGGAAATGAAATAACGGTTAAAGAAAATCACTGAATTAGGGGCATATCTCCAGCAGCCTCTACTTGCAGATGTTCATGCTTCTTAGCTTTGTATTGTGTCATGTAATTCATTGACATTATTATGACATGAAGATTAGTTTTGCTCTATAATTTCCATGAAATATTTGTTGCTGGTTTTAGTGGTGGCGGTGCCGCTGCATACGATGGAAATTTGATTTGTTCTTACTTTGATACACAGACGTATCATAAATTTACTTTTCGATGATTTCAGCATGATTTCCTTATACACGGTACATTTTATATTTGTATGAATATATCTAAATTTATTGAATAAATAAATGAATGATAGATTTAAAAAATATATATACGAACAAAATAAATGGATAGATAGATAAAGAATGAATAAACAAAATAATGTAGGCATTTATTCATTTACTTATTTATCTATTCCTGCAGTTATTTATTCATTTATAATAACTGAATAGTTTTGGAAATGCAAGTAATTAATAAAATTGTCAGCGTAAGATTTAGAATTATTAATCTTTATTTAGTAAACAAATGAGAATTTCTTCCTTCATCGGTGAATTTCCACTTAGACAGAAATCAATTTGATTCAAATGTAACTTCTCTTTCTGTTTCAAATTAAATACAAATTACGAATATGTTTGAATATCAGGTAATTCATCAGAACGAAAGATGAATAGCAATTTGCTATTTCGTCGATTTGGCGCTGCTCAGTGGCTGCCGGGCTCACGATCAATTGGGCAAAAAGAATTTCCGTTTCGGTTTAATACAATTTTGAGTGGACTAGTATTAGGCTATTATTTTTTGAAAATTATTATTATAATATGGGTCTGTCGTATCGGTGTGATAAGGTCAGTGATAAATACAATCAAATGAATTAAATAAATGCTTGTACATAAAATACATGGCAAAAAAAAAACTCTGTTGATGTCAAGAAGTCTCTAAAATCTATGACCTGTTTTTAATTACCTCGAACGTGTCTGGTTGCGAAGCATCTGATTCAGTTTCAGAGGTAATCGATGATCTCCTGGATAACGATGGTCGAACTAGACTATGATTGGCTCTGATAGGTGCGGGCGACATCCACGGACTGTCTTGCCTCGACTTCACTGATGATGGTGACGAGATATTCTCTCTGCTTCCACCGATCTTCAAGTTGGCGATGGCTCTCGATCTCTCCTTCATCAAAAGTTCGAGCTTGTGTCGATTGGCTTGTAGAGTGCTGGTCACTGATGTTCTCTTGTTTACTTTACTTGGTGAAGATGAATCAGTAGACTTAGCTGGAGAGCTCCTCTGTGGAGATGGCGATGGGGGATGAGGAACAGTAAGTTGAGAACTAGGTGTTATTGGCAAAGAGAAGCGACGTCTAGATAGGGCACGAGCAATTGCAGGATTTCCACCTGTAACATCAATTTCAGGCCCAGATGATGAGGTATGTGAATTAGTTTTGAGTTCCTGTGATGATGATGTGTTCGTCACTTCTAAATTGGAATTTGAAGACGTCTTTTCACTGTTTGCCAGAGGAGCAGGGGAGATGGACCTACTTGGAAGCAGTGGATTGCGGCTTGGAGACAGAGACGTTCTTCGTGATAGGTCAAACTTTGGTGGTGCAGGAGTCAAACATCTATGATTTGGAGCAAGACTCGCTCTTCTTCCCATTCTTGCGCGTGCTGGAGGGCACGCAGCAACAGTTCTTGCCAGCACCGTCCATCTGTACCTGCTCTTTATTCCCTCCTCACCCTTTTCTAAATTTTCAGCGTCTCTCCCATCTTCGACTTCGCTTTTGCTGCTGTTACTTTCATTATTATTTTGTTCTTCACTTTCTTCTCCGTTGACGAACCTGAGGGCCTTCCGCGCTTCGGGACTGGCAAACAAGCTTAAAGAAATTTCAGGCACCACTGCCGGATTCTCACCCGTACGTTTCACAAGAGTATGCTCTCCAGATTCATTCCGTTTAGAAAGAGCACCGTCACCACTTTTAATGCCTTTTATAACGATAGGTAGTTCCTTGTTCTCTATGACTCTCATTGTGTCCGATCTGTCAGTAAACTTGATGTAGACTAAAGATGACACGAGTAGAATCTTTTGATGTGTTAACTTGACAAGATTCAGAATTGAAATGAGCATGTCAATCTCTTCCAAACGTTCTCTGTATCCATGTCCACTCAGGCGTATATAATTGGGTCTCTTCATCGACTTTGGGCCTGGTGCCGAGAACAACCTAGAACCGCATGTCGTTGTTTGAGGACGAATCAATTAAAATGTTTTGTAACAAACCACAAGTTCAATACAGATCTAGTAAAAGTTCCATAATAAAATCCCATAATTGCACCGAATCTCTCAATATTTAAGTTTACTCTCCTGAACACACGAGCGTATCTTAAAGAGGGGGTGGAGCAATAGGAAAATGTCCACTCCTCAACCAATTTATAACTGATGAAAATTGTAGTTCAAAAAGTTCCTATAGTAAAAAAAGAGTGTGTTATTATCAAACTGCCTACATTATGTAATTTCACAGAAATAAGATTTTTTTCCCCCCGCAAACTATTTTCCAATCCTTTGGCACTATTTGTGAATATTTTGGACCTTTTGCTAAGTCCTGGTACTCAATGAATCGATTTTATATAGGAACCATAATGGTAACTTGGTCGCTAGCATTGGCGAATACAAAAAAAACTCCAGCGTCACCGTCTTACAACCGTTGGAAAGGCTTACGACGTGACTGTTTGGCAAATGCGGAAAATAAATATAGGTCATATAATATTATACGCAAAGAAAAATCGAATTTGGGGTTTCGCCAGGTTTCGAAAAAGGTTGCAAAAGGTTCGTAAAAGGTTGCAAATACTTTTCATTGTCGCAAGCTATTTTTCTCGTCGCAGATTTTGAACTTGTTCAAAATTTCTTTGCGAATTCATTTTTCCGCAAACAGTTGCAAGCGTTTGCAAGACAGTCGTAAGCGTTTGTAAAACAGTCGTAATACTTTGCAAACGGCTGTAAGACGGTGACGCTGAAGATGTTTTTGATTCGCCAATGCCATCGACCACGTTACCATATTGTTCCTATATAAAATCGACCCATTGAGTACCAGGAGTCAGCACAAGGTCCCGAAACGTGGCATAGGATTGGCAAATAGTTGCTAATATCGTCCTTGTTTTCACGAAGTGACGGTAGTGAGGAAAATCGTAACGCAAAGTGAATGCAATTTTTTTTCACTACCGTCACTTCGTGAAAACAGCGACGATATTTGCAAAAACTGTCGCTAACATATTTTGCTTACAGTCGCTAGTAGCCGCCAACTGCCTTTGCCAACATTTTTGCAAACACTTACTAAAAATGTTGCCAATTGTCGCTATAAACATCGTCGTCGCTAAAAGTCGCTAAATGTCGCAGAGGCGAACCCTGATTTTCGCCTACATTCGTCACAAAAGTTGGCGAATCCAAATTCGCGACGTTCGTAAGCATTCCCCACTCAGTGAGGTACCCCCTTTAAGTGGGAAGGGAATAGGTAACGGGAAACGGATCAAAAACTATACTGACCTTTTGTGGTGTTTGATCATTATTTAACAAGTTCATTTTTAGCTAAACTTTGTTTCATGATCAGAAGTCTCATACTTGTTTCCATTATCAATCCATAGTTTTATTCTTGTTTTTGTTTAATGTATTGTACTATTTCCTTGTTTTAGATTGAATTCTAATTAGATTGTTTAATAAAGGGCTATTTTGCAAATACTTTTTTTGTAAGGTACTGAGGAGATTGTCCTGTATAAAGACCGTAGAATGAATCAATAAACAGGACAGTCTAGAAGACAATAAAACCCATGAATATGACAAGAATAATTTAAAGAAATGATGTAATATGTCAAGACGACGGTGACGGAGGGAAGCAATGCTGAAATCCATCTTATAAAAACATCTTGAACACGTTTGTGACCAGCGACACGTGTGACATACAATGGACGCCCAAACTGACAGAGGTATGAATGGATTCGAGCACAACGAGAGTCAATAAACACTTTCATTAAATTAATAGGGGATTATCACTTAAAGAGGCAGAATAGTCGAATCTTCCTAGACACAGTCCTGTAATCACGAGAAGGGATTATATGGTAGAACCCACATGCAATAGAACCCGCCATTCATTAAATCGATGATGATGATGATGGTGATGATGACGATGTTGATTTACCTGAATAATCATTATGACGAAAATGTGCAGGTATAGCAACTAGGGTATCGGCTTTAAGACTTATCCGAGGGACTTGCTGGTAATACGTATCTTATTATGGCACCAGTCAATCACGTGCTGCTCAATGAAAACAATACAATAAGATTTCGTGAACGACATTGCCATTCAAAGTAACGTACATTCGGGGAATGAATGTGTTAACGGATGAAAATAAAGTCTTGCCCCTTGATATACAAATATGGTGCCTATTCATTGATGCGTTTATATAAAATGGAGGGGGTGGTAGGTAAACTATTATTATAACATCGCCCTCTTTTGTTTAGTTTGAACGTTGATGTTAACAAAGCTAAGCTCTTTCACAGCTTCTTTTAATCTTCTATTATGTATACCATACTGTGTGTGAACTTGAGCAGTGTGCGATTGTTTATGTTAAAGGAGATCACCATAGTAACATGTCATGACTGGAAAGGCTAAATGAATGAGCTCAAAAACTAAAACAAATGCTATTTTGCAAGATTAGTATAAGTGTAAATCTTACAGGAGGGACAATTATATAAGCAAGGACATTATTTTGTTGAACACCTGAAGTAGGTCTTACCGAAAATGATTTGATAACATTTTTTAAAGAAATTATTGTCAAAACTAACCTATACTTTAAAGGATTATGGGTAATATATAGGAGGATTTGATACTGAAATAAAATCCGCACGCCCCTTATAGACAAAATGTATCGACATAAGTGTCGTGTGAGTGCCAGTCGCGATAAAAAGAGGCGACAAGATATAACATGAGAAGTCGTGCAGTATTTAACCAAATAGTCACAACTCACACTACCACATTAACTTGTTTTAAAAGCCCCCCCCCCCCCCCCCGAGCGAGTTCTTTCTTGATCCAGAACCGCTTTAAACTCGTTTAAAATGTGTTGCTTTTGATAGTCATCCAAAACGGCGCATTCAACGTAAGTCGGTTGCAACCAACAACAAAAAAAAAAGGGGGGGGGGGGGAGGAAGAGGCGACCCTTGATGCCACCATGCATGCAGTGTCCAAGTTCACGGTACAGGAAGTGAATGGGACGGTGATATCGACTTGAGCTGCTGTTATGAGTGATTAAGGGCCTATCTCACTGAGCGGCGAATGCTTGCGAACGTAGCGAATTTGGAGTTTCGCCAGAGTTTGTAAAATGTTGTAAAAGGTTGCAAGAAAGATCGCAAACAGTTTTCTTTGTTGTAAACAGTTTTTCTTGTCGCAAAGAAATTTTGAACATGTTCAAAATTTTCTTTGCGAATTTATTTTTCCGCAAACGTTTGCAAACAGTTGTAAGCTAGCGTTTGCTAAACAGTTGCAAGCGTTTGCAAAACAGTCGTTGTAAGACGGCGTCGCTCTTTGTTGTCGTCAGTTCTCTTTGTTTCGCCAATGCTAGCGACCAAGTTACCATATGGTTCCTTTATAAAAGCGACCCATTGAGTTATCAAAAGGTCTCAAACGTTCACAAATAGTGGCAAAGGATTGGCAAATAGTTGCTAATCTTCGCAAAAACTGTCGCTAACATTGGCTTACAGTCGCAAATAGTCGACAACTGCCTTTCGCAAACACTTTCAGAAACATTCGCTCAAATGTTGCTAATTGTCGCTAAACGTCACTAAAAGTCGCCGATTTTCGCCAACATTCGTCAAAAAAGTTCGCGAATCCAAATTCGCTACGTTCGCAAGCATTCGCCGCTCAATGAGATAGGCCCTTTAAGACTCTATTTTAAGCGATTCGCCTTGCTATATTGAGTGAATAAAAATGTCAATCAGGGTCGTTTTCTTTCTCTATTCATAAGACATTCTCCTCTTGAAGAGCTCCTTTGTTTCGTTAAGATGGGATTAACAGGGGATTAAAAACTAAAATTATGTCACAAAGAAACAAAAGAAATCGTGGAAGGGGGGGGGGACAAAAATAAATGCATCTTGTATAAGTTTGTTACGCACGTGGATATCTGTGACTGTCCTCGTACTGGAAAGGTCAAGTGGTTAAATAACACGTCTATTCTGTGCATAGTGATATAAGATTCCAACTTTTTTTTCCAAGGAACGGTATCAATCGATTTCGCAAAAAACGACAATGAACGTGGGACATTTATAACAAATTAAATCGGAGCTAGTATTAATGGTTGCCTATCATTCTAGGGACGTATATATTTAAACCAATTTATAGGGGAACTGGGGGGGGGAGGGGGGGGGGGATTTCAGACTAAACTTCAGACTTTAGTTAGCCCAAACGTGCGACTTCCCGACATAACATTTTCAATTGGGGAAGTTACCCGGAATTAAGGTGTTACTCCCAAACATCTCCTTATAGCGACGCCCCTGATGTCTGATGGGGGTGCATGTCAATTGATTTTCTTTTTATTCGCTTAATTACTATGTTGTGCAATCTGACCTAGTTTCCCATTAATCATTATTATCATATTTCAGTGCGGAATGTTGTTTATTATCCTGATTTAGAAAATAAAATCTTCGAGCAGGTGTGTATTATGTCAAGAACACATGTAATTTTAAAATGACTTTGTATATTACTACTATTGTGTGGCGAGCAGTGTACTTTCAATCGCCTCAATAATTAGCAAGCTCCTTTGTTTCGTTAAGATGGGATTAACAGGGGATTAAAAACTAAAATTATGTCACAAAGAAACAAAAGAAATCGTGACAGGGGGGGGGGGGTAAAAATACATGCATCTTGTATAAGTTTGTTACGCACGTGGATAGTTGTGACTGTCCTCGTACTGGAAAGGTCAAGTGGTTAAATAACACGTCTATTCTGTGCATAGTGATATAAGATTCCAACTTTTTTTCCAAGGCACGGTATCACTCGATTTCGCAAAAAACGACAATGAACGTGGGACATTTATAACAAATTAAATCGGAGCTATTTAAGTATTAAAGGTAAAACAAAGTTTTGGTATGGGGTCATGAATTTGGTTCAAATCAACATATTGGAAGCATATATGCGATCCTACAATATTCAGTGATTGTTGTCGCGGTTGAAATCGAGTCTTAAGTTATACTATTGTAAATTATAAACTCTTTGTTGTATAGCTCCCTCTCAAGGTCAAGATATTAATTAAGCTATAAAACGTTTCTTGACTAAAATTGACCGATTAGCTATTCCTGTTGGGAAACTATATAGCACAACTACATATTCTGAGATTTTCATGGTTGCAGCTACCATTTTACGGCCGTAGGCGCTATTTGAAATTTATCAAAATTTACCGGGAGCACCGGTAAATTGTTATATTCAATTTTTCTCGAAAGCAGAAGTGTTTGAGCTGCTAAATTTTCTAGTGCTTATAATACATCCACAGGGGCATCCAAATATATCAAAATTGTAAAGAATCTCTGTCCACCCAATTTTCAAAATTTCCCAAAACTTTGTATTACCTTTAAGGTGTGTATTAAATTGAGCTGTACAAAATTGAATGGACTTTAATTTGAAAATGAGTAAACCTCACTAAATAGATTGTAGTATGGTTGACTCGTTTTAAATATTCTTTGTCTGTTATTCAATTTTTTAAATTGAAAATTCATTCCTTCCTGATTCAGTATTTAAACCAATTTATAGGGGAGCTGGGGGGGGGGGGGGAGGCGAGGGAATTCAGACTGATCTTCAGACTTTAGTTATCCCAAACGTGCGACTTCCCGACATAACATTTTCAATTGGGGAATTAAGATCGGATACCCGGAACATGTTACTCCCAAACATCTCCTCATAGCGACGCCCATGATGTCTGATGGAGGTGCGCTCAATAAGCAAGCTCCTTTGTTTCGTTAAGATGGGATTAACAGGGGATTAAAAACTAAAATTATGTCACAAAGAAACAAAAGAAATCGTGACAGGGGGGGGGGGGGGACTAAAATAAATGCATCTTGTATAAGTTTGTTATGCACGTGTGACTGTCCTCGTACTGGAAAGGTCAAGTGGTTAAATAACACGTCTATTCTGTGCATAGTGATATAAGATTCCAAGGCACGGTATCAATCGATTTCGCAAGAAATGACAATGAACGTGGGACATGTATAACAAATCGGAGCTATTTGAGTATCAATGGTTGCCTATAATTCTAGGGACGTATTTAAACCAATTTATAGGGGAGCTTGGGGGGGGGGGGGGGGGAGGCGAGTGATTTCAGACTGAACTTCAGACTTTAGTTAGACCAAACGTGCGACTTCCCGACATAACATTTTCAATTGAGGAAGATATCCGGAAGATGTTACTCCCAAACATCCCCTTATAGCGACGCCCCTGATGTCTGATGGGGTTTCATGTCAATTGATTCTCTTTTTATTCGCTTAATTACTAAGTTGTTCAATCTGACCTAGTTTCCCAGTAATCATTATTATCATATTTCAGTGCGGGATGTTGTTTATTATCCTGCTTTAGAAAATATAATCTTCGAGCAGGTGTGTATTATGACAAGAAAACATGTAATTATAAAATGACTATAATTATTGTAGCGAGCAGTGTACTTTCAATCGCCTCATAAGCAAGTTTATGGGTTGTTATTTGATCATTATGATTTTCCTTTTCGTTCTTCTATATAGCACAATCTTGTCGTTTACGTATCCGCACAAAAACGCATATTAATTTGAAAATACGATTACCTGATAAGGCGTCGAAAACGTAATTGGCCAATGTCGTTATATGCTGTTTAAAGTGGAGTCGCTATGTGGCTCTGTTCTGTGTCATGCTCCTGTTGTAATCGATCGTTACCTAGTGACAATTTTCATATTATTTATTAATTTATTATTATCTTTAATAATACATTCGTTATATTTTTTCAAATAAATATTAACATGGCCGAACAATTCTCCGGCAATTGTCAATGGAAGCCCCTGCAACTGTCGTTTGTGTTGTCAGTCAAAATATAGATGTAGGATTGAGTAGAGTTAAATGGACGAGATCTTGTTCATTGTCATGACTGGCACGCTAGCTTTACTATTATCTTTCACGGTGGGGACACAAGAATGTTAGAGTTGAAGGGGGTGTCTAAAGGGTGAGAGCAATTCATAAGACACGCTCCTCTTGAAGAGCTCCTTCGTTTCGTTAAGATGGGATTAACAGGGGATTAAAAACTAAAATTATGTCACAAAGAAACAATAGAAATCGTGAAAGGGGGGGGGGGACAAAAATAAATGCATTTTGTATAAGTTTGTTACGCACGTGGATAGCTGTGAATGTCCTCGTACTGGAAAGGTCAAGTGGTTAAATAACACGTCTATTCTGTGCATAGTGATATAAGATTCCAACTTTTTTTCCAAGGCGCGGTATCGATCGATTTCGCCAAAAAACGACAATGAACGTGGGACATGTATAACAAATTAAATCGGAGCTATTTGAGTATTAATGGTTGCCTATCATTCTAGGGACGTATTTAAACCAATTTATAGGGGAGCTGGGGGGGGGGGCGAGGTATTTCAGACTATAGTTAGCCCAAACGTGCGACTTCCCGACATAACATTTTCAATTGGGGAAGATACCCTTAAGATGTTACTCCCAAACATCCCCTTATAGCGACGCCCCTGATGTCTGATGGGGGTGCATGTCAATTGATTCTCTTTTTATTCGCTTAATTACTAAGTTGTTCGATCTGACCTAGTTTCCCAGTAATCATTATTATCATATTTCAGTGCGGGATGTTGTTTATTATCCTGCTTTAGAAAATATAATCTTCGAGCAGGTGTGTATTATGTCAAGAACACAATTGTAGTATTTTAAAATGACTTTGTAATTGTGTGGCGAGCAGTGTACTTTCAATCACCTCAATAAGCAAGTTCACGGGTTGTTAATGGAACATTAAGATTTTTCTTTTCTTTTTCTTTTCGTTCTCCTTAATGGCACTATTTTGTCACTTTTAAATTATGTAACCGCACAAACGCATATTAATTTGAAAATACGATTACCTGATAACGTCTAAAACGTTATTGGTCAATGTCGTTATATGCTGTTTAAATAAGGCTGAGCGTGCATGCAGACTCTTGGAAACAAGTTTATCACTATATGTTCAGTTATTATTCAGTTCGTAGCTAAATATATCAAATCATCAATAACCATTTTCCTGTACTTTATAAGACCAGAGCCCCGCAACCCTAATTTTTTCAATTAATTGCAATGCCAATCCCAGGCCAATCAAGATAAACCTTGCATGCGCATAATTTGTGAACAAGGCTGACTATATCAACGGATTAAAACAGTTATTGCAAACCTACAATTATTGTTTGCAAATCTTTGTGTTACGGTGCCCTGATTATCCTGCTTACATCTCATTTGACTTTTAATATCCTTGTAAAACTATTTATCTCTCAAATGGAAATGTCAACGACCCGTCTCTCGCTCCTTTCAATAGCAGTATAGCACCCTCCATAATCTGTCCTCTTTTCACACTCCGCATGTTTAAGCCCATAATAGTTGATCTCTCATCTGAATATTTATTGTATTAACATTTTGTAAGTTTCTTGTAAATATCGACGAACGCCATTTCTGTTTGTCCTTTGAAACTTGCACTTATCTTTTCAGAATAAAATATGTACACTTCTATCTTACTGTTATTCCAATGATTATTTCACCATGATGAGGTATGTATTTAATGTTTGACTGTTGGCCAAGTTAAATTCTAAATGTTCGATCATTTAATCTTGTTAATCCATTGTTTCAATTAGGAGCTTGCATTTCTTTCTTTGATAGGATTAAACTGACATGAAATCAATAATACATTTGGCATGTTCCGTCAAGTCAATCGTGCTTATTGTTATCGAAAAGCAATAATAACTTTGGGTTAGGCAAGGAATTAATGACAATGTCCTTCTAATTGTAGGCTCATCCATGCGAAGAGAAAAATCGAAAGTTAGAAATCTTTTTCTTTGCTCTTGCTTTACATTGAATTTGGCTGCTCATGAAAGCTGTAAACTGTTGATTATCAAGGTATGGGTGTCTTCTAATTCTATACGAACCGATGATCCGGGCAAGAATATTGACCGACTGTACTTAGTATTCAGTTTTGTTTTTTAACCTTACACGCCCACTTGCTCTGATATGTGGTTTAAAAATAAATAAAAATTAACAACAACTTTAAAATAATAATATTGTATGAGACAAAAATATAAACTCATTAAAGCAATCACATTTAGACTACTACGCAGGACACTGTTGTAATGTGTGTCAGATCTATGAAAGAATTATGAGGGATTTCTAGTAAAAATTATAGTGAGTGTATCCGAAGATAGAATGAATAACCCAAAAAGAAGATATTTATGTGTAATATGACATTGCTGAGTGTACATGGCGTACGTCTAACCCAAATGTTGTTTCCTTATCATTTTGACATTAATTATGGAAATGTACGAATTATGGATTACGTTAAAGTAATTTCTCGTTCTTTTACTTTAATTTTGTTTTGTCCTGGCTATTGTTCTCTACCTTTCTGGCCATTGCTCACCCACGAACAAGATGGCCTCGGTGTCGCAGTGTTGTCTATTTTGCTGGTCTAGTATCTTACCTTGCTCGACGTCGATCGAGTCTCGTTTTTTTAATCGTGCAAGGTCTACGATTTGGGGCGGGGGGGGGGGGGCTGGTGAAACTTTGAAAATACATGTAGCAATGTTCATGACAATGCAATGGGTCGAATCCACAGACTTCCATTTTCTTCTTGGACTTTTCGAGCATAGATCTGAAGGTAATCGCTAGATATACCTATAAATGACAATTATAGGCTGAACAAAAATGAATTAATCCCATTCCTTTTTCTTCCTTCTTTATTTCTTTCTTTTTCATACTCTCTTTCGCTCTCCTTTTTCTTCCTCTTCATCAACCTCCCGCTCCTTCTTTGTCTTTCTTTCTCTCTCTTCTTCTTGTTTTTCTTTTTCTTTCCGATTTCTCTTTTTTAATCTTCCTCTTCTTTTCTCCTCCCCCTCCTCCACAATCTACACACCACTTCATTTTTTCCCTCCCTTCTTTACTTTTCTTTCTCAGTCTTCTCATCCTTTTACTTCTTGTAGTTAGGCTAAGATGCAGAATCAAGAAGATACAAGCACGATAAAGGTTTAATTTCGTCATGAAAAAATAATGATTCATTGCTTACTGTATGCTGGTTATACATGAAATGTTTGTTTACATGTATCCTTTCTATAATAGAAAGCTTCCTACAGAAACAATAAACATATTATAGCGTCTTTGATGCGTTTGTTGTCGTAGTCATGGTCAATATCTGCCGTTATATCAGCCTCACACTTAACGATTAATCTGTTGCTTGGGTCTAACTGGGCAGGAGACGGTGATCATGAACTCGATAAAATCAATAAACCAACAGACAGTAGACGCAAGGCCGGAACGATTACGGTCTAATTCCGTTCCCGGTATTGATTCAAATATTGACCAAAAACATAGTGAAAACAAGTTATGCGCCCGGCTATGCGCTCTCAGGAATAAGAAATAGATAACTAAACAATTGATTAGTAGTAGGTCCATGAGGCCTAAAATAAAAGATGTTGTATTGCCCTTTAGGTGTCAAAACATGGGTCGGTCGGTCGGAATTTTCTAATTTGTTAAACTCCCTCTTTGGGCAGATATTTTCCAGTTTTGAATAATTTAAAAACATTTTTTCTTCTAAAAAACGGTAAAAAAAAAAAATTAAAAAAAAAATTTAAAAAGCCGACCGTCGATTTAAAAAATATTAGGTCGGTCGCAAAGGGCAATACAACATTTTTTTTTTAAGGCCTGATTAAACCATTCAGTTTGTTTGGGTAAGCCTTTATAACAAAAAAAATCCGTCATATTTCATTTATTTAGTTGACAAATGATAAACAACAGGGTGCTGCAATTAGGTTTTCTTAGGATTTTTCTCAAGGAGATGAGAGTTGCTCTAGCGGTGCGTTCACTTGGTCAGTTCTCTGTCTCAGCCTGAAAAACGGGCTCAGGCGGACCCCGGTTCGAACCAAGTCTGTATTTCGGATGGTGACATTAAAGGCCGGTCCCCTGGCGTAAATAATCATATCTAATTGATGCACATCTCTAGAAACCCAATAACAATTGCTATTCTCGCCAGAATATGTAAGTGTTATTTACTTTACCCCATTATATTACCTTACTCCTTACAGTTATATCCTTATACTTGGATTAGGCTCCATTATAGTGATTTGGACGAATCTAAGATAATAATTCTGGATTCTGCTTGCCTCATCCTCCGGAATATCGCGAGTAGTTGTCCCCGATATAAATCTAGAGAGCTTTTGAATCGGATTCCTCGAGTATTACTCTCATTTTTAGAAAGCATCTTCACTGAAATTCGAGGAAATACTACTATTTCTCAATATTGCTGATACACTTGTTAAGACGGAAAGAGAATGTATGCTTCTTAAAAGCAGAATATACATCCTCTCATCCTCACATCCAATACAATGACATTCCACAGTTATCAAAACACTTTCAAGACATCAACTCGATTGTACTTTGCTTTCTACTTGTTTAGAAGTGGAAGGTTAGAGATTAATGAACAGATTTATCAAATTAAATATTATTGCAATATTTACACATTGCGCTATGCTTTACCCTAGGCCATGGCATTTTTTGTTTAATGGGACTTTGTTACAAAAATACATGAAATAAAGAGAGTGAATTTCATTGAAGTTCTTTACAAAAATTTATTTTCCTCAACACAAAATGAGCCACCAATAACAACAACATAATCAGTGCTAATTTCCATGACTTGAAATCTCACAAGAAAACAAGATGTTGTGAAGCTGAACATGTAAACAAATGCTTTACATCTGACTTATTGATGTGAATATTTACAAGATGTCCTTTGCAATGACTTGGTAACTAAAATCCATTTTAATCTAAACTTTCTAGGCGAGTAAAAATGAATTGTCATAAAAATGACAATGTACACACATTCGTACTTAGCATATTTTCCACAAAACATTAAAATATGACAATGTACATGAATACATTTTTTAAAGTATGATTAGTGGAAAATGTGTATTTGAAGAATCAATTACATGTACACTATTTCCAAAACTTTAAGTGAAAAGTTAAATATGCATTGCATTTACACTTGACAGAGGGCTGCTCAATATCTTTGGCCATGTATTTTGGAATACAAAGCCAAACCAATCATCAGAATACATTCTGCAAAGTGGTCATTTTGTACTGTAAAGTGTATGGTAAAATGGCAGGAGCTAATGTAGCTCGAATCTGCCTTCTGACATTTTAAGGGGTACTTCTTACAACCCTTACACCGTGATTTAGAAACAATAGAAGATTACCAAGTTGAACTCAAGTCGAATACACATACCAACTCCTGAAAACAGCATCTTTCTAACTAAACAAAACAAAAGGAATGTAATTTTCACCATTCAGCATCATAGATAAAAAGACAGGTTTCATTGTCACACGTAAGTACTAACTACACAAATCATTATCTATCCTAATTGTCAAGCAAATGATTCATGTACAGAACAAAAGCAGCTAGATCACGAAAGGATTGATGAAAAATACTTTTCCTAAAGTTATGTATAACAATCACTGTAAAACTCTAGTTGAAAATTGACATTAGCACATCCTTTGTTCATACGTCAGGTCTTCGTTGAAATACATGTATTTGGCTATCCAGTATCCAAGCCCAACAGAGACACAGGTAAGTTGAACAGTACCGCATCTGGGATCCTTCTCAGAGGTTGTCTTTCTTCTGATGTACCACATGGATTCAGCTAACCATAAATGCTAAGATGTAAATCAAATGATAATCCTGCATCATCAATTCAAAATGTCAATGTTTCCCCCGACATACATAGGATTAATTCAACTCAAACCTGATTAGGAAATAAAGTAACTGATTTAAAATTGAAAAAATAAAAAATAGTACCTCATAATTGGTTTGGATGTCAAAACTGTACACAGAGATTGTAAAGACTGACAGGGTATGTATTTAAAGTGGCTAACATGTAACAATCATTTTTTACAGCAATACATCAGTGAATGGTTATAAAACAGTGACAGCAAGGAAAATTAACTGATCAAATCCACTTTTAACCTTGATTGAAATAGTTTGATCTTCCATGATCTTCCATTAAGAAAAAAAGAGGTGACTTTCTAGCCTAATTTTTTCCTCATCAACTAGTCTTCATGAATTCCAAGAATGCGGTCCTTCCCAAACGATTTGGATTTACATGATGTCCTTTTCATTGAAGTGGTGGGAGTATGTGCCATAAGACCTCTTTGACCAATGCTCCTCTTTAAACACAGCTTCAGGATGATTGCAGGCAGGTAGTATTGATCATTGCTGAGCAGCACCCCATGCGCCCCAGCTTTCCCAGCTAACTGGTGGGTAGTCAGCTCCCTGTGGAACGAATGAATGGATTCAGGATTAATTCACGGTCATTAGCAAGAGATTATTTGCCAAACAATTTTGGTAGAAAATGTATAATGAGTAATGAGCATAGATAGATAAGAAAATCATGGTAAGTAACCCCAACACCATTTGAGTAGTCCCATGCACCTCTTTCTGTGTATAGTGCTTGTAACTTTACCAAGACTGGGCCACATTTCTATCATTTTGATGATTCCAGAACCTTGCAGTACACACCAATACTTTTCTGATTGATTCCACACCATTTATTTCATGACCAGTACTCAACTATATCTTTAAGCCCAGGATAAAGATACCAAACAAAGATCCATGGGTGCAAGACAGTGTTGCAGAGATTTTCATTTTAATCACAAAGCCATGAACATAATAACATGTCATTGACAAATCCATTAATCAAATAAGACGTGGTTTTAAAAAAACAAATCAAATTGGAACAGGCCACAGGTGAGATATTTTGTAACTTCATAGACCACCAACCAACTGCATGTAAATTGCTGGGTTTGGTATGAAATGACTGAATTGAGTTTTGATAGACATATCTGACCTTCATGAATATATTGACACAAATTGATAATGAAAGCAGTATATAACCTGCCTAACAATAACTTTGAAAAGTTCAAAAACCTGGTTGCTCCATAAAAACAACATAACGAGATAGAAAGATTACTTGTGAGTAAATATATAGTCCCTTACACTCAGTCCTGTGTTAGCTGCTGGTGCTGGTGCTGCTGCTGCTGGTACTCCAGTTGCCTGCTGATTGTAGTTATAGTTGTTATACCCTGAACCACTGGAAGTCTTATCAGTCTGGTTGTTGGCTCCTCCTACTGTCTTGGCTTTCTTCTTCTCTGGTGCTTTGGTGTCGCTTGCAGCGGTGTTTGATGTTGGTGGGGCATCCCCACTAATAGAAAAACATGATAAAAATTTCCAATCATTTCATTTTGATAGTCTCAAGTTGTTGGAAACAATTAGTTATAATGCAAAATGAGTTTGTCTCTCTAAGAGTATTCCCTTTAACCTTACTTGAATGCCTGGAAAGAAGAAAGATAGACAACACAAGACATCCTTGGTACAAGAACCCAATAAATTATAGTTCCACTAGTTAAGAAATAAAATATCAATAAAGGACACAGGGTCAAACTCTACTATCAGGGTTATAATTTTCCATCTTAAAATATGTTATTGATGCATTTTCACAAGTAAAATATTCAATAATTTTTTTTTCAAGCATGTAGATGAAACAGTACAACACTAAACTAACATTGATACAAATGTCTGCTGATTTTATCAATGAATGCTTCAAAACTCATTCTCAAAAGTGAACAGAGAAGGGAGGACTGCTCGCAAATAACCTTACCTTGAATCTGCTGAGCGTTTCTTGCTAGAAGAGATGTTCTTGACCAATCTCTGATGCTCATCTACAGCATCATGGGTTCTAAAATGAAACAATAGATCTACAGGATCAGAATGGAACAGACAACTTTGAACGCTGAACATCAAGATATAAGTCTGATTTATGCTGGTAACTCTGCACCTCTAATAAGTTCTAGAAAAAATTTCTGTGATATTTGTGGAGAAAACTCACAAGGCTAACTTTAAGTACTCTCTGATACTGTTGAATAGATTTTGCATGGTTGAAAATTCAAGATAATGAGAATGTCATTTGTAAACCCTGTAACGTTTGCATGAAACTAGCACCAATTTTCAAGGCTAGAAGACCTGTCAAAAATAACTAATGAAATGTGGCAAGCTGTTTCATGTTTTCAATGGGAAGGACACTACTACAGCAGTCGAAATTTACATTTGACAAAATTTGGTTGCAACTGCAATGTAACAAATGAGAATCCAAATTATT
This sequence comes from Strongylocentrotus droebachiensis, assembly GCA_035222895.1. Taxonomy (NCBI): domain Eukaryota; kingdom Metazoa; phylum Echinodermata; class Echinoidea; order Camarodonta; family Strongylocentrotidae; genus Strongylocentrotus; species Strongylocentrotus droebachiensis. Next base: position 67,247 of record JAVYIG010000131.1, on the reverse strand, counting down.
ATCAATGTCACAAACTGAAAAATTCTTACTCTTTAACCAATCATACCCTGGATTTTTTTTTGTCAGAACAGGAATTATTCAGTTAATGAAGTTTCTGATTTAGGCTATGCATGTCAATCCCACACCTACACTCTGAGACAAAGTCCTTGACTTGAAAATATAATTCTGAAGCATTTTGTGTCCATTCTACTACAGAACTATAGTTGTTATACCCTGATTCTACTGCTGTCATCATGCCTAAATGATACAACATTTCTGTTCTGGGAAAAAAAGAAATGGGAGGTTAAACTTACGCTGCTGGGTTGCTACCAAAGTCCTGAAGAAACTGGATCTTGCGCTGAGCAAACTGTATCTTGACGTCTTGGGGTAGATTGCTTGAGATGACTGTATCAAAGAGTAAGGTCATCTTCTCCTCCTTGAGGGGTGACCTCTGATACTCCACATCCATGATGAGGGTGTAGATCTGTTCCTTGAGCACTGGACTCACCTGATATAACACACAAACATATATATATATATATATATATATTAGGCAAATCATGTCATTCCTCTGTAACAACAGATATTTTAAAATTTCTTGAGAGTGACTGCAAACATGTAAAACAAACCTTAAATCTTCTAATACTAAAGTAGTTATTGCTGCATATGAATACAGCAATCTAAATATCTAATGATGTTCAATTTTCATACACAAACTTGAAATTTGAACTAGAAAGAGCTAGAAATGCACAACCTTACCTGTTTCTGAACCAAGACCTTCTCCAGCACCTCAATAGCTTTGTCAGTATCCACAAGGACCTATTGAATGATAAAGATTTATAGTCAAGGCATAAGAACAAAAGATTAACAGATAAAAAGATGCTTATTCATTTTCTAAATCGAGCGATGAATAAATGTGACATCCTGTATCTAGTTTTGCTTTAAAGCATTTGTGTATTGTTAGCAATATCCTGTGTATACTCTGTGTAGGAAATAACAAAAAACTTTACCATAATAGAAGATTGATGTTTGGTATTTTTCACATAGATCATTTCTTCATGGGAGTTCAATAATTGGTATGATAATCGGTTAATAAAACATCCCTACATATATGCTATATTATGACTGCTTGAATCACATCATGATTATTTAATAGACAATACAACATAACATGAACAGGGTTGTAAACATTTTACTAGCCCTCTGATTTTAACTGACAGATTTCTTTGTCTACTCACCTTTTGGTAGAACCTTGCCAGCTTTCCTGCAAAGAAAGACTGTCCTGTGGCTGTCTTGGCATCATCAATACACCCCTCATAGAGCCTGATGACCTCCTCGTGATTGCCTGATCTACGTTCAAAGTTGATACGTTCCAGACGGATCATGACAGAGTCTTGCTGCTTGACCTGGAGCTGCTCTAGGATCTCCCTGGCTCGCTCAATGTTTCCTGCCATGGTGGAGAAGCATATGCAGAAGGGATATACTATGTCACAGAAGGTTTACAGACCCCAAAAGGTGGACAAGTTTGGATGACATAACGTCTTTCTCTCTAGATATCCCTTGAATCTTATCTTGTTAGTACATATCACCATGTAATTCAATAAATTAAAAAATAAGTTATTTCATTCAAATTTCTTTGAGATGGACAGAGAAACTTGACAAACTTTATACATCGTCAGAATCTGACATTAGTAGCAGGAAAAAAGAAAGGAATTGAAGGTAGTCAGTAAATTATTTCTTTATTGGGAAGACAAACCGTCTAGGGTGTGTGCTAGCTATGAACAGAGGTAATGGGAGGACAATGGTTATCTTACCATATCGCTCCTCAAAAGCTGCCCACTGGATGTTAATGGCTGGTTTAGAAGGGAGATGGGTACCACAAGCTCTCTTGAACACTTCTGATGCTGCTTCCTGACTTGTCTTCTCCATAAAGCGAGCGTACTACAAATCAAAGAGGATCAACATGTAGATCAAGATTAACAAGGTTCAGAAAATGAGACACTAGGGACTTTTAGATTTGCACAACAACAACGTGGATTGCTACGATCGACGTCCTTTTAATGCACTGCCTTGTATGGACGTCACACATATCAGTCCACCCAAATCTAAAAGTCCCTACTATTAATGAACCTGATACACAACAGGGATAAGAAGGGCTAACAAGTGTATCAAGGGTGTAACACTAAAAATTTCAATACTCAATGACTTTGGATCATTCATCAGCTAATTGAACACAAATACACGTCTCCTACTTTACCTTATTTTTACTCTACATGGGGGCAATCCAGAAACAAAATAAAAACAATTAATCTCCTTCCAACCAATATATATATGAAAAACCTTTTCCTTCTCAGTTCTATATTGAAGTAACAAATTTAAATTTGGACTTACTTTGATCCAGAACTCTTCATAGAGGGCACATGCAATCAGGCATCTTTCATAGAGTAGGACAGTCCTGTCATGGCTACCAGTGGTCTCCTCAAACTCCAAGTATTCCCTCCATGTCTTCAGCTGTCCTTTCTCTAGCGGCTTGGCATGGAAGTAGGGACGGCGGATCTAACAACAAGATTCAATAATGCACTATTATAGCTTTGCTCTGAAGCATGTTTTATGCACAAATTCATAGAAGAGGTCATCAACTCAAAAAAATAACTGAAAGTAAAATATAAAATTAAAAAAACACTCCAAAACAGCACTTAAACTAGGAATTCTGGCAATCAAGAACAGCAGAGAAGAAATGAACCATGAAAATTCCATTCTGATGCTACATGGATTGAGGCTGCCAACATGACTAGGATGAATGAACTCACCGCTTCTTCATAGGCCCATCTCTTGCTGACTTCTTGTTCAGTCTTCCTGAAGACGACTCGACGAGACTCGATCACTTTCTCCTGGATAAGCTTGTTCTCTCCCTCTATGACCTGCAAGATTCAGCATAACAAAACATTCTTTAAATCAATGAGCATATACTATAACAACAAAAATTAAAATTCAAGAGAAAATTTTGTCATATTAGTTTTAAAAGGGAATTATAAAAAATAAGCAATGAACAAAATCAATCCCCAAATGATAGTGAGTCTTGTAGTGTAGCCAAGTATACAGCAGCATACTCTAAACTTTTTACTCCCGTCTTCAAGCGTAACATTCATTAGCTTAATACACAATGCCTCTGCATTCCAATGCAATGAATATCATGTATCATCACTACCTCTACTGCAATACTTCCAATATAATTTCTTTTTAAACATACATCTCTATGGGTCTTCACTACACAAAATGTAGCAGCAGTGTTCCAAGCGTTAGTACTTTGTTGCAGTTTTAAAATTTATTCATAAATGGGAATAAGGACATGCTCTTCCTTTTCACATTGGAAGATTGCCCTATTATTATTCCTTCTTGGTCTATTGTATCAGGTGGTCATAGTACATGCAAAGTACAGTCAAACCTGCTTTAGTGACCACCTGTCTACAAAGACCAACTGTCTACAAAGGCCACATTTGTTGTTTCCCTTGAAAATGGTTTCTCATTGAATCATGTACTAAAGGAACCTGTCTACAAAGGCCACTTTTTATGTTTCCCTTGGGCGGTCGCTATAGACAAGTTTGACTGTACAAACATTAACAACTCTTGAGAGTAATTACCCTTGTGGATGGGGGACCAACACCAGGAGGGGCTTCTTCACCAGGCGGTGCTTCCTCTCCGGGCGGGGCATCTTCACCCGGTATCATAGCATCATCATCCACTTCCTCTGGACCTGCCTCTGCTACCACCTGCTCCCGGAAGTTGAGGAACTCGTCAAAGTCTAGGTATTCCTTGGGTAGATGGGCTTGGACAAACTCCTTCAGTCTGTGGAGTATACGCAATAACATGAATAAATTCTTTCATCCACAATAGGTATTTTAGAAGTAAGAAGACTTTAATGGTAATCTTTCCTATTTCAGTTTAGATGAGTTGAACAGAGATCAAATTATTGCATATCAGGGTGAAGTTCAATAATATTTTATAAAGACTATTGTGTTCAGTGACTTATTTCATATGAACATGGGCTCTTTACAAAGATTAGGGGCAAATACCACTAGGATCACCTCCATTTTAAACTGACCCACATTGAGAAGGGGCTTTCCTGGGACCCGTTTCACAAAGCCATTTTTCAATGACAAATGACAAAAATCATATCTGACATATCTGTTAATAACCAATGAGCAAGGATTTCAGTAGCTTGTAACAAAAACTGTCATTCGTCACCGATGACAAGTTATGTGACACGGGGCCCAGAAGTAGACTTTTCTTGTAAATTTTGTATGCTAAGCGAGTTACAATATATTTTTGATGTTATTCAGGACATGCCATTTACTGTATAATCAATTATGTAAAAGATGTTTGATGGGTTAGAATGAATCAATACAACAGGTTGGACATACTTGTCAAAATGGTGTCTGTAGAGTTGGGTAGGGATCTTGAGGATTCTATCGTAAAGTTGCATGACTCGCTTCCAATCCTTCTGTTCTTTCTTCTCAAAGTTAATGTACTGGTCCCACAGTTTGTCTGATCTGAAGTCCATTCCAGCAACATCAAGCGCCCTTTCATACAGACTGCAGAAACAAGAACATTTCATTATGAAAGTGTACCTGTAGAAACTCAATACAGGCTACAGAAACAAGAACATTTCATTTTAATAGTGTACCTGACTACCTGTAGAAACTCAATACAGACTACAGAAACAAGAACATTTCATTTTAATAGTGTACCTGACTACCTGTAGAAACTCAATACAGACTACAGAAACAAGAACATTTCATTTTAGTAGTGTACCTGTAGAAACTCAATACAGAAACAAGAAAATTTCATTTAGTGTGCCTGTAAAAATTCATACAGGCTCATCAACATCTATATGGAAACAAGAGCAATGAGCGTATTTCTTTAGATAAGTAGTAATCAGTAATTGTACACAGTGCCCTCAAAGTAACCTGGCCAAATGATTAAGAAATAATCACACAATTTTGATGACATCATTAAGATTAATACAGTTTTTATTTTAAGTCAATAATATCATTTATACCCAATGAAGTTTTAATCCACTTCATTACAACAGAATGATGCATAATAAATGAGTCATACACTGGCTGTAGCGATTAGCCGTTGACTAAAACATTCATGAATATGATGATAGGGATGGTGCCACTTACGCCCTAAGCTTTTCTGTTCTGGTGTCATCGGACCTAGGAATCTGTTGACCCGTCACACTGATGTAATGTAGCCAGAGATCAGCGCTTAGAGGAATGCCTTTCAACCCACGTTCAAAGACCTAATCAAACAGAACATTCCAACAACTAGCATTACAATGTGTACATGGTGAGTTGGAACAGCATTGCCTCCTCTCATACATCTCCACTCACGCCGACAAGAACAGCACATCCAAGTTCACATCTACATGTAATAAACATGCAGGCTCACATATGACAGTGCAATGCCAGTTCCATGCAGTGAATTCACTAAATCTCATACCAAGATCGATGATAATGGCAATAATAAAACAAACAATATCACATTATCGCTAGCTAGCAGTTAATAGAGGACTCAATCTATAAAGTCAATATAATTTCATAAACCGATTTTAAGGCAACCTTCTTGATGTGAAGAAGCGGATGAGCTGACATGATGACGATAACAACTGATGTGCTTCCTTAGTTCCTTGTGAATTTTGCATCCTTTGAAGCTCAGCTCTCTTTACTCTTCATTTTTTTAAATACTTTTTTTTATTTTGCTCAAAAATTCTGCTCTTTCAAATGCAGGACTTAAAATCTCAAATGACCATTTCCAGAAAACAATCAGTGCTCATTTTGATGCATGCGATTTCTCAATATATCGGTTATACAAACCAGTTAAGTATGTATGATTTCTAGGACAGACACCAAAGTTCTGTTTGCTTGGCAAGCCGTACCTGACTCGATGCAATATTTCAAGCTAAATAAATTGCAGATAAAAGTAAAATTCAGACATAATCAAATGCAAAAAATGTAAGCAACTCATTGTCACATCTGAAGACATACATGTAAATTGCAACTTCAAGGAGTATAATTAACCAGACTTACCTTTTTCTTTTGTAAGATTTCAGCTCTCCTACTTCATGATACATTTCTCATAATCATAAAATACACAACCATATCACAACTACCTTTCAAAATAAGTGACAATTCCAATTGCTCAGAACAGCGCGCAATTATATCGCACAAAATATTCAAATGGTGCTCTCACACCATGAGATAAATGAACACTGAATGTTTCTGAAAAAAGCTGACATTTGAGATACAATGTAAGTCCTTGTTTTCTTTTTCTTTTTAATATTCCTAATAAAAAAAACTACCTTCCTTCAGACGTTGACCTGTGGAACAAAAGTGACAGCATGTGGGTAACACAAGCTCAATGTCTATGATGACATTGGTGAAGACATGCACTGCATTGTTTTATCAATAAATATCATCACATTGCCATTGGGCATTTGCCAAAGCACAAGTTTCATATTGCTTCTCCTTTCAATAAATGTCATAGAACATATCATAAAACAAAGAAATAAACACGTTTTGGATACATTAAATAAATTGGTGAAAAGAAGAGACATGTACTGCATTGCTTTATCAATAAATATCATCACATTGCCAATTGCCATTGGGCATTGGCTAAAGCACCAGTTCCATATTGCTTCTTTCATTAACCGTCATAGAACGTATCATCAAACAAAGAAATAAATATCTTTTGGATACATTAAATAAATTGGTGAAAAGTCCTAAGCATTCGTGTATCACCTTAGCATACATTAAGTTAAACAATTGAACCAATTAAATCAATAATATTTCAACCTTATAATACTTTACTTTGATACTCTCTCTAACACCTCCTTGACAAAGGTTACATCGATACATGTGTTTAAGACGTGCTATTTTTAATTAAAATACAACCTCCTCTCCTTGTTTGACATTGCAAATAACCCAAGTATTCAGTAAAATGACAACATTAACATCCACTACAGGAAGATTAAATTTGAAAAATATTTTGCATGGCATCCTTCTTGAACACCTGTTTACTATTTCATATGTTAGCACTATATTTTCACCCACTTAGTAGTGGAAAAGGAGTGATCATTAAAAAAAAGAAGATTAAATTTACCTCCCAGCATCTCTCGATGGTACCCTTCTTTCTCTCGGAGTCTGCATATTTCTTCCAGTAACCGTAACAATATGGATAACACTTGAAGAAAGCATCAAAAGCTTCACGGTAGAATGGCATGTGATCCTGCGAGTCAAAAAATTGAATACATTCTCAAAGGGTTTGTAACAAAAATAAAGCGCATTGGGTACATGTAACGTAGCTACCTTGAGTAAAGCTTTCGGGTTCTGTGTCTACATTGTGAAGTTTTGGCAGGTTCATGTGCGCTTTTCTGTAAAAGTTGTTAGTGTCAATGTGTTCAAAAGATGAGCCTATTCCCATACAATTCATCCTAATAATACTCATTTAAATTATTACCTTAATTTTTTTTTTTTTAAAGTTGGTTAGGACAATTTTTTTTGTCTGTTTGATATCAGGCAGCTTCTTTCATTATTTCCATTCACAAAAGAAATAGATTCTACATTGAGATGGTAGGAAACTGGTATTTAATAGCATTTAAAGGTACTATGTCCCATTTGCAGGCCCAAAAAATGAAAAAGTTAAATTCCAACTGCATTTGAAAGATAATACTAATTTAGAACTTCCCTAAAAAAGGTGGGGCTTGAAAATGTCTTCTAGTGGGAAAATAACGACTATTAGTTGTCAAATCGACTTTAGGGCTATAGAGCCCAAAAGTAATAGTCTTGATTTTCAGACAATTGTACCGAATGGTCATACGTTTTATGCTGCGCAATGATTCAATCAGTTTAATCTTGGCCATCACAAGAAGTGGGTTATTGATGTAGACAAATGCTCATGTACCCTTTACAACTCTTTTCATGTATGTTATTACCAAAGAAGAAAAAAAGCCAGTCAGTCACTCAATAGTGTCTGACAGTGAAGTCTAGCAAGTAAACGGGTTTCCTTGCATAATTTGAATATGAGGACACTGCTAACGTTTAAATTTCACAGATAGGACATACATGACAGCAGGGCTCTCACTTAACTTTTTTTCTTGGTTGCCAGCCGGGCATCCTATACAGTTTTTTAGGTTGCCAAATGGCAGTTTAGGTGGTCACAGTGAGGCTGCCATCGTGTCTGTCGCGCCGTCCAAATATATCCACAATGGTAACCATGGTAATCATAGTACCAAACAATGAAATACATTGTTCGATGACTTAATATGTTTATCATTGTTTGATACCATGGTAACCGTGGTGGGTGGTAATTTTGATTAAAAAAACCATGGTTACAATGGTACCTTTTTTATAAGGGGCGCTACTTGAAATCTTGAATTAAAATAAACTAGATCTATACAAAAATCATAATTAACTTGGTGCCCGGTACACCAGTCAGGGAAAAAAATTAAGTTTTTCATTTCGACTTTTTGGGAAATTTTTTGGGGCTACTTTTTCAACTTCCATTGGCTTTTTTTTCATTTCGAGTGCTACTTTTTCATTAATTCATAAAAGGATAGTTTGTTGAGATTTTGTTAGTAGGCTAAGGTTTCGGGCTTCCTGCTTCATAATTAACTATTAAAAAAAAAAAGCATTTAGGCCAAATAAAAAAAAAAACATGTTTAGCGTCCTGTTTTTTCGAAAAATAGGAAGGAGGAGGCCCTTTTTATTTTTTATTTCAAAATGGCCGCTCGGTACATTTTCCCTGACATTCGGGCTATTTTTCAAAATGGCGGCCAACATTTTTTTTTTTTTTTTCAAATCAGAAATAGATCCATTTTAGCAGTGTTTTTCATGTTTTTTTCTTTAAAAAAAAAAAAATTCAAAAAAAAATTCAAAAAAAAAAAAAAAATTCAAAAAAATTCAAAAAAAAAAATAGGAGGCGGCCCCCCAAAAAAGGAAGCGGGCGGGGACGCTAAACATGTATATTTTTTTTAATAAATGGCCTTATCTAGTTAAAAAACTAAGTTTTAATGCATTAATTTGATGCAAGAACTGTAACAATAGATCTATAAAGTGATCGATTATTCTGGCCATGTTCAGATCTAAGTTCTACTGAATTTCGATAATAATTTTTCAAAGTACAATTTTCACAAGAAAATCAAACAATCGTTTAAAAACGAAGACATTAGTAATACTTTTACTAGTTCTAAGCTCAGGTTTCATACCTCTATTCACAAAACTATATTGAAATCGCTGCAATAATGATGCAAACAGATTTCTAAGCAATTTCTAAGTGTTGTCAAGTCTCTAGCTCAGCTCAGCTCACACAGTAACTCCGGGAAGCTCCAACTGCGGCGCCGGTGTTGGAGCTTCCTGGAGTTACTCACACAGCAGCTGCAGTGCAGTTCACTGCACTGTATTGTCACAATCATTTTCTCAGATTTTCTTGTGAAAACTTTACTTTGAAAAAAGATTATCAAAATTCAGTTAAGATGGCGAGAAAAATCACAAAATAAGGTTTGATTTCATACCTCTCTTCACGAAAACTATATAAAATTGCGGCAATCATGATGGAAATTGATTGCAGTTTCGCGATGTTAATAGCAAATGGTCTAGGTTCAGCTAATATGATCAAAACAAAATCGACCACCAAAAACTCGATCCCTACGCTCCGTCTCGCAACAGCGAAAATTGACATGTTTTCGCGTACACGTGCGTGCGACATGGTAAGCCAGGTAGATCGAGTTTTTTACGACCAAATTTTTGTGTATACAATTTTACACGGAGATCAGCGCGCACACAATAAATACAAAGCTTGAAGAGAGTGGCCGCTCGCGCTGGCTGCTCGTAATCGTTACGGGGGTGATTTGAGATCATTTCCATTTTTGATCTCGCCCTATTTTTTTGGTTGCCAGCCGGGCAGCCAAGACGGGACTTTTAGGTTGCCCGGTGGCGTTTTAGGTGGTCAATGGCACCCGGGCACCCGCTAATTTCGAGCCCTGATGACATATTCATAATTCCTGCAAAGTTCTACAGAATTTGAGGTTGGCTGCAAAAGGGACAAAGTACCTTTAATAAATACAAACCTCTTGCTCCACATACTGCAGCAGGTATGTCCAGCCAGTGAAGTCTGCAGGGTTTGTCTTCACAGCCTTCCAGTACTTCTCTAGCTCATACGGCCTAGTACGCTCCTTCTTCCTCTTTCTTTTTGATCCTCCTTCCTTCTTAGGTTCTTCGCTTGTAGGTGTCTTCTCTTCAGTGTCTTCAGCAGCCTCCTCTGTTTTGTCTGTAGTGGCTTCTTTTTCTTCTTCAGCAGGTTTTTCTGCTGGTTTCTTCTCCTCCTCTTCAGAATCCTTGGTGGTTTCCTGGGTTTCCATTGGTGTTTCTTCTGACTGCTGGACATCTTCTATGGGTTTCTCTGCTTCAGTTTTGTCCGCTTCAGCTTTGTCTGCTTCCCCATTTTCTGCTTCCACTTCTCCTTGCTCTTCATCATCTACAGAGTCGTCTGCATTATAAATGACAAACACAAACAGTTTATACTGATCACTAGGTGATCTGAAGTCATCTTTTTTCTTATATCATATCAAGAGGAACATCTAAGTCATGAAATATTCAGAGTTTTGAAACTATGTGCATGATCATTAGACTATGCATGCTAAACGATTGAAAAATAGCTTATAAGCCGAGGGCAAAATGATTTGAGAAATTGAGATCACAATAAAAATGTGAATTTGCTCACAATTCAGAAAACAAAAGTAAAATAACACTTGTTTTTTATTTGTACGACGCATTTTTCTCATGCTGGGCATATTAGCTCACTTTTTAGCCATTGATGCTCTCAATGTGAGTGTAACATGATACAATTATTGTGATTTTTTATCCTAGTCCCATCCCATGAAGCTCAATTTCATCTCATTCCTTAAATTATAGAGTCAGTGCGCCAAAAATCTCATCAAAACTCTGAGCAAGATAAATGTCATTTTCACAAGAAAAAAAATGGGGGAGTGTCATTTTGACATTCCAAAATCAAAGGTTCCCATGACCGAGAAGTGGAGATCACGGGTAGCTAGCCGCGTCGGCTGCCGGCGCCAAAGTATGGGCACACTAGTGACCTAGCGCTGCTGTACTTACACACGGTTAGAAAAGGATTGCATCGTCCTGAAGAAACACCTAAAATTCAACCAAATGAGCTTCAATGTTGACCTTGGCCTAGTTATCAGTAGGAGCGCTGGTCTAAAAATAAGAATCGTCTGCATAAACGAGGACTGTCTTAAAAAACACTGGCAGATGCGTCCTAAAAAAAAAGGTCAGGATCTCTGCATTTTTGTTGACGATTCTTATTTCCGATTTACCAAAAAACGATTTCGCTCCTTGATGTAGACTATTTCACATCGACTTTCACGTTATGAGCAGCAATAGATTCTATATCCTTGGGAAGACGAACAACCCATAATATTAGTAGACAATGAACTGGGGTATCTTATTACACAGAATCTGTTTTTTCGCATTTCCAGGATCGGGAATCCTACACCCGCAGCGCCCCAAAGTCAAGAAAAAAAAGTCTGCACGATCCTGTTAGTTTTAGGACGCAGGTTGTCCGCGTTTCTGAGGATATCCTCGTTTATGCGGACGCGGACGATCCTCATTCTCGGACCAGCGCCCATATTGAGTAGACTCTACTGCCACTCACTGGTTATTCTGCATCAAAATTCAAGGAGGTATTTTGATCTTTTTTAGTTTTATTAAGAATCCTTTTATGAGTTTTTAGTCATTTTGCTCTTTAATTTAGTCTAGAAATATGTTCCGGAAGCTTTCAGTTTCACTAATCTGGCCAGAATCTGTAGAATTACTGTGTTACCTACCCATTTCATTTTTTTCACCGTCATCTTCACCGTTGTCTTCGACGTTGTCTTCGACGTCAAATTCATCGAGTTCTCCATCGCCAGCTTCAGCCATGTTCTCTTCGGCAATCTCATTCTCAGCAGCTTCTTTGGCTTTCCCAATCCCACGGCCTCTGCCTCTTGTTCCGCGTTTTCCTCGTGCCATCTGTACGAAATACAACAACAATTACATGAACTTAACAAACTAATGCTTCAAAAAGGTTGTAGTCGATGGTAAAATAAGACCATTAGACATTACAGAACTAGAAAATAAAAGGAAAATGTCTTACTTTTTTCTTCACTTCTGTCGGAAGCTACCATAAAGTTCGGATCACGCGTGCTCTCAGAGTCTAACAATCAACACGTACGATACTATACTGTACACACACGATCTGCACAACAAATGAACGATTATAACTGGCAAGGGATTACCATGTACGAGAGGGCTTACTTTAGCTTCCAATAAGCACGCAACGTATGAGTAGTAACCACGATGTATACAGTGTAAAAGTGTTTGGGTTGTGGTTGTGGCCACACTGCCCCCGCCCCCCCCCCCCCCCAGCATGCACGTCGCCACGGAGGGGGGGGGGGGGGGGTGGGGGGGGGGGGGGGGGGTGGGGGGGGGGGGGGGGGGTCGACGTGCCCCCCAAAAAATGTCCAAGATCAGTTGAACTTTCTTTAGACCCCCTCCTTTTTTTTTTACCTCGATCGATTACATGTATGTGCCCCCCATCAAACATCAAACTCCTGGCTACGTGCCTGCCCCCCCCCCAACCCCCCCAAAAAAAACGAAGAGCAAAATAAAAGAAAGGGGGAAAAAAGAGAAAAGAAAAAAGAGAAGAAGTTGGAAAACAATAGAGAACATAAATAAAATCAGGTGCGGTTCTAGCATGGGGAGGGGGGAGGGGGGGGGGGGTGGCCCTCTATTATGCAATCAAATGTTCTCTCTCCACGTTTATTTTCTTTGTGTCTGTGTGTCTGTGCGAGCACTAAGCATGGTGTATATATGGCGTATATATTCAATACTGAATGAATGCCATAAAACTATTGCCAACAACAACAACAACAACATCTAAGCGTGGAATTTAATTTCCATTATATTTTTTATGCAATTTTTTATAAATTTTTAGCTCGGTCGCAAATTGTGACATTATGAACTTGTATAGCATAAGGATTAACCGAACAGCGTTGGTATGATGCAAATTTTTGTACTACAAAAAATACATTCTTTTTATTTCAGGGATAGCAGGATATGGTGTAGCCCCAGCCTCCCCCCCCCCCCGTAAACCAATGAATTACCAAGCAATTTCTGGTTCAAATTTGGACTTATACGTCATTGGGGTGTTACTAGGAATAGCGCTTAATACAAATGTCTCCAAGCGCATTACAAATATACTATTACCCCGGTCATTGGATTCAGTGCTTGCCCGCATATTTCAATAACTTTTGATTTCATGTAAGTTATATTTACATAATATCAAAGAAATGATAAAGGGAATCATTATCATGCCTGAAATCCATGTACCAGCACATGGCAGTACTCCTATATATGCCATATCAGATTTATGATAATACGTGTATTGAAAATGAAGGTTTTTTAAAAATTCATCTTATTCTCGTGTGTACATGAGAATCGAAAAAAAAAAAGATAATTATGATCTGAAAAAGGGCCTATGAAGATAATTAAAGTTTTGACAAAGTTTTTCGATCGGCTACGTGCTCGGGCGTATACGGGTACTACGAATGTATTACATATTTACATGTGTCTGAAACATAAGCTCTACTGGACACTAGTTCTAATGTCGCCAAAATTAACTCGCTCAACGACAAAAGTCGCATCGGAGAGAGTGGAAGGGTGAAGAGGAGAAGAAGGTGACTGATGAGGCATTGAGGTGACGGGTAGAAAACAGTAGCAGAGATAAAATGGTACATCATAGGAGAAAATATAAAAATAGGTTAGGTGACGTAGAATATGAAATGGAGATGGGATAGTAGGAAAAGTAGGATAGTCATAAGATGGAATATGGTAAGATAGCTATATAGGATTAGAAGATATGCTAGCTAGGGTCCATGGTATATAGGAAAGAGGTATATAGCTAGGAGAGATAGAAATAGTAAAGCAATTTCGTAAAGGGTCATTTGTGATAAAATTGTAAAACCCACCGAGATGAATATACGTGCTCATATGTTATGTACTACATTATTCTATGATACAAGAGGGCAAACAAAAGCTTTTCATGACATGCACTTTGGCATTTATTATAAAATACACTTAAGTGGGACTTCTCCAAAAGATATGTGGATATTTGGGGTCATTTGACCCATGTGCTAGCTACGAAATGGTCTATTGGTACAGTGAAGGAGGAGTAGAATGGTATGAGAGATAAAACATAGATCGAGAGATATATATTTGATAGACAGATAAGGGATAGACAAGAGGGATAGATTTCTTTTTTAAAATTTTTTAAAAACTTTTTTTAATTGGTTTGGTTTATTGAGAAATCACATCAAACAAGCAGCTCGCAGGATAAAAATGTTCAATGTACAAACAAGTTAAAAATATTAGTTGAGAGATATAAACATATACAAAACTAAAATAAAAAGTATTGTAAGTCATTGTAAGATGAAATCGAAATTGCAAAACAAAGTTATACGTTTAATGTAATAATATACTTTCATGTTGAAAGACCAAGACGGTGGGAAGGAGAAAATGGAGAAGAAAAAAAGAAGTTGTTTGAGCGAAAGAGTTGAGAAAGTATTTAACAATTGCTATACAAACATTTCTATTACAAAAATTGAAATTAAGCATTAAAAAAGATCTATCATGAAATTAAACCGTAAAAGTCAAATGACAGTCTCTATTCCGTTTTCCCCTTTAATATAAATGTAACGAAAGCATTCATTTAGATCGAGAAAGTAATTAGAATGAGTATTTAATTTTCTTGTTTTTTGTTGAAATAAATCTTTATTCAGATAAAATCATGGATAACATCGTAGTACATAAATATAACATAGCACTCAATCACATGTCTAAATGAGGTCAAATCAAATTATATCTCTATCTAGAATGAGTATTTAAATAACAATATAGTGTAATTTCGAATTAGATATTGCACATTACATTGGAGAAAAAGACCCAAGTCAAATAATTGGCAAGGGCATAAATTTGTATTTAAAAAAAAAGAAACACTAATGATCTAATGAAACAACAGATTAAAATATGCTTACAGTTTGACACTATGAACATGACAGACAAAGAAAGCGGACAAAATATACAGTTCCTCAGGTTGACAAAGGAACATCCCTTCACTGCTTTTATGTAAAAACGGTGAATATGCATGTGACACCTGTTCTACACATGTTTACATAATAGCAGTGAAGGGATGTTCCTTTGTCTACCTGAGGAACTGCCATATTTTGTCCGCTTTCTTTGTCAGTCATGTTCATAGTGTGAGGCAGTCTGAGAGTAAATTGGTAGACTAATTAGTATGAGAGCTACGGTAGTCCAGTGGAATTTAAGGAGAAACAAATAATGGCATAATGTTACAATTAAGTTAGTACTATTTTAGTTACCAATTAATCTGCATATAGCAGAAAATATATCAGAAAATGTGTAAAAGTGTTATCTCCTTAGATTTTAGATTAGAAAAATTCAGGGTTACAATAACTGTCTTAACTTCGGAGGTAGGGGAGCCCGGAGAGGATCATTGTTTTCTCAAGAAACAATCATTCCGTTCAGAGCTAGTTTGATGCATATATAATGTAGAAATCACTCTATCACACTATGAACATGACTGACAAAGAAAGCGGACAAAATATACAGTTCCTCAGGTAGACAAAGGAACATCCCTTCACTGCTATTATGTAAACATGTGTAGAACAGGTGTCACATGCATATTCACTTTTTACATAAAAGCAGTGAAGGGATGTTCCTTCGTCAACCTGAGGAACTGTATATTTTGTCCGCTTTCTTTGTCTGTCATAATTATTCATAGTGTCATTTGCTGTGATGTGATGTCGTATGTCTTTTTATGTGCGCCCTCTATCATCTTGTAAACGTGGAACAATCAACTTCAAAACAAGACTTCAACTCCAAAAAGCATCACAAAATGTCAAGCTCAGGCTCAGGACCGCCAAATGACTTTGTTTTCATACCTCCAGCTGAGTCAAATGGAAAGAGTGACAATGGTACATGAACCTTTTTATTGTTTTGTGATGAACTTAGGCATGTTTTTAATATTTCTTACGTGCTGTATAGTAATGAGGTCGAATTGTGCGTGTCCCACGAATATGTTTTGGTGTCTGTCAATATCATGATAGTTGAATTCATGAATGCATTTTCCATTTGACTTTTTAGCAATAATTTGATGACTGTATTCTTGTACGTGTTCTTATTACCGCATGTCAGTCGTGTCTTCTATTCATTCACTGGATCCGAATGTATCATTAGGGTCTAGAGTAGGCACATTCATGGGGCACTAGAGGGCGCTTTGCGCCCGTACGAAAATCTGAATGGCCTTGCTGTGGTGGGTCGGCAATAATCAGCCCAAAACTTGGATATGGGAGGGTGGATGGATATATATTTTTTATAATGTTATCCGGTCTTACCCTTAACCATCCTATGTTTAATCTATGTAGAAATAACATGCGAGTATGATAAGAGAAACATTGGTTCTTTTTCGAACGAAGCACCACTCAATGAAACGACCGGAAGTTTCAACAGGATCACCTCACACTTCCGTATACTGATGCTGATGCTGATTGGGACCATTACTGAAGTAACTTTTTAAATATTAGCCTAGAAATGACCACCAAACGGAAAAAATTGACATTTTTTCCCGACAAATCTTCATAAAATCTGAGTTATAAACAATTCACATCTAGGTACACTAATACAAATACGATTTTCTGAAAATTCAGGTATGATTTGTTAAGTTTCTTTCAAGTATATTTCTGCGCATTGCAGCGCCAATATTCTTCACTGCTTCAAAATCACCCTTGATTTTTTTTTTTGCAACGAATTTGATACGAGGTCCGCATTGACTCGCGCACGAAAAAATGGTCGAAAACAAAATGTCAAATGAAGAAATATTCAAGCTTTTGTATAGTTATAAGAGTTCTACCGAGGTTTCTTTGTCGATTCAATTTATTATATAGTCTCAATTAGAATTCAGAATTATCTCACTGAAAAGTTAAGAAACCGACGATGTTCTCGATCGTAGTTATTTTCATTTTGCCAGCAGCCGATCTAGCGTTGTTTGGGCAAAAAGCTAGGCCGCTGCCTTCCCCCGCGAACCTTTCCGAGTCCCGCTAAAACGGCGCTCTGCGGAGCTCCGAAGCTGCGTTGGTATCGCTGCAAACTCTCAGCCGGCTAGCTCCCCAGGACGGACCATTCGCGGTATGGCGAGAGTGTGTGTGTGAGGTATGATTTTGGATTCGAGAACGCACGTAATGCAACCGTGCGCGTCATTTTCAGCTGTCGAATGTATACGACCAATTTTACATGTACAATTTTTAGTACAGATACTTGGTCAGTTTTCTTCTTATATCTTTGGTTTTACAACATTTAAAAATATAATTTCTTCAAATTTGCTCCTGACTCGGTTCAGACTAATTGTGTTTTCAAGTCAATTTTTTTAATATATATTTTTGCATGAATTTGCCTATCTAGAGTAAGGAGGGAGTTTTCGGCCACTTAAGACAAAATCCTATTTTTTGGACCCTTTAGTACTTCCTATTTATTATCATTTCTTGTTCAAATCATGGAGCAAATATTATTATTATTTAAACAAAAAAAGAATCCCAGAAAAAAATCACGAATTGCCATGACAATATTCATTTCAATTTTCACTGTTTCGGAGTCAGTTATCGGCATAGCGAACCAGTTTTCGGCCGCATGTACAAAGTCAATAGGAAGCGTGCACGCACGCTGTGCGTTTCCGCGCTGATCTATAGTACTAGCGGGCGGAGCAAGTATCCCACGCCGGAGCTCCCCGGAGCTCGCCAGGCTGAAAACTAGTACTGCAGTGATCGGAAATTGGAATCTGAATTAGACATCGTGTGTGCGTTGCGGTGTCCGGCTGCATTGATTTAATACATGCGGTGAGATACTTTTGAGCTTGCGACTAGCACAAAATCGGGCTCTTAATCTGAAAAATACTTGAGATAAAGCTCATTTTATGGTACCCATATTTCTTACAGACACGCGTAAGATACTCGATTTTTCAGATTCGGGTAGCGGGACCGCCGATTACATCGCTAAAATGTGATATTTTAGGATATATTTTTCATTGCAAATGTGGTTCTTCAGTGACTATGGCATGATATGGTATGTGTGGGATATGTGATATGCTATTATGCGATGTATTTTAAAGGGATTTTACCATGCATCCAACCAATCGGCCGAAAACTGAAGCTGGT
Organism: Strongylocentrotus droebachiensis; assembly: GCA_035222895.1. NCBI lineage: Eukaryota > Metazoa > Echinodermata > Echinoidea > Camarodonta > Strongylocentrotidae > Strongylocentrotus > Strongylocentrotus droebachiensis. Next base: position 48,925 of record JAVYIG010000131.1, on the reverse strand, counting down.
CGATTACCCCCTCCTTTACTCTATAAGCTGTTTTTTTTTCTTCTTCAATTTGGGTGGCTGTCGCAAAAAAAAGGAAATCTTTCCCATTCAGTAGATTTAAAGGGCAATCCGACCTTTGTAAGAATTTAAAATTTACGTAAGCGTAAAAATAAAAGTAACAGAATGCCATAAGTTTGAAATAAATTGGACCAAAGAAATTGTGTCTGCTTGAATTAGAGTAGTTTAACTATTAAGGTTGGATTTCCCTTCAATGTTAACTGTTAGATCCCACACTTGGCTACATAACATGGAGAAAACTCTGCTACTGCCATGAGTAAACTTCTACTCCCCACACCCTAGGAGAGATGTTTACATTAGAGAATGGTAGCCATGCAAGATCATTTACAAGATCATTCAAAAAGAAGAAGAAGAAAATAAAGGAGCTCATTTACATCAACATTTCCTCTGCTGGATGACCATCTAGAAGTGAAAATAGGATTCAAGCGTCTAGGCCTCCAGCCCCCTCGATATATAACAAGTCCATTTCCCTGAAAATCCTATTTTCTGAGAGAGATGACAAGTTCATTCCCTCAGGCTGCCATTTCCATCCTGACAGTGATCTGATGATGCCTGCCATAGTCTTTACTTCATAGGCAAAAATGTGTCAAGAAGATAAATAAGATTGTATACCGGTAGACAGAAAGATTGTTCTAATCTGTTACCTGTATGATCCATCTGCCAATCAGTATTCTCATTCTCCCTTTTCCTGTACATATCTGCATTTTCATTTTGTCCAAGTAAATATCTTCTGCTAATGTGCCAATTTTGTATCCACAGATGCAAATGTGCAGCTGGATCTTGGGGAAATGAGCTATGACAAAGCAGATGTTCAGCCAGAACTCCGACCAAGAGGAAATGCTGCCTCACAGTTTCTTCAGACCAAGGGTTATGGCTGGTTGCTTGAAGTGGATGATAATGATGACGATGATGACCAGGCTCCATTGCTGTAAGATTATTCATTTGAAATTTAAAGTGTGAAGTTAAAGAGATTGCTTTGATATATCTAATTATGTGTTTTTAATGTGTGGTAATTTTATTTCACAAGTACATGTGTTTGAAGAAAGCTTAAGATGATCTGCTAAAGAGGGGTTACCATGTACATGTATGGTAGACATAGGAAGTTGAAAAATAATGCGTTACTTGCTTTCCGAACATGTACATCTAAAAAAGAATTGCAAGAAATTTGCAAATATTTGGGAATATTGCAAAGTAGAATTTTGATGACCCATCCTTAATAAAAAAAAAGTTACGATGAGTCAACAAAGTCTACATACTGCTAGGAATAAAATTTGCAACATTTGCAACTTTAAAATGTTTATTGTACTAGCTAGATATTTCTCCTGCTTTATACTGTACATAGGGATGAACTGGACATCGACATTAAAGATATCTACTACAAGGTGCGATGTGTGGTGTTTCCATGTCCATTTCTTGGGTTCAAGAGACAAGTCCTGAGGGATAATCCAGACTTTTGGGGGCCTCTGCTTGTCGTTCTACTCTTCTCCATGGTTTCAGTTTATGGACAATTCAGGGTAAGCAGCTCTCCTTATACAGTCCATCTACAGTCTATCTCTAGTATGTAAGATCAAGTACATTTTTAAATATCACCTTTGCTGTCTTAAAATTTATCTTATTTTGTTTCAGACACTAAATTTAAACAATTTTGAATAAAGTTGTTGTTAGTCAAAAATTCAGAATTTAGCACATATCTGTATGCATATGCCCTAAAATTCTGTATACCGGTATGTTAACTCCTTTAAGGAATCTTTGAGTTCTTGTGGCAACAGAAAATGATATTTCACAGATGCAAACAAAATTAACTATTGACTGTTTAATACCGTTAATCATTGTTTGGGTAAGTGTGATCAGCCTAGTGTGAATCCCAGAAAGTTTATGTTAGTTTGTTTACATTTTGACGATCTAAACCACTACTCCATTTATGAAATTTTGTAATAGTTTTTAACCAGTTTCTTTCAAAATGAAGTTCCATATGTTTGTAGCTGTGCCGTTTTTAAATAGAAAGTATTTAAAACATGTAGATATTCTTTGAATAAGTAGTTTGTGATTAACATCTTTTAGGAGTTGAGCAAAGAAAACCTTATAATTTGGAATAGAATGTGATGAATGGTAGTTGACCTGTTGACAACAGTACACAGAATATATTTTGCTATGTTCTTTGGAATATAAATGTTATAGTCAGGGCTCAAATTAATTTTATGTCCACGGGGGCTCTTCCCCCCCAAAAAAAAAGCCCCAGCGAGCCTTCTCACGGGGGCTCTTTTAGTACTGACGGGGGCTCTTTTTTATACAAATATCCTGTTACTGACTTTCATCCCGTGATGACATTCTCTCGATTTCTTCCCGTTCTGCACATTATTTCCTCCTCATTATTGGGAGCAACCTTTACATTCTTTCTTTACTGAGCCGCGTAGCGGCGAGGCGATTTGTGTGTGTGCTATTTTGGACAGGCGCGGATCCACGGGCCGATTCTACCATCCCGTCCCCCCCCCCTAGCCTCCCAAACCGGTAAAAAAATAGGATAGTAACGTAAATTTTACCTTAAAAAATAAAATAAAAAACGCCCCCCCCCCCTGACCTGCCAGTGACACAAATGCGGCATCAAAATATTTGTGCTTTTCTGACCGTAATTAAATGCCTAAAACCACTGACCCCCCCCCCCCCCAGCCAATTTACGCTCGCTACCCTCTACCTGATCGTAAATACTTTAGCCCCCCACTTTGATAAACGTTCCGCGGGGCCTGTGTATATAATATATACGCATACAACACTGATCTCTATGATGTCTTTAACGTGACATATCTTCTTCTCCCCTTACTTTATCAAAGATTCTTGAAAAACTGATCTACACTCGAACATTTAATTTTTTCACACGTTGTGGAATTTTGGCGGACTCTCAGTTTGGATTTCGAAAGAAACATTCTACTTCTCATGCTATACTACTTTTTATTAATAAAATTGCGTCTGCTCTTGACGACCGCTGTCATACTGTAGGATTATTTTTGGATTTTTCCAAGGCATTTGACACGATTGATCATAACATTTTGTTTAAAAAACTTCAGCATTATGGTGTCAGGGGTAAGGCGTTGGGGTGGTACAAAAGTTACCTCAGTAGTCGTACACAGTTCGTTTCATTAAATGGGATTGCATCGAGTGTCAAGCCTGTCACGTGCGGTGTTCCTCAAGGATCTCTCTTAGGGCCTCTACTATTCATAACATATATAAATGACTTCAAATTTTCATCCACACTATTGTCATTTATACTATACGCAGATGACTCAAGCATATTTTATTCTCATCAGAATCCTCAAATTCTTGTTGAAACTGTAAATTCGGAACTTGAGAATATTGCACAATGGATTTTTGCGAATAGACTGTCACTGAACTTGGACAAAACTAATTTCATATTATTTAGCAATTCAATCTCCGATTTACCTGGATATATCTGTTTCAACAATGTTAAAATTAAGAAAGTAAAATCGACCAAGTTTCTTGGCCTGTTTATCGATGATAAAATGTCCTGGAAAATACATACAAATTATTTGTGTTCATTACTATCAAGAAATGCTGGTGTTATATACAAACTGAAACCTATGTTCCCAACATATGTATTGCAAATGTTGTACTCCACTTTAATGTTGCCCTACTTGAACTATGGTATTCTTGCCTGGGGTAGTTCATTGAAACTTCAACTGGACAAAATCCTGGTTGTTCAAAAAAGAGCAATACGAACAATTTGCAATGTACCTATTCGTACTCACTCGAGCCCTCTTTTCTTTAATACTAAAGTACTGAGAGTTCGGGATATTTTTAATTTACAATTAGGCTGCCTCATGTTTCAGCTGAATAACAACGAACTGCCCCAGGCACTATCTTATTTGTTTAAGAAAAGAAATCAAGTCCACGAATATTCTACCCGACAAGCGTTTTCCTATCACCTTCCTAGAACGAGAACAAGCTTTGCTCAAAATACCTTAATATATACAGGTCCTAAGTTCTGGAATTCTCTCGATTCTGTGATTAAAAGGTCTGTAAGTGTACATGTATTCAGGAGAAAATTGAAAAGTTATTATTTGAATACATATTGTCATTCCTGATTCTTGACTATTCTTGTCTCCAAACTGTATACTTATGTTCATTACAATGAGTAACTATAAACGGTATGACCATACTATACCAACTATGTTTATAATATACTCATATGGAGAACAAACTATATTGTAATATTGTTTCAATAAGCTGCAGATATATTCCCTTCCCTTTTCCTTGTCTTTTGTAGTTAACTGTGAGTATCGGTTCATGTATCCCTGTAATCTCCCTTTCCCTGTTTTAGCGTGTATTTATAATTATGTGATGTTTAGTTTAAGGAGCCTATCCACAACAAGCTCTGCTTTTCCATAGGCTCCGCCACTGTATCTCTTAGGTTAAACTTAATGGACAATATTCTGAATAGTGTGTACCGGTATTGTATGTATATGTATAAAATAATCATTTTAAATATGTTGTTACACTCTTTGTAAAATGAGATATTGTGGAAACCAATAAACTATCTATCATAACTATCAGAAAGAAAACAAGGCTCTTGAAAGTCAAATAGATATATATTAAAAAATGTAAATAATGTTTCAGTATTTTTGTCATTTCTTTTTACCAATTTGCCTCGCTCACGACTGCAGCAATTAGTCACCATATAGTCAAATATCCCTTTCATTTCATTTTAGAAATAACCTCTTTCTCTCGTCAAGAGATATGGAATGTTCAATCTGAGGGCTTTTTGTGGTCTTTGAAAAGAGCACACAATGGGAGCAGTGTAATGGATTGAAAGTCAGACAGCCTTTTCATTTCTTTTTCTTAGAAATAAACTCTAATCCATCCCTTGGTATCGAAATTACACTGCCCCTATTGTGTTCTCTTTTTAAAGAGCACAACGTACCTTCGGACTTCGGATTAGGTAGCAGAACACAATACCTGAATACTGCATGACACAACATTCAATGGATTCAAAAAGGATAAATCCTAGGGATCCTTGGTATACATTGTTACCTTTCTTCGCCCCAGTGATCTCGAGGCAGCAGACAGCAAGAAATGTTGTAATAAAATAGTTTCGTTATTTTGCTAGGGTTGATACGCTAAGAAACGGTTTCAAATGTACATTACACAAACCCTGAACCATTGCAAAATGATGGTGGTTCTCTCTCTCTCTCTCTCTTCATTTTAATCATGCATTATCAACTACATATACAGCAGCGACCGAAAAATTAGGGTTTTCTGAGATAGGTGAAAATAAGAGTTAAAAAGAAAGTCATGCTAAAACGGCTCTTCACCTCCCCCCTCCCCCCCCCCCCCCCCCGCCCTGAAAAAAAAAATTAGTGGTCCTCCTCTCCAGCATCCCCCCCCCCCCCTCTCCACCAATTCGCCGATCTCCGGCTGGCTGATTCGCCGATAAATATTTTCTCAAGAATTCCCCCCCCCCCCTCCTGCCGCCGGCTGGATCCGCCCCTGATTTTGGACCCCCGTAAGTGATGTTTTCCTGGCATCTACTTACATGCGCATAGCGGCGAGGCGATTTTTTGTTGTTGTTGCTATTTTGAACCCCCGTATTGTTTTCCTTGCATCTACTAACATCTTACTGTGTGGGTCGATCTGGACACATAATGGCGTTTTTCTATGCACATCACATTTTCACTTGGCAGCCCAAGGGGCCGGGGAGGGGGAAGGAGGGGTTCAACCCCCTAACCCCCCCCCCCCCCCCGTAGATCTGCCCATGTTACCATATCATTCCACGACATCTTGGTCTTCCTCTTCTTAACCCCCCCCCCCCCCCCGTAGATCTGCCCATGTTACCATATCATTCAACGACATCTTGGTCTTCCTCTTCTTAACCCCCCCCCCCCCCCCCCCCCCCCCCCCGTAGATCTGCCCATGTTACCATATCATTCCACGACATCTTGGTCTTTCTCTTCTTCTCAATAGGGACTTTTAGATTTGCGTGGACGTGGACGTGTTACGTCCTTTTAAGGCACTGGCAGTCACATGTGACCGGGCATGTGACGTCCTTTTAAGCACCGGCAGTGCCTTAAAAGGAGGTCACACGTTGCAGTCCACGTTCTCATCGTGCAAATCTAAAAGTCCCTTATATTATGTTCATTATTTGCTGGTCATTTGAAATCACCAGATTTCAGCGGGTTTACGCTTTTCACAACGAAAAACTTCTCCATGACCATGTTTCTGCCCCGCCCCACCCCCCCCCCAATCAGTGTTATTTAGGGTACGCATAATTATGCTTGTTCCCTCTTTTTGAAAGCACCCCCTATCTGAGGACTGCCAACATTTTCGAACCCCCCTTTCGCGGGCTTTTCGCGGGCTTTTCCTGCCTTGGAGACCCCCCTAAATCAGGAAAAATGCTCAATGTACCCCCCTATATTCGGAATAATTTCTCAGGAGTCCAAGGAGATGAGAGAAAAAAAGAAAAAACACCCCCTTTTTAAAGAAATCTCCGGGTGAAAAGTCAAATACACCCCTTTTTTGTTTACAATTCTCGGGCCGGACTTTGTCGCACGAAAAGTACCCCTTTACCGGACATTTTGGCAACACGCATGCGGTCATTCTGAGTGGGGGAGGGGGGGGGGCGGGGTTTCTGCCCTTGCGCGATCGCCTCCATAGCTCCAGCAGACATGGCGCGGCAGCGTCCACACGTACCGTTACTAACGGCGGCGGCGGCACTGCACTGCGAGCTGAATCGGTAATAATAGGCCTACTCATAGAACGAGAAATCTTGCACGCTAATCTAAGTCCCGTTTCATTGGTTTAAGGTTTGTAAATTGAAACTCAATATTGTGTTAAAGTTATAACAGAGAAGATAATCTTTATTTTATAATTCCACGGGGGCGATTTTGAATTTTGCAATCGCCCCCGTGAGCAACCTGACGGGGGCGATTATGCAGCTCACGGGGGCGAATCGCCCACCGCCCCCGTGTATTTTGAGCGCTGGTTATAGTACTATTTTGAAATTGTATTCAAAATGTGTTTATTAATTAATTGTTTGTTTATTTTGCAGGTTATATCTTGGATAATCACCATCTGGATATTTGGGTCACTTGTCATCTTCCTTCTAGCAAGAGTTCTTGGAGGAGAGGTAGGCATTGTAATGGCTTGATTCACCTAGAGGCCCCATGGAATTTCCCCCTGATGCCCTTCTTAAAGGGAAAGTCCACCCCGATATTATGTTGGTTTTAATAAAAGCAGAATAATGAGAGAAACAAATTAGTGAAATTTTGAGCAATATCCAATTAAAAATAGGAAAGTTATTAATTTTTGAAGTTGTCACCAGTGAAACACAAATCGGCAACACTGAAATATCTTGCAGGTTCCTCTCCAACTTGCTTTGTACAGAAAATTGTATAAACTTTCAACTTCTTAGATATTGATAAAGGAATAGATTTGTTTTATACCAGGGTCATATAAAAACCTGTGATAGGCCAAAAGTGTATCACTGATCTTTTACTTCTATTTTTACTTCACAAAAGGTCATGCAAGGTAATGTACTATTTGGTAGTGACTAAATTCACATAATTTTAGAAAGAAATTGTATGATAGTCCATTATTGTTATGAAACAGTTTGTCAGAGTTTTAGCAAAAATATGAATGATTACAATTACCAAAACATGTTTTGCTCTTGATGTAAGGGGTTTCATATGGCTATACTGCATTAAGAAAATGAGCTTCAAATATTACTCCTACAAATAGATATTGCAATTTAAAAACGTGTATGCACTCACATAGAATAGGGCTTGCACAGAACCCAAGTGCGACTTGTGTTCCGTGTGAGCCCTATATGGAGGATGTAATTTTATCATTTATTTTTTTCATACTACTTACCGTTTACCTATAGAATGTCTAGTGAAATTTTTAGGTTGATTTCATATATTCTAGCTACACACAAGTTACCTTTCAGGTGACTGGTACACTTTAAGCCATTTGTAGTTGAAAAATGTATGATTCTATATATCCCATACATGTTGTATCTGATTTTGTATTTTTAGGTGAATTACTCACAGTGTCTGGGTGTGATAGGCTATTCGTTGCTGCCTCTCATTATTGCTGCTACTATACTTCCAGTGACTCGATTTATTCCCTTCATTGGTTCATTAGTGAAGGTAAGGTCAAATCATTATTATTTATAGCAAGCATCAAGTATTCAATTCTAAGAATCAATTTTTTTCTGAAATTCAATAAGATGTTTTATCCTTGAAGATGGAGATTGCAGATCATCAGCCATTCATAGCTCCCCCTAGTCCATACCTTATACCTTCTGTTCTTGTATTTTTCTATCAGCACTTGACATCCATGATCTGTCCACTTCCTTTAGTCAGTACTGGTTATCCCCCCCCCCCCCCCCGCCTTTTTGTTGATGAGGATTATCAAGGTCAATGAAGGGTAAGGTTTCTAAATAGCATTACGATAATAATAATCCCAAATCTCCAAAGCATCATTGCAACTACAACTATGCTACTTTCAGTGTTAAAGGTTGTAAACACATGTCAGTGATATTGTAGAGTATTTAAGAGTATTTATATTTAATTGGTTTCTTTTGTTTTTCTCTCTCCCTCTCATTCACTAGCTTGTTGGTGTATCCTGGGCAGCTTACAGTGCAGGGTCATTGTTGATACAGGATGAACTTGCACAGAAGAAACCATTATTACTCTATCCAGTCCTCCTCTTATACATCTATTTCTTCTCATTGTACACGGGAGCTTGATTTGCTGAAACTGGCCTAAAACTGCCAAGTACACCTTGATGATTCACTTTATCTTTGACTATGGACACTTTGGGACAAATACATTGATTGAGATCTGGGACGGCTCTATACCCAGCTGATTGTTGCTCCCTGTGGACCAACTTGAACAGGAAATACTCTGTAGTTGTTCTAAGTTTCGGTTTCGAGTATTGAGATGTTGTGTTATCTGGAGATTGTAATGTAATGTGAATGTAGATGTATCATACCATTGTATCTGTAATTTATTCAATTAATGTTGTGTCTGACATAATTTTGCCAACACATAAAATTGATTTTTCTCAAATTATTTTCAGAGCCTTTAGAATATATATACTTGCGCAATATATCATATATTCATCTCCAAATTCAGAATTTTCTTTATGCCTTTATATTTAGTGTAGCATAACATCACTCATGAAATTGTAAATTTGTTATTTTATATAATTGTTATATTCAACCCTGGAGCAATCTGTATTTATATTTTAGTGTTACAATCTACATGTAAATCGATAAAAAATAGTAATTGAATGGAGAATTTGAAACAAGAAATAGCCTGTGGCTATCTCTAAGGGTCAAAATTGTCTGAGCTCATGAACTGAATGGTTCATTTTTTTGATTACCTTGGAGTAAAATGACTGCTGAAACACAGAGTAATATACTTGTGTTGGTTGTGCAACTCTCGTATTCGCGGGCTTGATGTCTGAATTTGGCATGATAGTTTTTACCTTTCCTTTTTTTTTTGTATGTTACTTTAGTAAACAAGGTAGATGATAGTCAAGAACTCAAATAGTAAATAGATACAAATAGCTTTGATACGTAAACCTATATTCTCATCCCAAGAATCAACAATATCAAGTAGAAGAAACTCATGGGGCATGATAGTTTTTACCTTTCCTTTTTTGTCGTATGTTACTGTAGTAAACTTTCAAGGAAGATGTTAGTCAAGAACTCAAATAGTAAAGAGATACAAATAGCTTTAATAGGTAAACCTATATTCTCATCCCAAGAATCAACAATATCAAGTAGAAGAAACTCATGGGGCCTATGACCATAAATAAAGATATTAAAAAACAAAATCAATGTAGAATTCTAGCTTGGTTGCATTGTGTAAATTAAAAAGTAAAAAAATTGAATATGTCTGAAAGTTTAAAGTAAATAATTAATATTTATTCACTATGATTTAATCCATTTTATTTCCTGAAAATGTTGTGGTCAAAGCTACACATTTGTTGTTGTTGAAGATTTTGATTGCCTTATGTAACGAATTATCCAGTATAGTCAACTCTAGATTGGATGAGCCAAGGAGAATGCTGAGTCTTTAGACATGTACAATGTAGTTTGCTGAAAGAAGTTTGAATTTGGAAGTATGGAAAAATTAAGTGGCCTTTTCAATTGGAATTCCATTGAAGGTTGACAATCAAACATAACATACCATAGATTGTTACTACAAACCAAACTTCTCTGTGAATGGAAGTGGCAAGTAATAGTGTGAACTTTGAAGGGTCACGTTGTATGTACATCTACAAGGTGTGCAACAAAACGAATTCTTCCATGACAAGGTTACGGGATGATTTATAAATTGCTCAGAGGATCTTGGGTAGCTTTGTTATGAATGCGCTGTGTAAGTTATGATATGAAACAAAAATATATCTAAAGGACACATCTTTGTACAATACAATCACATAAAATAAAATTCATTATGCCTGTTATAATGTGTTCATGTTGTGAGGACATGGTGACTCGTGCTGTAAGTTTACTTGTATACTTTAAGCCATATCACACCGAATTGCCACAGATAACATCGACCATGAAAGTTATATGAGGCTTGTTGAAAAATAATAGTTAAGATACACCATAGGAAGAGGGGTCAAACACTGAGAGTGAATTGAAGATGAGAAAGAGGTGTAAAAATGAGTAAGAGATATCACTGAAGGTCTCTTGTGCATTTTACCCCCTCCCCCCCCCCCCCCCCCCCCGGAAAACGTGTATGGTTTGGCCGAGTTTTATGGAAGGATTCCAGTTACATCTTATAAAGAGGAAAACGCCCAATCCTAATGGGGTTATAAGCACATTCTCATAACAGACGGCTGAAAAGACCTTTGATAAGTAACATAAGTATATCATCTAGCCTATAGATGCATGCGAGCGTAGTGAGCGAGCTTAGGGGGGAATTGCTCTTGGTCGCTTGAAATTAGCTAGGGCGCGTTTAATGATGAGATGAAAAGGGGGCAGTTATCAGGAAAAAAAGGAGCATGTGCCAAAGTACAAAGAGTAATTATCAGAGGTGAAAATGGGGTGCTTATTACACCCTCAAAAAGAGGCACTCACCAGGGATGAAAGAAGTCGGTCATGAGATAGGATATGGGCATTTATCGACGGAAAAGGGGCCCCCATCAGATTTTGATAGGGGCATTTATAAGATATTATATATTGTTAAAAAGGAAATTATCAGAGGTGAAAAGAGGCACTTACGTGAATGAAAAATGTGCATTAGTTAAAAGAAAATGAGCACCACTCAGATTTTAAAGGGGCATTTATCGGAGGTGAAGCGGGCACTTATCTAAAGTGAAAAGGAGTAACTTCTCATACCTGAAAAGGGTTATTTACCAGAGAGGGGAGAACTTATGAGAAGGAGAAGGGGCTCTTTTTTAATTGTGGAACTTATCATTAGGAAAAGGGGCACTTATTAGAAAGGAAAAAGGGCACATGTAAAAATATAAGGTGCGTGTATCCGAGTTAAAATGGAGGTAGTTATTAAAAGGGGAAGGGGCACTTCTTACAAAGGAAAAGGGGCACTTGTCAAAGTTAAACAGGCACATACCTCTCAGATTTAAATAGGACAATTATCAGAGGTAGAGGGGCCCTTCTCGTACCTAACTAGGGGCACTTACTAGAGATTAAAAAGGGCACTTATGAGAATGGAAAATGGACACATATTGCAAAGAAAAATGGGAACTTGTCGAAGGAAAAAGGGCACTTATCAGAGTTGAAAAGGGGAAAGGGCACTTTTACAAATTAATAGGGGCACTTGTCAAAGTAAAAGGGGCACGCCTGTGATTGAATGTTTTGTTTGACATAATATAAACCAATGCGATCGTTATTGCGCTTTATCATGAAATGTTGCGAAAGCTCTCTTATAAACATAGCGTTTCTAGATTGTTGAGCATTGTGGCCAATTAAGTCCACTAAAAAAAAAAAACATATTTTCAATAATTTTGTGTGTGATTTAATTCAGGTTTGATTATTTTTTTAATTTCCTTACAGGTTTAAAAATAAACAACCATTTTTACTCCTTTACTGCGGATCATTTCGGGGGGGGGGGGGGCGAAAATGCGTTTTGCCCCCCCCCCCCCCCCCCCATTTCCGGCGCCTATGCATAGGTGCCACAATTAAGTCCCCAACTGTCCCAAAACCTTGGCAATAATTGAATTTGTCATTCATTTGAAACACTATTCAGATGTGAAAGGTCATCGGTGTTTATGCTTCATCGGCAGAGTATCTTATATAAATATAGGCGCCATGAATCCAGAATAATGCTGTTGATTAAAAGTGACTTCTCCAATTATTTATACAAGCAGTTTCTGTTCCTCCCTGTGGCTGTAGGCAGTGGCGTAGACAGGTTCGTACACCTGGGGGGGATGACTCAGGGGCGGATCTAGCTTTTTGCTAAGGGGGGGGTTGATCAAAATAATGACGATGCGGAGCATCGTCCACGAGCCGCGAAGCGGCGAGCCGATTTTTTGGGGGGTGTTTATTTGAACCCCGTAAGTGATGTTTTCCTGGCATCTATTAACACAATGGAGACCATAAAAAGCAGTGCATGATAACGTCTTTTTAAATCAAGTAACAGTTAAATACACAGTTATATCCAGAGTTATCATGTGTTTGGTTAAGTTACCAGATGAGTTGAATATCTTCTCACAATATTTGCACTTGAAAGGGTTTCTCTCCAGCGTGCGTTCTTTTTTCTTTCTTTTTTCTTTTTTTTTCTTTTTCTTTTTTTTTCTTTTTTTTTGGGCCGCCCAATGGGGGGGGGGGGGGGGGTTAAACCCCCTAACCCCCCCCCCGTAGATCCGCGCCTGTTTAATCTTGTGGTTATCTTGTGGTTTCCAAACCACAAGATAACCACAAAATACTTGTAAGATTTTCTTTACAATAATTAATTACAATAATGATGAGGATTATTATTATCATCATCATAATTATTATTATTATTAATATTATAATTGTTATCATTATTATTATTACTATTATTATCACCATTATGACTTATTAAGTAAGCAAATATCATTCCCCAAAACCTGGGGGGGGGGGGGTGATTGTACATGCCATCCCCCCCACCTTGTGAGGTGGGGGGGATGCATCCCCCTCATCCCCCCGTTGTCTACGCCCCTGGCTGTAGGGCCTACATACAGCAATCTCTAGTCTAAGAGCGTGCCTTTACTTTCAAATTTAGGTCAAAAGACCAAGATAGATATCTCCTAAAGCTAAGGAGAGCAAACTCATTTTACTACCATAACACCCTTTACCAGTTACCACGCCCACTACACAGCGAAACTTTCAACTTGGTGTGTATGCGTGGTGGTTGTGCTCAGCGCTAGCACCATCATCATCGGCTGTATCTCTTTCTAGTAATGTAATCACTGTGCAAGAATCTAACGTAACGGATGAGTCGGTTTCGATGTATTTACGTCTTTGGGATCGCTAAAGAGCGGGGGCGGGGAGCTAGAGGTCCGTTGTATGCCACGCGCGGATACAGTATAGTATCGGACGTTTGCATGTGGCATGTGGTGACCACATCCTGGTGAGTGATTTCTTCCCATTCTGGCTTGTGTCTACGACAGATTTGAAATTCTTTCTTGAAGTTGATGTATGGTCGAGGCCATACAGCTACATATACTGAAGATTAATGACTAAGTGGACATTATAATCAAACGAGCTTTGCCAGTTACGCCAAAGACAAAGTGATAAAGGTGGAGGCGTCTGTTGCGTTTTCCTGCGCTCCTCATATGAAGACAGTAGACTATCATCGCGACATCACCCCACCAGACAAATGGTAAGTAGAGGAGGCCGGAGGAGGCCATCGGCCGTTAGATTAATATTAGATGCATGCGGTAGAGATGTCGTCCTTGGTGTATGCTGCTGGTTTGAGCTGATAATATCGGGTGGTGCATGGATGGACAAGACAATAATTATAAATAGGTCTATTTTCATTGTTTATAAACAATAAAAATAGGTCTATTTTCATTGTTTATAAACAATGAATACCGTTTAATTCTTATGAACTAAGTGAGAAATATTCTGGTAGAAACAGCGGAAGAGTACATGTATGTGCCGATAAAAGAGAGAAAAAGAAGGAACCAATGCCAATGGATGACAGAGGAGATTCTTTTAATGATGACAGAAAATTGGAAATAGACAATGCAAGAAATATAGGGACCTCGACAAACAAATTAGGCAAAAGTGTATTGAGGCAAAAGAGAGCTGGCTAAACGAACAATGTGCAGAAATTGAAATCAATTCGATAAGAATAGTAATCTGTTTACCAAACAATAAATGAAATTTCAGGTAAAAAGTCTGGTTGTTCAAACCCTAGCTGTATGAAAGGAAAAGATGGGCCTATCCCATCAGGAGTGTTGTGGTCGAGTGGTTTAAGGCGCTTGACTGGAGATGCGAAGGCCGAGGGTTCGAATCCCGACATGGCACTAATATCCTTTGGCAAGATATTAACCTGCACTTGCTACTCTCCACCCAGGTGTTAAATGGGTACCCGGTAGGATGCGACCGTCATTGTTGGTCAAACAGTTTTGAGCGTTAATTTACGCCTGGCTGGAATGCTCCCCAGGTAGTGGAGATTGTGCACACATTGTGTGCGGCCAAGTATTGAATCCAATGACCGGGGTAATAATATACCTGTAAAGCGCTTAGAGACGTCATAGATGTATTAAGCGCTATATAAAAGCGGAGTTATTATTATTATCCTGTTTGAAATGAAGGACAAAATGAGTAGGTGGACGCAATACATTGGCGAACTTCTTGAAGATAGTAGGGAAGCAATGCCGAGTTTTGCAGATGAAGTCAAAGGGGAGAAAATTCTTAAATCTGAAGTTCGTTGGGCAATGTCAAATACCCCTTTCTAACTGGCCTGATTTTCATTGGATGCATCCGGACGCATCCGATGAAACGGCCAGTATGAATGCTACAGAGGAGAAAAAGGCGATTAAATAGCTGATGAAAAGAAGAGAAATAGGCGATAAATTCTCCTGCTCAAGAGCAGGAGAAATTCTCATTCTATCGGTGTGAAACCGATGAAACAGCCACTGTGAAAGCGTTTGGGAGAAAACAGCGATTAAAATGGTCTAATGTCGCAGTGTACGCGCGCTTTATCGTAACCAGCTGTGTTTGTTGACTTTTTGTTGAACATGCTGCATGCCAGCTAGATGAGGCGTGGGCTTAATAATTATGAAATAATTCTTCACTTCCGGCATGGGCTCGCCAAAGCGAGTGAATTTCACCGGCAGTATGAAAGCGACAGGGGGAAAACGGCGGTTTCACCTTTGTTTACACAAGGAAAATTCAATTGTACATGTACATACAACTGAGAAGGGTCAACAGTAGTACATACCGGTAGTACATTTGCTTGTCTTGAAATGAGACTGAAAACAAATTGGTATATTTTGTTATGGGATATACATGTATGTTCTGGTAAGACTATGTTTGGTTTCCATCACTTCCATGGAATCCTTACCTACATGTGTAGGAGGAGAGCTTCAAAAGTCAAAAGATATTGAAATTTGAAAACTCCTTCAACCAGACAGATTTCGGTGTCAAGTTTTGACATTACATTGTTTACAAGAATTGCATTTTTTTTTACCAGGGGCTAATTAAAGCAAAATTTTATGTGATAATCTAAGACAATTCATTTGTGCTTTTCTTTTTGCAGGTACATGTAGCATTACAATTCGACAATGAATCTACCGTGCCTGGCTATGACTAATCATTCACTATGAAACCAAGCTTAGATGCTCATTGCGGTCTTATTGAGTACCAGGAGGAAAAGGGATATAACTAGAACTACCATTTTACCATACGATCTTCAACAATGGCAGCTGATTTTATAGCCGGTACTTTAGGAGGTAAGTGCAATTAACTTAGTATGGTTCAGTAATCATTGTGATTTTTGTACTTTCTCAAAATAGACTATTGTTATAATTGGCCTGAACCTTGTACTTTACTCAGTAGTATAGCTGCATGATGGCACAAGTCCCCTCCTCACCTCGAATGGTGAAAAACAGGGGGAAGGAAGAAATATAGAGATACAGAAACCAGGGAGAGGGGGAAAGCAACATATCAAATTAAAGGAGATGATTACATCCCTCTTTTACACTACCAACCCACTTCATGGTTGAGCTGTATTCAATTACTTTCTGAGCTAGATTGCTCATGACACGCTGTAAGCCTGTAATCCTAGTGCAAAGTCTTGGATCTCATAACTTCATGTTTCTGTATGGCAGAGACTGTCTCCTGTGTACACTATAGGCTAGGGGGGTGTTTCACAAAGATCCTAAGTTGAACTTATCTCTAAGTTGGACTTAACAATTATGAAAAGCTGTTAGCAACTTAGCATCTATGAAAATATTTTGTAAAAGTTATATAAAATGTTGATTCAAATCATTCATATCTTCTATTATCAAGGAGACTTCATGTTCTTGATGTGGAATTTATAAAAAGTCTAGAATACTTGAATTTTTGCTTTTGAATATATTTTATTTTAAGGCTACAAAAGTACAAATGGCTCTCCTTAATATTTAAGTCCAACTTAGAGATAAGTTCGACGTACAGTAGAATTTTTGTGAAACACCCCCCAAGTGTTATAAATCTACTAGGAGCTTTAGTTTAGTATGTTTCTTGTGTGCCTGTTTCTTTTTTTAAGTACAAAAAATACATTTCCCCCTTTTCATGTACTCTAAAGGGTATTCCCTTTAGAGTACATGAATAATGCTATGGTCTTCCGCCCTTAATCCCTTATTCAAATAAAGAGTGTCTGGGTCTCATCTAGGTTAGTCTCATCCTAGATATACATGTACAACCGTGAGTTATTTTTCTGCCTGGTTTAAATTACAGGTTAATTTTTAAAGAGCCATTGACCCAGTCATTTTCAAATGTCACGTGACAGACAAGCAGTTTGACATTGAAAAGTGATCAGACTTGACCTCTCAGGTGCCCTTGGCCTCAGGGTTAGTTTAAAATCTGCAAAGGTATAAGTTGTTGCAGCGACGGTGGGGTATTGAAGACTAAGTACAACTACAAAAAAAAAAAAATCAGCAGAACACAATGTTCTAGCTGTAGTATGAGTTCAAATATTGGTGCAAAGCACTTTGTGTGTACAGGTGTATAATGAGGAGACTCAAGGTTACACTAGAACAAAATATTCTCCCGGCAGTTTGGTGAAAATGTAGTCGGATCTTTGCATTAGGCAGATGGTATCTTATGACGTGCATGCCACATGTACACCAGTCGTGATGTACACACAATGTATAGTGTCTGTGTGGAAAGACTAGACTCTTGTTGTTTGTTGTCAGATGTTTTGAACTTGGCAGTGATTCCTGTAGATCTACCAGTATGCTTGTGAATGCTCATCAAAGGTCGCGTGATCTTGTGTTGAGCAGAGTCAGCACTTCATATACAGTGTATATGCTTTATTTGCACTAAATCCAAAATATTCAACAATCAGAATACTAGTCATGAAAGTATGTCTAGAATACAGGAACAAATCCCCCAGATTGAAAAATTACATGCCTGACATTGAATGGAATTCAGCACATGAAGTAAATTAGTTTGATAAAAAGAGTTAAAACAATGTCAATAACTAGAATGAAATTTTGCTGTTGGAAATTATCATAATATTCTTCATTCTTTAGGACTGCACATTGTAATTTGAGCAGTAACAGTGCTTGTGCAGCACTGCACGTGCATGAATCAATGTTTCATTACCGTTATTTGAAACTTGTACAAATACTTGTAGCGAACTAGCGATAAGAAGCTTTGTCTGTGCCGCATCACTTCTATTGATTTAGTTTGACAGGCCTTTATCCAACAGAAAGAATAAACAAGGAGAGCAAACATACAGAGATAAGACAAAAATATAAATATACTTTATCGTGATACAAAATAGTCAATAACGAACTATTGAAAATTATCTGTAATGTTCAGATAATGAAATGAAGTCTGTTGCATTTACCAACAGGTGATAATTAATGTGTGTATTCATTTCTACAATTTTTTGTGATAATGAATTGAAGAGAGCCAAGTCCAACTGAAGTACTACTCCTGTTTCATTATACATGTAGATTGGGTATAAGATAATCAGATGTGATTAGTTCTACCGTACATGTGTACTTCATGCAATCAGACAATGCTTTTTCTTCTTCTTACAAAATGCAAATTATACACCTTTATTATTATCAATGATAATAATATTAATCCGCTTTTTATATAGCGCTTAATACATGAAGGATGTCTCTAAGCGCTTTACAGATCGTTTATTTATCTTTTTACATTTGTTATTGTTGAAAGGTTAGCAGGTTATATGCTTACATTTGTTTTATTAGTCTTTTCTATAACATGCAGAGATGCCAACCCTCCCGATTTCATCGGGAGGCTCCCGATAATTCACCCCAACTCCCGACCTTACGATTACCATCCTTATCCTCCCGATTTAGTTAAAAATTAATAAATTTTAAATTATGATTTTTTTTTGTTGGCGCTTATCAGTATATATATCTGTGAATCGAATGAGAAATATCGTCTGTTAACTTTAGCATGTAGTAATTCCACTTTTAAAAGACAAATTAAGAGTAGCGAAAGATTGTTTCAGCATATGGATTGCCGTAACCAATGCGTGGATATTGACACAGAATCCAAATGACGGAAAATCAGCAAAAGAAGACCAAGAAATGGTCTCGGAAGTATAAGACCGAATACAGTATCAAGTAGTATTCGGAAGTCTGAAAGGAATTCATCATGCATTTTGTACATTTTGTATGTTATTTTTAAAAAAAGTGGGAATTATTTAACTAAATACACATGTAAAATGCTGCAAAATAAGGCTCAGATTGCACCAGAGAGCATCTAGAACCCCAGAGCTTCCAGGGCCCTAAGGCGGGCCCTGGACCCCGGCCGCATGGGTCGGGCGCTACGCGCTCGAGATGTGCGCTACGCGCACATTATTTGGTGTCGGTTACAAATCCTCCATATTTCTGTTTTCCAAAAGTTGGCATCTCTGTAACATGCCTCACCTTTCCAACAACCCATTGAGAAGAAAGAGCTCTGTAATAGGCCATTTTTGTTATGTAACAAAATTCAAACTTAAGTGCCTCGATATAAATTATTTCATTCACCATTATTACCAATTCTTTTATTTCCCTGGGTCAATCCAGGGTCAACCTTGACAAAATCGTCTGGCCTATAGAACGTAAAGATCTATAAGAAGATACTGTAAGCCGTAAGTTGAATGGACTTTTGACTACGGTATTGTAGTTTTTCCAAGAAGAGTAGGGGGGGGGGGTCAATAGGTACCTTTTAACAGTGTACATAACTATAAAACTGGTGGATATCAGTTTATGAAACAGCTTTTAGAGACTTTAGACCAATTTTTTCCTTTTTAAATTCAGGCTTGCCAGACTTGATTAAATTACCTGACTCTTGGAATGTCAGATATATGTTTAGAAATAAATGTATCATGTGACTATCTTGCTAGACATCCAGTACCGGTAGTCAATAAGGTGGATCAAATTGCTTGCTTTTCTTACACACCAATGCCCCTTTTCAAGATTTTACTGGATAATCTATTCATAGAATAACTGTTTGTTCTACTTAAATTCCCAGACTCTGTTAATCACACACCATTGATTGATTACCTTTATATAGTAATAAGGTAAATGTTAAAATGATGGCCCATTTGTTAAATGAGGTATGCATAGAAAAGTCATGATGATAGGGTCCATGTAACAATGAGCCTACTAGTGATAGTTAAATTTTACTACTCATGCATGTATCAATGTCCCGACCAATTTTGTTTGATGTGTAATACACAAAAAACAAATCAAAATAGGTTTGAAGTATTTATGTTTGAAGTTTGAACAGAACACATAATGGCCCATATTTCAATAAGTATGTTTGTAGTCTGTGCTTGAGCGAATGTTATTTGTACAAAGTTGTTATACCAACTAAGGAAAGTACTGTTCAAGTGCTGAGCAGGCATTCCTTTCAGAGAACCCCCCTCTTCACAGCAGTTTACAATGGCCAGTATCTTGCCATTGTCAGCTAAAAGCAAAGAAATCTGACAAAAACTTTTTTGAGGGGTTTACTGAAACTGCAAGGTGACTTACAATGAAATGGTTAACACACCCTTTTCAGGATGCATACATGTACATGTATATTTGTACATGTACATGTACATGTACTGTAGGTACACAATAGTGACAGTCTTCATGACTTACACACAAGAGAAATTAAAACAATTACGTTGTGTAGCTACATGTACATGTACATATATGTACATGTTTGAAAACTAAAAATAGGGGTCCTGATTGGAGATAGAGGTGAATGGTAAATGTACAAAACCGTCTGTAACTACTTAATTATAGATATTATAGCATGAATAAGATCCAATACCATCTTTCTTATTTTTTCTTCTTCTTGACAGGCGTGGCAGGTGTTCTTGTTGGGCATCCATTCGACACTGTCAAGGTAATTGGATTCAAGTCAGTACTCTAAAAATAACTCATAATCATACATTATGGATACTGTTCGTTGGTGCAATTTAACAGGTGTCAAGACAAAGTAAACTCATTTGTCAAGTTATCAAGCTGTGTGGCAGGTACATGTATACATGTACATGCACTTTTGGGGTATCCATTTAACACTGTCAAAGTAATTGGTTTCAAGTCAGTACTCTAAAAATAATGAATAGTCATTACATTATGGATACTGCCGTTTGGTCTTGTTCTGGGTGACTGCACACTGTCTGTAGTGTACATGTACCAGTAAGTCTAAGCGATCCAGGCTGCTGATACACAATGATTATTGAAAATGTGTTTTGTGTTCATTGAAGAGACATGCTAGGGTGGCTGGAAGAAAAATGACTTTTTCATTTAAAGTGATTTTAAAGTTTTACTTGTAATAGATAACGCAGAGAAAATACCTTTATTATTTGCAATTGTTCATACTTTAACAGGTATCAAGTTATCAAACTGGAATGTAAACTGTAATGTCTCATACATTATAGTAGAGTCCTCTTCTCCTGGAAAGGGTATCATTTACTGCACTCTCTTGAAAACCAGTTACGGTAGTAATATTACAGTTTTCATACGTAGTATATTGCCAAAAGAATTCCAAATCCATTTAGTATGTATGGAAATAGGTCAATAGGAATTGCATGGGCCAGTCATCAGTGTACCCCAATATCAAAACTCAAAAGATTTTAAAGGTTATTCTGTTATTCTGCCCACATTTTGACATACAGGTAAATGGTCATGATGTTACTGATGGAATGATGGAAAATGTAGTGATTTCTGAAAACATTTCTACAATCTACATACATGTACATGTAAAATGTAGCAATAGGATTACATTTACCTGACATAATAAAATATATAAATTATCATTGATTATTCAGCTCTGCCTTGATTGTTAAAAATGGTAGCAAGTATGCTCGTTCTGTTCCCCTTGAATCGCCCCAATGAAATTTAAGTTATTTGATTAATCCTTTAATTTCAGAATTTCAATCTAGATGAATCTCTGTACATGTTCAGTACATCTATAGGCATTGTCAAGAAAGTAGCAAATTGCTCATATTTACAGATGTATTAATATCTTAAACACTTTTCAGGTTCGTCTGCAGACACAGAGCAGCACTGCACCCAAGTACTCAGGTGCCTTCAATTGCTGTGTCAAGATAGTTCAACAGGAAACAGTAAGTTCAAGTATTCCACAGCTGCGTGAAGGGTCGGAGTACACTTCTCATGTATATCATATTTTGGGTGGGATTTATAACAGATACAGCAAGACAATCACAATGCGTTGGCATTTAATTATATACCGTAAATCTCCGTGTATAAGGCGCACCCCTATTTTTTTGGGGGAAAAAAAAAAAAAAAAAAAAAATTGTTGTTGTTGTTTTGTTGCCGAAAACCCACGCGGGGAAGGACCTTCATTTTACATCGAGGTGCAGTTGAAGTTGTGAACTTGTGAACTTGTCACAAATAATAGTAATAGGCTTCATGATACCAAGTGTCCCACACCAGCTCATCACATCTCCTAGCAGAAACACTGTGTTCTATGCCAAACATCAATAGTCATGCATGATATGAATAGCATCCTCTAAATTTCTGACAATGGAGTAGTAGTACCTAGGATAGAACCTTGTGGTACACCATTTGTTATAGAAAAAAAAATTGAGGAATTATTATTATAAACTACATATTGAGATCTATTAGAAAGATTACTTTCAAACCAAGATGACAGACAAATTTGAGTGTTGTTGTAGTTTCCGAGTGGTGAGTCAACACACTGATTACTGAGCTGGGAGACATTGCCAGGCATAGCGCCATAAATCGAAACTAAAAAAAAAAAAAAAAAACTTTTTTTTTTCTGTACCTGTGTATAAGACGCACCCCCGACTAACAAATTTTTTCGGCGGCAAAAAAGTGCGCCTTATACACAGAGATTTACGGTAAAACCTCTGCAATGTTTCTTTATTTTCTATCTCCCAATATACTGGTATCGAGCAATTTTGTAAACCCTCTCCATATGTTTTTTTGTGGTAAAGAATCGTTGATACATTTATGATTGTACATTATTTTTTGCTAGAAATTAAAATTCAAAGTGAATTTTCATGCTTTTTTTCTTCATAATTCTAGGGTAAATGTGACCCTAGTTTGTCAAAAAAGGGTTTTGTAGGTTACTACAATTAACACAATATGTTGAGATGATGACCTCAGAATCAGTTAATAAAATTGTCACTATTGATAGGCTTTAATGTGAGAATGCTCTCTAGTCTAAACGAATGGTTCATAGATTTCTTACAGTATGTTTTTATTTATACTAAAATGTCTTGAATTATCCTTTTAAATCATTAACTCTGTCATCTTTTTTCTTTACCAGGTTTTTGGTCTGTTCAAGGGTATGGCCTCTCCACTTGTAGGACTCACATTCATTAACGCATTATTGTTTGGTGTGCAGGGTAATATGCAACGGCAGTTTGATAAACCTTCCCTCTACAGCCACTTCATATCCGGAAGTGTTGCTGGATTTGTGCAATCCTTTATATCTGGTCCAATGGAACTCGCCAAAATAAAGGTCCAGATACAAGGCAAGGAAAGAAAGGGAAAGTACCATGGATCAATCGATGCCCTACGACAGGTCTACAGGATGGAAGGTGTGCGAGGATGCTACCGTGGTCTCATGTTGACCATAGCAAGAGACACACCTGGTTTAGGGATTTATTTCATGTCCTATGAGCTGTACTGCAGTGAACTAGCCAAGTTAGATGCTGATGGTCAGATAGGAATCACAGGATTGCTGGTCGCTGGGGGTTTAAGCGGAATGAGCTCATGGATTGTCACATACAGCTTTGATGTGTTTAAGACTAGGCTTCAAGCGGACGGATTAGACGGGAAGTTCAAGTACAAAGGTAGCATTGATGTCATACGGACGAGTATCCGCAAGGAAGGAATACGAGTGATTACCAAGGGACTTGGTACAACGCTCCTGAGGGCATTCCCTACCAATGCTGCAATATTCACCTGCGCAACATTATCCCTTGAACTAATGGGGCAGGCAAATAATAGTAATGGAAGGCAGGGTTGATGATGGGCATGTATGTAGGGAATATTAAAGAGGTATATTTATTGCTAATATTAATAAATAAATCCACTGTTGTATGGTTTACTTATTATTGAATGTCTGTTGTTTGTCACCTTGATCATAGTATGTGTACTTGATTTGCACAAAGAATATACGCTACTCTAAATGATCAAGATGATTATTGAATGCCACTGTTACATGTAGCATGATGTTCAAATGGTAATTAGTTAATCCATCCACATAATCCTAGTAGCAAGGTCTGGTGCACAATGACATGTTGTTTCCATTTGCTAGGTACCTGGTACTACATGTTTGTACTGAGCAATACAGGGATGGCATATTATTTGCATTCTGGAATTAGATTATTCAAACACTCAGACACTACAGAAATACAGAGATTGCTGATGGAGTGTGTTTGTAGAGGTACCATTGAATCAGGCCAGAAAGCCTTTATATTGATTAATAATAGTGTAAAATTATAGTGCGCACACACCGTCCAGGGACGCTCATGGTGCTAGCTCACTAACAATTCTCTATAATACAACTTATACAAGTAAAGCAAATAATTATTTAATAATAAAGTTATTACCAGGGTTTGATATGTATTCTTGACAAAGTGGTCCATTATACCTTTACTAAATGTTTACTTGAGTTTCTTTCAACAGTCCAATTTCATATGAATGTATTCAAAGGAAAGATTTTTTACTTCTGTGCAATTAGTAATCGAGGAGCAAGATAATCCATTCAGCACGTGTTAACGATATATTGGTACTTTTATTCTTCAACAGACATACATGTATTGTTAGCTTTATTGCTAATTGGTTTGGGAATCTTTAGGTACACAAAACAAGAATATGTCAATAATGACCCTCGTCCAAAGTACAGTTTACATTTTACATACATTTTACATGTACCGGTACATGGAACGATTGAGGAATTCTACATGACAAACACCATTCTTTGGTCTTAACAGCATTTGTCCCGGAAGCATGCATGAAACTGAGATACATAATGAAGATATTTTTTCCTTTAGTCTTAATAATGAAAAGAAATTGTAAAAAGAGTTAATTCTCGCTACCCCAAATAGCGATTCTGCCGAGATCCGGGGAAAATCCTGAAAACGCGCATTGCATTATGGGATAGCTTTTCGACATTACAGCTTCCTGTGCAGGCGTTCGTGATCACAACCCTCTCTTTCACGGTAGAGTTTAACGGCCTTTTGTGCTAAAGTCACTAATTCTGCCCGAAGCTTTCCATTGCATATTATAATCTGTACAAATTACACTGATTGGCATCGATTTTAGTGTGCGTGAAAACTCTGCACAGCGAACAGAGGCGCTAGCGCCAGCGGGATGGGACTCTATACCGGAAGTTGTAGTGACGACCCGAGAGAGTGAAAATTACCTCGTCTCGCGAATTTCGAGATTTTCGTACCTATTTAGGGTAGCGAGAATTAAATTTCATTATGTGAGTCAAATTGTCTATTTTTTCCTTGACATTTAAGGATTGAAAGTAGATTTTTGATTTTTTTTGAAATTTAAATATGACAGTCAATTGGGTGTATTTGAATCGTGATTCGTGCCTATTTAAGAATACCGTATGAAGACAATCATGTGGAACTTCCTGAATTGTATCATGTAGCTGGTAGCATTCAATTAAGAATGAACCAGTGAAAGCTGGTGAATATCATAAATCTATGTATTTGTTTTGCTTGTTCATTTGGTCACAATTGTAGTTTCAATTTAGTTGAAATTAATATATTTCTTATATCAATAAAATATGAAATTAAGATTTTCAGGGTGAAAACATTGCATGTAGTTACAACATTTGTTTAGCTTTTTTTCTTGAGCAAATCATCAGTTTTCATCATAATTTACTGTACTTAAAGGAAACCACACCCCATGAAATAACTTTACTTGTTCTGAGAGATTTATTATATTCCTGCCCACTATTCTACAAGATTCCCCACCAAGGTGTATGAGAGAGGCATAAAGCAAGAATAATGTACAGTTTCTCAGCACTACATGAGCATCGCTATTTTCTGGATTACGCGAGAGTCATTTATCAAGTAAATTTAGTGATGCTTCCTTCCCAGGTGTG
The DNA here is from genome assembly GCA_035222895.1 of Strongylocentrotus droebachiensis. NCBI lineage: Eukaryota > Metazoa > Echinodermata > Echinoidea > Camarodonta > Strongylocentrotidae > Strongylocentrotus > Strongylocentrotus droebachiensis. The sequence goes on along the minus strand of JAVYIG010000131.1, from coordinate 23,124 downwards.
TGATGATTTCATTCACCTGCTATTATCCTTTGTACTACAATTGCCAGAATGCAAATTGCATATATAAGTTTGTGCTCTTTTGGGATGACGGTTTCTCATAAATGAAATAGATTTGTCAACTGTTATATTTTAGTATGATTAAATGAATTAGTTACAATTGTTATATACTTTTCAGTTTTCACCAAATATAATTTCTATCTTCTCAGCTATGATTTTTTCCTCTTTGTAAAGTAAAGGTTTAGTTATTGATTTAGAAAGTCTTTCCAACTAAAGCTTGGTGCACGATACATGTACAACTTCAACTGGTACATCGCATTTTCAAGAAAAAGGCTGTGCCCATGTTGTGCAAAAATGCATCATATCATGCCAAGAATATCTTCATTATTTGTACATTTTCATAAGGATTTTTTTAATATCAAAGGGCATGAATGTATCTCATTTTCAGAATACCTACACTTATTCTGTGGGGTGAGGTTTCCTTTGATATCCTCAAAGGTGTAAATTGTAAATGTTCATGTTTGCATTACATGCTCATCGTCTATCTACAAGAGAGATACATATATTCTATGAATACTTGATAAAATCTTTATTTGTTTGCACAAAATAATTATAATGCTGCTATTCCAGAATGTGAAGGAAAGTTTTTTTTCTCAGGAATATCAGACAAGGGCATTAGACAAGTGATAAATTACTTATAATTGTTTCTATTCTTATTCCCTAGTTTATGGTAGAGGTAAGAATAGTGGTAACAAACTATTCATGTTACTTGTAAATAAAGGAAGTAAAATTCATTTACAGTACGTTCTTGTTATTGTGTGAATGAAGAGTTTGTTGCAACAAGAGCAGTGTTTCCCACATCCTCTTTTTAAGGAGGGGGGGGGGGGGATTTGAAACATTATGGTAGGCAGGTAAAACAAAACCAAATCAGTAAGTACCAAAAGGACTCATTCCTCATAAGATATTTTTGTCTCCCTTTAGAAGATTAACATCTCATATGAAGTATAAACATGTACATGTGCAGCAAGGACAACAATTTGTGTGGAGTAGTATATTCCATGAAGTAACTAGTTTCTTATTCACAGTTGCTTTGTTTAGTATTCAATATTTCAAATGTAGTGCCTTCAAAACAATCATCATGTGCTTCTCAGTTCTTTCAGCTTGTTGCAGCTGTCTGAAATGTTGTGGTTTTTATTTTATCTCATTCTGAAATGCAATTATTGATTGTTACATTGTACATGCCATGATTGGTGAAAGTGCATTATTCCATTTGAATCCTTGATCAACAAGGCAACCAAATGGTATATTGTTGGATTGCTGAAATATAAATCTACATGAATAGAACAAAATTTACTTCAGAATTTTTAATAGTGATTAGTTTAAATTATATGTAGTATTATTTCGCAATTGGCTAGAAATGACTTGCATGTATTTGAAGTTTTCTTTGTTGTTGAATTTATGTAGTAAAGGATATGAAATTCGTATTGTTCTATCTGTCAATGTAAGACAAAATCTAGAGGGGAATTAATTGAATGAAAGATTATTGAGTTGCAATAAGTTGATTGATACCTGTCTTTTGTATTAGTGAAGGAGAAATTAATATCAAGGTACTTGTAGAAAGAAATCGAGATGCTGTATTGAATTTTGAGTTTTATGATATATCACTGAAATGACTAAGAAGAACCCATTGGTTGCCGGATTGAAAAGAAGGGAAACAGGGAGTCGGATGCATATTACATTAAATCTTTTATTCCTTAGTGGATGAAATGTTGAGGTTAATTGCTGTCAGCATTTTCCAGTATTGGTGAAAACTGGTTCCTTGCCTTGATGAGCCTTCTTAAACAACTCTAAACTATCTAATGCAGTTCATTGTTGGAAGTCTGAATTTTAAAATTAAAAAAATTAACGTCAGATGTTGTGAGAAAGCAGTAGTACAACAACATTTATGTAGAAAGAAAACACATGTATGAGCTGCAGCTGGATAGAAGTGAAATATTATCCTGTAAATTGCAGAGAGAATATCATGGTTTATATTACTAATTCCTGTATTAAACATACGTTGACATGTGGTGTAGCTAAGTACTCTATTGGTATTCTTAGATGGAGTTTAGTGATGATATTTATATTTTTCTTTCCATTGGTATTCAAAATTGTTATTTGTTACAAAAGAAATCACAATGAGAGATTATTGAATTCATGGGGTTTTGATATGGAATGCTATGTAAAAGCAATTGATAATTTTTTTCTTGAAATGGTTGTGGCTGACTAATTAATGATACGGCAGTAACAAAGAATGAAATATAGGTATTTATTCAATGTGATCTGCATTTAGTTACTGAAATGCATTCATTTTCTTCCTTCCTTTCTGACAGTAGACCATGTAATGCATGCTATTTTGTATTATAAAAGTTGGCCGTTTGTAAGCAAGCATGTATGATATATAAATAGCACCAGTGCTATGAAGTCTGCATGCATATCACAGAAATGAAGTGAAATTGAGTGTACTGAAGTCTCAAAATGAGCAACATTTTAACCTCTGAAATAATGTTCTTAAAATGTAAGTGCTTGTCTGATATATATTCTGCTCATAGCATATCATGTCTTCCTATTTTTGAGCCTTTCAGGTTGAATAATAAAATCTGAAAGTGCCAGTACGAAACTTAATGCTTCCATTCTTTCTCTGTTAGAGTTGCAAGGACATACATTGACTAAGAGGAGTCATTGAGGTTTCTATATATGCTGCACGATACAAATTTTGAAGAGAGAAAACATTTAATGTTAGCTCCAATTATGAACTGCTCCTTCTGATCGAGACTAAACAAATATTAATGAAAGAACTAGTGAACTAAATATGTTATGATATGAACGAGGAATGGGACTAGAAACTTTTAAATAAACAGATTAGTGAGTAATTAAGATAAATCCGACAAATAACATGAATATTTGAATGTAGAGATCACTAGTGGTATATTGAGCTCCTCTTATTAGAAGATGGTTGTAGGATGGCCTGTCTACGTTGTATTAAAATTACTCTTCATGCCCTTTTTATTTTTATGATAAAACTGACATATTTCTAGCTGCCTCACAGAATGCCTTTTAGGGATACTATTTTGTTATACATTCTAGATTTACACAAATTATTTCTAGGTAATTGGTCCCCTATAAACATTAGACAACAAAACACATATCATAAGCATTACAAATAATATTTTCCTCAGCAATTCATTGTCTGAGCCATCCATTTATTTCATTCCTTTTTACATATTGTTATAAACTTGTAATATAATTTGCAGTTTTTCGAGAAAGTGGGTTTGCACCAAATACATGTACACAATATCATATAGCATAACGTTGATTTTTGTACAAGTGAATATGACAATGAGTAAACTACACTGAAATGACTAACAAAGCTCTGTTCAAGTTTAACACAATTAGTGGGACAAAACGAGTACACTTTCATTATAGCTTTGCACATATGCAAATCATGGGGGGGGGGGGGGGGGGTAAGGTTTGTCACATCCGATGCCATGTTTTAAGATATCACAGTAAAAATTAAAAAGTGATAACACAGAACCCATAAAACAAGGCAATCTTCTTACATAGCAGGCTGAAAAGCTGCTTAATTGCAATTATAAATTTCTGTAACTACAAGTATTACAACAAAAAAATTGTAAGTATTCGTTTTTGAAAATCCTGTTTACATGTAGGTTCTTATCTGCAGAATTAACTTCTTTTCTAGTGCAAATTTTGTGGCAAATCTTACAATGAAATAAAGATTTCCTCAGTTTCTCAAAGTACCAAAGGAAAGGAAAGGAATGTATCCAGTTTGTTATCACCCAAGTAACAGTGGTCACAGAGTCTTCTAATCCCATTGCTGATCAGAACTTTACAAGGAGATTTTGTTTGTTACTAATGACCGGTCATTAGCAAATACTAATGACTGGTCATTAGTCAAATCATGTTATAAAACCTCATTTCATAAAAACAAATAAAACATTATCTTATAAAACAAATAATACACATTATTTTTTCCAGGTATTAGTAAAATTAATCGCACTCGGTACCTTAGAAACAGTCCAAACATCCTTGGCTATCGGCTTGTTAGACTGTTCCAAAGGTACCTTGTGTGGGTAACTCTTAAGGCCCTTTTACACTTTCACGGATCGCATCACGGATCATCCCGGATCGTCGCTCCGGGATCATCCGTGTTATCTCCGGCATTACCGTGTATACACCGGGGAGGCATCCGGCGTGATCCTTGGCGTACCGGCATATCCGTGGAAAAAATTAAGCTTGCTTAATTTTTCATCCCGGAGTTCACGGATGAAACAATCCGTCCTCTTCCCTGTGGGCACCGTGTACCTTCGTGTAGCCGCCGTATACATCCGGGACAGTCCGTATAGACACCGGGAGGTCCGTATTAACACCGGTTTCATCCGGGTTTGAAATTCCGTATATCAAATGAGCGCCTACAAGCTCAAGTCACCCGTCAACATTCCGGAGATATCCCAATAGACAACGTACACCTCCGTGTAAGGACCGTAAAAGTACCAGTAGCCTCCGTGCTCTTCCTTGAAATCCGTGTTAGCTCCGTATGCGTTTCCGGCGTGGTCCGCGTTGCTACCTTGTCTGTCCGTGGAGACACCGTGCTTGCCCGTGTATACACCCAGTTCGGAACGTATCCACACCGGCATCGAGAAGAAATCGTGGTGTCGCACGCCGGAACACCCCGGATTAAGATCCGGAATGATCCGTGATGCGATCCGTGAAAGTGTAAAAGGGCCTTTACTAATGCCCTCACTGCTGTGTGTTATTCCACAGACACAGTCCAGATATATACTTCTGATGAGAAGCAGAAGCCAAGAATATGTCATAAAATAACTGATCATAATTATGCTGATTTTATACTATATTGCAACAATAAGTATATTTTCGCTCTTCTTTGTGTATATATGCAGTATATTAAAACGATCACTCACCGGTACTACATTTCGTTTTTGGTACACCTAGAATGAAATATATACTTCAGGAACATAATGGTCGTTGGTCAATTATACACTGAGTCATCATGTTCCAAAATGCCCCTAAATATATATATATATATAAAACCATGCACAGTACAGGGGAAGAAAAGTATTTCAAATTATCATTCAGTTTAACAAAATACAATACATGATTAAGAAGATTAATATTTAAAAAAATAAGTATTCAGCAATTTAAAAAAAGCAAGATAAGAAGAAAGTTTGTAAAGCTTGAATGTTTGCATGTAACATAACTGTAGCATAATAATTACATGATTACTTTCACAGTCTGAATCTAACAATGACAGGATAAGAGTTTAAATTATAAAAATCAATCTAGACCTTCATCATAATCATCAAGACATCAACCTTATTTGAAAATGATAGTCAATGCTATTAAAAATAAAAACACATACCTGTATGTACTTTCAGTGATTCAGTCTATTAGTTCTATGACATAGAGTGACATAAAAATAATAATATAGTTGAACAAATGTGGACGGTTTTCATTAAACTATGTACTTCGGATACATCATCAAGACAGAATTGTTCAGAATTGGGCATGTAGTTTCCTTTGAATGTTATGCTAAATGACATTTGTGAGTAGTATAAATAATGCACAACCCTGAACAAGAGTCAAACCTGCATATACATTGTAAAGACTGCTCAAAGGAACAATAACAAAGGCATTCTTTAAAAAGTCTATTTCATCATAATCTCAGAAAGTTACTGAGACATAATATATTCCTTAACATTATCATATGAAAAAAATATACTGATAATGTATTTGGTGGCATAGACGCTCTTCACTTGTCATGACTAAATTTAAAATTGTTTATTTACAATTAAGTCCATTTGACGGAGTGGTACAAAGGTTTCAATCGAATTACAAAACAGCCAACTCATAGGTCACACTAAATGTATGTATAGATATTTACATTGCCAGCCAAGAGTAAGAGGTGTGCATAAGACAGAAAGATATACATGTTAGAAATGTGAATATGACTGTAGACAAATGAGGGACGGGAACATTTAAACAATCAGCATCTACTGACAGCCAGATCAATTTAGGAACATTAATATTGAACCTTTGATGAAATAGTCCGGTAGATGCATCCTGTTTCTGCTTTCATCATCTGTAGCATTAGCTATTTTAAATGCACAAAATATAGAGGAGAGAGAAAGAGAAAGAGGAAGAGAGAGATAAAGAAAGACATGGAGAGAAATAAAGAGAGACAAGAATGCCTTTATTTGTTAAAGTTCATACAAGTTCTCCAACCCAAACTGTTGCACTGCTCACTTGATCAATTACAGTCTAGGACTGATTTCAATGGAGCTATGGAACTCTCTCCTCACTTGGTCAGGTACAGGCTAGGGTCACTTACATCACATCTAAGCTCTACAGCTAAGATGTGTTGACTACATTCACAAAGGCAACGTGACTACCACTGTCTGCTGCTGTTGTTTAGCCTTGGCATGGGTGAGTATGTGTGATTTCAGGTTGGTAGATTGGGCAAACTTCTTGTTACAGCCATCAAATGGGCAGACGTATGGACGGTCCCCTGTATGTATCCTCACATGGGTGCGCAGGTTGAAATCCAGTGAGAATCTCTTACCACAACCTTCAAATGTACACTAGAGATAATATTGGGAGAAGGGAAAAAAACAATCAAACTTATGATAAAATGGTACATGCCATACACAGAGATGCCAAGTCCAGAGACCTGGTAAATTTGTTTACAACCCCCCCCCCCCTCCCCACGAGCAAAAAAAAAATTGCATACAAAGTGGTACGTCCCAATTAACCACTATCAAAGGAACCACAATGACAAACGCGTTCGATAGTTCATTTTTATTTTGAGAGCTTTTCATTTTACACGTTTGGCGGGAGGTTTTTCATAAACCTGGAGATTCTACATCGTTTGCGGGAGAGCGGGAGTCTCCCACTACAATCTGGTGAAATGGCGAGAGAATGAGCTTGGTGGCGTGAAGGTTGACAGCCCTGTTTAAAGTGATAACATTACTTGTTGATTCTGATAGAACAAGCAATATTTTATTTTTTTAATAAAAACAATTATACCAATGGCTGACCTAAATGAGTTGACCTTACCCCCCCCCCCCCCCCAACGGAGCAAATACCAAATTTTCAAATTTCGAGACCAAAACAAAAAGTGTCCTCTTACCCCCCCCCCCCCCCCCTCCCCCCCGCTTATTCAGCGGTTGGCTGAGTCGTTGCGAATTTTTCGGCCCGATTTAAAAATGTTAAACCCCCCCCCCCCCCCTTGAGAAAAATCCTGCGTACGCGCCTGCTACAATGTAAATCTATCCGAATCATGAATTCCTTCAGTATACTAGTAGGTAATAAATCTTCCATAGAAAACCTTGAATAGCAAAATGAAATTTTACATAGTGATTACCTGGTATGTTTATATAAAAAATAACCATCTGCTCTATTAAATCATTGCACAAACCAGGTACAACTACTGCCATTGATTGCATATGCATTACAGCTCACTTCATGCAGTTGCAATAGATGCAACGTTATATCATGTATCAAGGTACAAACACCTGCTTACAATGTATAATTACAGACCATCTCTCAGCCAAGAACTCTATGCATACAAAACAAATAGGATAATGAAATAAACATAGGTCACGAGGAAAAAGCACACACAGAATAACTAATGTTACCCAAGTGCTTTATCTACACATGAAGAAACCACGATTAGTACATACAATTGTATATTATTAACCATTGTATCTTGGTGTCGATCAGATTTTCACCTGGCTGAACTACAGTGTATTTTCAATCCTCATCTTTTATTACTGGTATGGGTATTAAAAGAAGGATAGGAAAAAAGTTTGTACCTGGAAAGGCTTCTCTCCAGTATGGACCAGTTGATGTCTTTTGAGTTTAGAGCTCTCAACAAAGGCTTTACCACACTCTGCGCATACATGTACCCTCGGCCCGTGGGTGTGTAAATGTTTCCTCATGGCTGAATTGTCACGGAACATCTTTGTACATCCCTGGTTTAGATAAAGAGAATGAAATTACATACAATGTATGTGCATATGACAGTATTGAGGAATAAAAAAATAAATCAAATACACCATATTTAATTCTGCATCATGTGCAGATCATGGTTAACAGTTATTGAGCTTTAATTTCATGTTCATCTCTTCATTATACATATCCATATAATCTAGAAGGGATATTACATCAAACCTACATTACACATCTTAAAATTAATCCCATGATCAATGTGACAGAACTCAAATCAGTTAAATTGAATCAATTTTAGCTGATGAAATATGTAAGTACAAAGTTCATCAAGACAAAGTTCATAGGAAGTGTTAAAAAATATGCATTCAAATATTAACCTTAGACATTTTATTATTCTTAAAGATTTTTTTCAAACACCTTGACAAAACAGAAATGTAATGGCTACATGTACAATGTACACTCATATCAGGAAAAAATGTACACAACTTGTAAATAATCTTCTGCAAATATGATAACTTTGACCCAGAACTCATGCTTACATGTACCTTGTGAGGACAGGCTATTGTTCTTGGCACATCATCATCCTTTGGCTTCTTTGGTTTAATCCTGTTTTTTTTTAAGACAGAAAGTAAAAGTAAAGATATTGGTTAAAAATTCAATTACTAGAAGATGTAAGATGTACATGTACATAGTATCATAATTGAAAGTTCATCAAATGTACATCAGCCAACAAAATGCAGCTATGATTAAAATAAGTCACTACAAAGATTTGATTCTGTCAAAGTTGAATTCTTTGATTTTTTAAATACATAACTTATTTCAGCTTTTAGTTTGTTGCAGAAGACTAGAAATGCTATACGTGACTGTACATGTACATGGATAATACTTGCAATGAATGCCATCTACATGTAGGTCTGGTCTGTTACAAATGACTTACAAGTTGAGATATATCTGTAAACTCAGTCAATGCACCTAACAATCTATAACTACATGTATCTAGAGAGTTTGAAGGTATGAAATATACATGTAGACACCATAACACATTTCCAGTGAACTTAATTATGTAAAACATACAATCCAACGAAGGAGCACTAAGCTTCATATTTGCAATGTGTATGCAGTTTTCATTTATGTTACATAATGTACTGTCAAGAATGGAGGCAAATCTAATCTGTGCCCAAAAGTTTAACAAACTTTTTTTTATTATTGAAACTGCACTTGTCAATTTTCAGTTAGCAGTACATCAATAAAAAAAAAAACAATGTGACAAACAACCACACAAAAGTGACAAAACAACTACAACTTATTAACAAAGATTAGGGGCAGGGTGATATTAGTAGAAAATAATATGAATGTTTGTAGATGTGTGTAGTATTGTTTATGGACCAGTGTGTCCAGTCACAAAACTACACACACACCTCGCTCACACACCTTGCAAATTCTGCTAACTGTTTTGGATCACTTAGATCAATGCCTGGGATGCCACCAGGTGGTAACTTTTTGCCAGTGAGGTACTCTGAGTAGTCTGGTGGCTCACACTCAAAGCCAAGAGATCGGTCATGACAGGCTGGTGGTGCTATCACCTGCTGGGGTGGGGTCACAGGGTCATCTGACAGCTGCTTCTTCTCTTCTGTTTAAAAGAAACAAAATTCAGAATATTAAATCAAACCTGTCTCACTAGGATGTAGGCTATGTACATAAATGCAAATTTAATACAGATTCTGCAATAAAAAAAATTACACATTTTATATGAAAAATGCGTCCCCCCCCCCAAAAAAAAAAAAAAAACTACATCGTGAACAAAATATTAACTGTATAATGATTCCTTGCTTTACATAAGGGTCATTCCATGTCAAATCACCCAATGGTTTTAACCCGACCATTTTTTATTTTGATGAAACTTTGTGTACTTGTTGAGTGTGATCTCACAGCACCAAATCCAAAATTTTAGGTCAATCGGGTGAGGGGTTTGGGAGATACGGCCCACCAAATTTGAGATTTTTTCAAAAATGGGGGTGGCGGGCCTACCTTTGAACCCTTGTATTTCGGTACCTAATGGGTCAATCTTCACAAAATTTGTATTATTGGAAAGGGTATTCAATAAGGATTCCAAATCTGCCGCCATTTTGAAAATGTGTACATGTTGGGGTACTTTGACCTCTTGACCTAAGTTTTGACCTTGTGGATCACGTAACCTTGACAACATTTTTCATGACATGCAATCTCTGACATGTTCACTAAAACATATAAAAGTTTCAGAGATATTATATTTTTTGTTTAGGAGCAATAAGGATTGAAAGTATCCGTACTTACAGATATTCACAATAAACCCTACATGTATTATAATGTATATATACATTACATGCAATATGCACAGTACAACATACATGTACATCTTCAACATGCTTTTTTGTTCTAGGCATATCCATTCTAAGTTCATATAGGCCTAAAGTGTTAACAGGATGTACGGCTTTAGGCCTCCGAGTCTGTTCTAGGATAATTACCCCCCCTGGAAAACTAACCCCCAGGAAATGTCCCCCCCCCCCCCGAGGACTATCACACCCATAGGACAATTACCCCCAGAAAATTATCTTCTAGGACAATCTGTCCCCCCCCCTGAGGACAATTACCCCCCGGACAATTACACCCTAAGACAATTACCCCCCCGGACAATTACCCCCTAGGACAATTACCCCCTAGGACAATTACCCCCCCCCCCCCCTTATTCGTTAAAGGGGAAGTCCATCCTGATAATAAGTTTGTTTTAATCAAAGCAGATTTTTTCGGGGGAGGTAATTATCCTTGGGGGGTAATTTTCCAGGGGGGGGGGTAATTGTCCTCGGGGGGGGGGGGATAGATTGTCCTAGGAGGTAATTTTCTGGGGTTAATTGTCCTCTGGGTGTGATAGTCCTCAGGGGTAATTGTCCTCGGGGGGGTAATTATCCTAGAACCGACTCAGAGGCCTAAGTCTTACATCCTGTTAATCCTTTAGGCCTATATGAACTTGTCATTTTATTTCTATTCAAGTACTGCTGACATTTAGAATGGGTATGACTGGAACAAAAAAGCATGTGGAAGATGTATGTTGTACTGTGCATATTGCATGTATTGTATACATTATAATAGGGTTTATTGTGAATATCTGTAAGTATGGATACTTTCAATCCTTATTGCTCCTAAACAAAAAATATTATATCTCTGAAACTTTTATATGTTTAAGTGAACATGTCAGAGATTGCATTTCATGAAAAATGTTGTCAAGGTTACGTGATCCACAAGGTCAATTTCAAGGTCAAATCTTAGGTCAAGAGGTCAAAGTACCCCAACATGTACGAATTTTCAAAATGGCGGCAGATTTGGAATCCTTATTGAATACCCTTTCCAACAATACAAATTTTGTGAAGATTGACCCATTAGGTCCCGAGATACATGGGTTCAAAGGTAGGCCCGCCACCCCCATTTTTGCAAATATCTCAAAATTTGGTTGGCCGTATCCCCAAAACCCCTCACCCAATTGACCTAAAATTTTGGATTTGGTGCTGTGAGATCACACTTAACAAGTACACTAAGTTTCATCAAAATAAAAAATGGTTGGGTTCAGACTTTCAGATTTTTTGGGTGATTTGACATGGAATGACCCATAAAGTACAAGTAAATTATTTCCTTTACGCAATTCAATATGATAAACCAGAACGTCAATGACGTAGCACTCATCCGCATCTCGCAACAACAAATATCGTAAATTTTATGTGGTACACTTTTGAACTGGTCAAAAAATAAAAATTTGATGCTCTGGAAGGGACATAATTTCATTTCATTTGCATAAAGTACCATAAATAATCAATGGAGCAAAATCTCACAATTCTGTGTAGAAGTTTAGTGTTCCAAATTTAGCTCTACCAGATAAGGCAAACCAAACCAAATTTAGCTCTACCAGATAAGGCAAACCAAATCAAAATCGGTCAAGAAATGAGGGAGAAGAAGCAACTTTTGTTATTTTTGGAATAAATTTGCATAAATTACCATAATTAATTAATGGAGAACAATTTCAAAATTCTGTGTAGAAGTTTAGTGTACCAAAGTTAGCTCTACCAGATAAGGCAAACCAAATCAAAATCGGTCAAGAAATGAGGAAGAAGCAATTTTTGTTAGTTTAAGAATAAATTTGCATAAATTACCATAATTAATTAATGGAGAACAATTTCAAAATTTGGTGTACAAGTTTAGTGAACCAAAGTTAGCTCTACCAGATAAAGCAAACCAAATCAAAATCGGTTGAGAAATGAAGGAGAAGAAGCATTTTTTGTGATTTCGAATAAATTTGCATAAATTAGCATAGATAATGATTTTCACGATTCTGTGTAGAAATTTTAAATCCCCCTCCTAGCCCTATCATATGAAACAATCAGAATCAAAATCGAATAACGAAGAAGCATTTTGAAAATCTTGATGTTGATACCACAACAAAGTCTAAGTTTGTTGACCTTAAATGACCTTTGACCTTAATTTAGTGACCTGAAATTCTACTCACATGATTGGGGAGACTTGATAACCCTATAGTCCAAGTTTCATTGACTAAGGTCGCGTTCATGCTTGATTTTGACGGCCAGAATCAGGCATCTGTTACGTGTTTAGTTTAAAACACGCTTGCGTTCATGCTCACTTTTGTAGAATCACCGAAAAACGGCGATCACGAACGCCGATCGTAAACTCACAAAAAGATGCGTTTGCAATTGTAAACGCGTTTAAATGGGGTCAACGCACTGACCTCTAGTGGGTCTACGTAGCATGCACAGTGAAGGTCACACATGGCCACACAAGGAGAATTGCCTGGATGAGCCAGAGAAGTAAGCATGAACAGCTACACCGTGGAACTGCGATCACGATGAGCGTTTACGATGAGCGTTTCAGATCGCTCATTCTACTTTCAAAATCAAGCATGAACGCGCCCTAAGAACTTATACTTTCAAAATTATATCAAAAATTCAAAAACTTAACCTTAGGTTAAGTTTTCGATGATGATGCTACAACATAGTCCATGTCTGTTGACCTGAAATGACCTTTGACCTTGACTATGTGATCTGAAATTCTACTCACATGATTGGGGATACTTGATTACCCTATAGTCAAAGTTTCATTGACTAAGACCTTATACATGTACTTTAAAAATTATATCAAAAATTCAAAAACTTAACCTAAGGTTAAGTTTTTGATGTTGACGCCGTCGCCGCCGCCGCCGCCACCGTCACTGGAAAAGCGGCGCCTATGTCTCGCTTTTTGCTACGCAGGCGAGACAAAAACTACTGGGCAACAAAGTAGAGGTGATTTTTTTGTTTTTTCAACGACAAATTGACATGAAGGTGTTTTTTTTAGCTTGCTGTCTAACCAAGAACATGTACATGTAATGCAGTGCAAAGTGTCATCTCAAATACATGTACATAAACAGAAGAGAGTCTACATGTATGTATATTTTGATCAAAATCGAGAAAATACACAAAAATACAAGAAATAATGATACTCCGTAGTAAATTTTTGCCCTTTTTGCTTTCATCCCTTGGGATAAATTGAGCATATTTTGATGCATGACAATTTCATCTTTAAACCATCTAAAAATAGACCATACCAAGGATGAAAGTTTTTAAAACAATTTCTTTGTGACAGACAGAGCATCATTATTTTCTTGTATTTTTGTGTACACATATAACACAAATAATTCAATGTTGATAATCTTTCGTCATGGCAATAAATGAATAATAATGAAAAACAATTAAAATAAAAATACTTGAGAGTTCTCTTCTTCACTATCCTTGAGGCTTCTCTTCTTCACTAGTGAAGAAGAGTGAAGAAGAGAAATGATTTTTATTTCAATTGTTTTAATGATTATTTATATATTTGAAAGTCGTGCGAATGTGCAACTCATCACTGCTCTGCTACCAATTGCACAGAAGCTGGAGAGTAACGCGACCCCCCCCCCAAAAAAAAAAACACCCTCAAAACTGGTCATTTAGAAAGTCAGAACTTCCTTATTAGTTAAATATCTGGTTTTACTATTTTGTTTGCTCTGCTCTGTTCCTCTTGTTTTTCTGCATCTATTACAAGCAAATGAATTTTTAACTTGTCTAAGCCTTTGGGAGCGTTGTAGAGCCAATAAGTAATAGTCTTGATTTTCAGACCATTGTACCGCATGGTCGTACGTTTTATGCTGCGCAAAGATTCAATCAGTTTAATTTTGGCCATTACAAGAAGTGGGTTATTGATGTAGACAAATCCTTTACAGCTCATTTTATGTATGTTATTACCAAAGAAGAAGAAAAGGCCAGTCAGTCACTCAATACTGACAATAGTGTCTGACAGTGAAGTCTAGCATGAAAACGGGTTTCCTTGCATAATTTGAATATAAGGACACTACTACCGTTTAAATTTCACAGATAGGACATACTGTACATGACATATTCATAATTCCTGCAAAGTTCTACAGAATTTGAGGTTGGCTGCAAAAGGGACATAGTATCTTTAAACTGTATCATAATGTGAAAGAGGATGTCGTAATAATTAAAGATAAAGACCAGCTGACCAGGTCATGCGATCACATTGTGAAAGAAACGTTGTGAAATCGATCAGAAAAGGTTGATCATCTACATGTACATGTAGCATATAATTATTGGTGTGTACTGCAAGGTTCTGGAATCATCAAAATGATAAGAAATTTGGCCCAGTCCTTGGTAAAGTTACAAGCACAGAAAGATGTATATGGGACTACGCACACGTGCGCGACACATTGGTTATATCTATCAGGTCCAAATAGATATAATAATTTACCAAATATATCGATTAGTAGGCGGTTTCTCGGCAAAATTATTATGATCACGTATTACGGTAGTCAAAACATATTCTTTCACATGATGGTAATAAGAGCTTCCATTTCATTTTTTGAGGGGGGGGGGGGCATTTCCAAAACTGGTCTTTACCTTTAAGAGTAACAACACATTTCTGCATCGATTTTCAAAACAAATGTGTCTGAAGTTGAATATTGTTGAAAGAATACATTTTGTTTCTATGCGTCCAAAAGAAAACCCCAAATTATTCCTTTTAATATCAATTTGTCTTCAAAGTAAACACTTTTTTTTTTTTAGGGGGGGGGGGGGGGACATCTTTACAGAAGTTTGTTTTAAAGATGAAGTTGAGTTCTGGTCATGCGATTGCATTGTGAAAGAAACGGTGTGGAACCGACCAGAAAAGGTTGATCATCTAGCAGAATTTGTGTGTATTGCAAGGTTCTGGAATCATCAAAATGATAAGAAATTTGGCCAAGTCTTGGTAAAGTTACAAACACTGTACACAGAAAGATGTATATGGGACTACACGAACACGTGGCGTAAAAAGCCGGCCCCCCCGATTTTTACGATGTTACATGCATATTTAGAATATGAAGGCATATGAAGAGCCATGCTTTTCAGGGAACATGTCTTATCTGATGTTCTTCCACACTTGCATAATAAGAATGAGTAACGCTCACAAATTATTTTTCACCTCTTCCCAGAACTCAACCTTCTCTTTAAAATGACATGGTCTTTCACATTACTATGAATCTTATGTTACAAATGTAAGTGAAATTTTGACATCAAATTTTTGGCAACTTTGGGGCCGGGCTTTGTTTAATTTTTATCAGTAAATGTTCTGTAAAATTCCTTTTTTTGGTCTTCTTTCACTATATGTAGGCCTAATACATACAAAAAAACACCATCCCAACTGTTTATTGGCATTTGAATTCAGAGAGTGAAATTGTTGCAGCCTCAGTCTAGTACTACTTACAATAGACAATGAGCCAACATATCTGATGCCTGATGGCATGAATGACCACGCACAGCTCACAGCATGCACTACACACAAACACACACACATACACACACAAAATATGAACTATATGTGCTGTAATCCACGCCAGAACTATCGGGCTAGCAAATGGCGCGAACCCCGCACAACACCAGCAAGAGTATGGCAATTCCAGGGTAAGCCCTTTGAACACAATCGTTAAGACGATACTTGTGGCAATAAACGGCCTTTTACACTAAAATTGTGACCCTATAAATAATACAGATAAAATATTAAGACTATTGTAATTACCGACGAATCAGTAAATGTAATAAATCCCCAACAAATTTCATATTTTCGACGAGTATCGCCAAACGACCCTCTGCCAAATTCGCCATCTTGAAAGTTGAAAACGCCATTTTGTAACATGGCTGCGCCCATGACAAAAACATGGCGAAAAACATGGCCGAAATCACATCAAAACAAACCAAACATTCGAGATTTGTGGCCGATTAGGGCCTCTAGTTATTGGTGTGATCATTCATATTGAATAAGTTCTTTAAGATGGGCATTCTACTCGATGGAGACGCTTTGATATTTTGTCGAACGGCAAAATAGGGTGCGAGTTTGTGCGCTTGCGTTCGCTCATTCGTTTACACACATGATCAAGGAAAAGTGGACAAACGGCATTGCAGCATAGCCAGCCGAGGGACGCGCGCTGTTGGTAAGAGTTGTCGTGCTAAAATAGTGTTAGTCTGACGGTTTCCTTATCTATTTAAAAGAAAAATCACTCACCTGAAGCCCACATCGTCACTGAAAACTCTCCTTCGAGAGTTTTTATTTGAACTTGCTTGTGTTCCCATTTTCTTGTGTTCTTTTCGGAGTCAAATGACAACTCCCCACTCGCCAAGACTCTCGTTCGAGAATTTTTCTTTCCCTTTTTCCGTCTGCTGGGACCGGCCAATGTTTCGTCCGATAAATCTGAATTTGGTACTGGAACAGGGACAGAGTCTGCATCAATAATATAACTTGAACCTGTTAAATCATCAACATCCCCTACAATTTCCTCTCTAGTCTGAAGAACAATTTCTTCACGATCTGTTAAATGGTGAATCGAATGGTGAATCGAGATGGGTTGACATTCAATTCCGTCGACAGTTTCACATTCCACGGTTTCCACTTGTCCAATTCCATCTTGTATTGTAACTATATTTTCTGTCGTTATACCCTCAATATGTTCCATTGGTATGCTCTCAATCTCCACCTCTTGAACTGGTAATCCAATTTCGGTGTCAATCATGTCCGGATCATCCGCCATTTTGGGGCAAATGTAGGGCAATTCAATGTCAACTTCATCGGCGTCCATGTTGGATTTTCTTCTGCTTCCAGTTTTGGCAGCCAACTTCGTCGCTCTAGATCTACGCAGGGCTAGGGGGGTCAATGACGTGTGACCGAAATCTCGCGATTTCTCGTGTGGTTCAGTCACGTGACCACTAATGCAGTGACTAGTCTGACTACCGAACGTCAAAATCTATTGGTTTCCATCATTTAGCTCTATGGTTTTCATCTGGTTATCTCTAATAGTTTCTGATATAAATTTGATGGAGCTATATACCAGTCACTCACCAATGCAGTTCATGTGTGTACAGTGTACTTTTCACGGGTCTTCCACCAGGTTAGCTGCGTTGTGACAATGCCGGCTTACCATGTAGTATATAATAACATTTGAAGTGATAACTGGTTGTCTGGTTCCCCCCACCCCCCTCGGGGGGGGGGGGGGGGGGTACTCATATATTAGGACATACGGGGTGTGCCGCTCTAATGGGTCACTTTTTCACACACAAAATCCCTAAACATGGGTCCCACTTTTAACAAAAATACCTTTAAAAACGGTGTCGTTTTTTTCAAAACCCTCAAATCACCCGAAAATTGTGAGAAATAGGTTTTTATTCGAGAAAAATAACCCAAAATGACCCCTAATAGTGGGTAGGAGTTTCGAGGCTTGAGCGGCACAACCCCGTCCAAACCAAATCTGAGTACCCCCCCCCCCCCCCCTCGACATTTTATTTCAATACACCGGTATAGCTCAGTGATACTGATAGTGATAGATTGAGAACTTTTTTTTCATATCGGTATAGGTGATGCGAATAATTTTAAAGTAGGAGTATTAGTGATTTATGTGGGGAGAATTGGGGCGGCAGAATTTCTATAAAATTATTTCGGGCACTAGTAAACAATGAATCGATCCTGATTTGGGGCAAGTGACAATATTTTAAAAAGGCACAACATTTTGATGTTTAAAGGGTCATAAAGTTTATAACATTACTCTTTATTGTACACGCAGAGAAATGGGATAACATGTTTTTTTTTGTACACGTTTAAGTAAGGAGGGGCCGTTTCCCCCAGTCCGCGACGGGTATAGATGGACTAGCTTACTACACATTTTGAGACTCTCACCTTTCTCTCACCATTTTCTTTCTCCCATCGTATAATAAAGCAATTTATTGTAACCCACTCCTTTCATTTCGTTTGTCATCTCGAACCAGTCATTTACACGCTGTCTTCCTATTTCGTGAGGCGCGCTTAGCGCATAAAACAGTGATCAACCAGACAACTATACTCTCGTGGGGGGGGGGGGGCCTTGTCACAAAAGTCATATCGATATCGGTGCTGCATATATTCGCATTCAGGGGCAAATATATTTCCATGAAGACTTATTTCTGAAAAATGTTTTTAAAATACATCATATTGTTGATAAGAAAGGTGAATTGAAATCTATCACAGAATTTAAGAAAATGGGTTTAAACAACATTGAAATAAATATAATAAAACAGTTATATGAAGGCATTCCATTCTCATGGAAAACTCTTTTGAATATATATGAACATCCTTGTGAGGATACCGAATTAAGTTTAGAATTCATTATTAACGGAAACCCTCACTCTTTGCAAGACATAACATCAAAATATATCTATAGTACATTGTTAAAAATGAGAACGGAAAAATCTTATGCTACATGCAACTTAGAACGTACATACAATATGGTCGAAAATGACACGAGAACAATTTTCTTAAGACCCCGAAAATCCACTCTAGACAGAAAGCTGAGGGAATTTCAATATAAAATGTTATATAATTTAATTTATACAAATAAGCATCTATACACTTTCAAACATGCAGTGAGCAATCTTTGCTCCTTTTGCAATAAACACGAAGAAACCTATGAGCATCTGTTTTTTACCTGTGAAAAGGTAGCAAATATTTGGAAGGACTGCGGTGACCTTTTTACTTTATCAGCATTAAAAAATCTACACTGGCAAGAAATTCATATCGGAATAAAAAGATCCAAAGCGGGAGAAGAACAACTGTTAAATCACATTATTCTTTTAATAAAACATATGATTTTTAAATATAGTTCAACTAAAAATAGACCCCCAATTCCTCAAGAAATTAAAAAAAGAATTATAGAAAATAGGCAAGAAGAAAAGGAATTAGCGGGGGAGAGAGGCACTTTAACACTTCACTTCAAAAATGGGACAACTTCCACAATTAAGGACGGCGAGGCAAATACTTCTTTCTCAGATTCAGACATTTTGTTATTTTTTTTAAAATATATAATTTGGTCTTAAAGAAAAGGAAGAGACAGGATTTCCAACAAATATGTAGATGTGAATGCTCGGGAAGGGAGGGGGGATTTGTTGAGCTTTGGAATGAAGGGGGGGAGGGGGATATGTAAGTTTGTATGTGTGTCTGAGCATGTGAGCGTGTGTGGTGTGTCTGTCTGTAGGTAACTCTTTGATTTATAATATTCGTTAAGTATAATTAATTTGAATATCTTATGTATTTTTTGAGAGATGTACAATTTTCTTTATATTTTGATATGATATGTAAATCAATGAAGCTGTATGTTTGTTTGTTATATATTTTGTACTGAATGAATACAATAAAACAATGCTACAAAACAAAAAAAATATAGCACGCCCCTAAGGAATGGTGGATTTTTTTTCCAACAGAATATCACCTTTAAAATATTTTAAAGGATCGGTCAGAATTCTAAACCAGAACGATAAAGACGTAGGCTCATCCAGTATCCGGGTAAAGCAATCATTGTCACGACTTTCACTACGATCTCTACTAATTGAATTTGTTTGAAAATGAGGAAGAAGTATTAACATTTTAAAAAACTGCATGCATTATCATAATCAGCGCTTCTTCGCGTTGGCAAGCATAAGCATATTCGAAGGACTGGCTGCCTTATGAGGCGATATACGAGTCAACGTTTTCTCAAAATCTCAGATATAAACTGATAAACACTTCTTTCTGTGGTTACTTTAACCCTTGTCCGAATTACACATATCTAAACACTTTTAGTAATACGTGAAGCAGCAAATATTACCATATTTTTCTATTTTTCGGATTTTTTTAAGTTTTAAAGTTTGATAGTTTTCCGGTAAAATCAGGATATGGGCCCGCATGATAGCGGTGCAGTCTGCGAGGAGATCGTCGATCGTTCGAGCGTTGATACCTTAAAGAGACCCTCTTAGATGCTTATAATATAAGACATTTAGGCGCGATTAGGGAGATGTGAGTTGGTATATTGGTACGTTCACTCGGTTAGCTCTCTGTTTTCGCCAACAAACTGGCTCAGGCGGACCCCGACTCGAAACGGAGTCACATCTTTCGGACGTGACCCCGGGTTATTTAGGGGCATTTTTTCTCGAAAAGAGCCCCATTTTCCACAATTTGTGGGTGTCCTAATATTCGGTATGATAATATTATACTGAAGTACATTCAGTGGCGTACGCAGGATTTTTTCAAGGGGGGGGGGTTTTAAAATCGGGCCCAAAATTTGCTCCCGAAAATTTGAAAATCGCGCCGGCCGAAAAGTCGCTCAGTGGGGGGGGGGGGGGGGGGGGGGGGGGGGGGGGGGGGGGGGGGGGTAAGCGGACTTTTTTTTTTTTTGGTCTCGAAATTTGAAAATTTGACATCTTGTTCCGTTGGGGGGGGGGGTAAGGTCACCTTTTTTAGGTCAGCCATTGGCATAATTTTTTTTTTTTTTTTTTTTTTTTTTAATAAAAAAAAAAATCAAAAGGGGGGGTTTTTCACTAAAAACATACACAAAACATACACATAACAAAAACTCGAGGGGGGGGGGGGGGTTCACCCCAAAACCCCTCCCCTGCGTACGCGCCTGAGTACATTGTTTCTTGCAAACAGATAGATGGTCAAGATCAAACGCATCTATTCCGCTTTATAATCCCGACGTTAATGTTGAATGGCAGGGACGGCGGAGCAACTTCTAAAGTGGGGGAGGGGGGGACCAACAAAAGAGGGCACTCTCTGGAAAAAGGGCACCTACAAAGGGAAATCTCGGGGGGGCGGGGGGGGTCGTTCTCTTCCACTTTATGTATGCCCCTTCCAATATCACAATTACATACCCATAGGCGCCGGAAGTGGGGGGGCAGGGGGGGGGGGGCAGTTGCCCCCCCCCCCCAGTCAAAAAGGGGGGGGGGGGGAAACGCATTTTTGCCCCCCCAAAAACGCCCCCCCTCCAAAAAAATAAAAATAAAACAGTAAAGGAGTAAACATGGTTTGTATTTTTAATCCAAAAGAACGTAACAATAATAAAAACCTGAATTAAATCACATATACAATTACAATTCCATTCAAAGAAAAAGGAAAGTTCACAGGAATTAAATTTCATAAACATTGCGTATGCCACCTATACGGTATTTATCAATGGAGGTCCCTATAATAGCGATACGCGCATATCTTGGACAAATTGTGCGAGAATGGGAAAGCGTAATGGCGTTTTTTTTTGTTATAGAGGTGAGAAGGCATGAGCCCCTGAACGCTGGCGTACTAATGGGGGGGGGGGGGGGGGGGTGGGGTGATGTATTTCTTATTCGAAACAAGTGATTTACAAATGTTGATGTTGTGACATGATTTTCCGGCATTTTTTCTCCATTTTTTTTGTAAGTCATACCTTTTTATGCGTTTGTTGGAAAATAAGAAATTTCCAAATTACAGTCAGGCTTGGAAGCCTTTATGTCATGGTCTGCTAATTGGCTGGGCTCGAGCCCCCCCCCCCCCTTTTTGAAAAAGTATGTTAAAGAGAAAAAGAAAGGAAGACGGAGAAAAAAAATAAGTGACCAGCCAATGTCACAAATAAGGTATAAAAAATGCTCATCTGACCGTTATTAAATGCTTAAAACCCAAGAGCTTAAGGGGGCTCCGCCCCAGAACCCCACCAAGGGACCTAAGGCGGGGCCCCTGGATGCTCATCTGACCGTAATTAAATATCTAAAACCCCCGAGCTTCCAGGGGCTCTGCCCCCTGGACCCCAACAAGGACTCTAAGACGGTCCCCTGGATGCTCATTTGACAGTAATTAAATACCTAAAACCCCTGAGCTTCCAGGGGCTCTGCCCCCTGGACCCCAACAAGGACTCTAAGACGGTCCCCTGGATGCTCATTTGACAGTAATTAAATACCTAAAACCCCTGAGCTTCCGGGGGCTCTGCCCCCTGGACCCCACCAAGGGCCCTAAGGCGGCCCCCCTGGATGCTCACCTGACCTTAATTAAATACTTAAAACCGCTGAGCTTCCGGGGGCTCTGCCCCCTGGACCCCACCATGGGCCCTAAGGCGGGCCCCTGGATGCTCATCTGACCGTAATAAAATACCTAAAACCCCTGAGCTTCCGGGGGCTCTGCCCCCTGGACCCCACCAAGGGCCCTAAGGCGGGCCCGTGGATACTCATCTGACCGTAATTAAATACCTAAAACCCCTGAGCTTCCGGAGGCTCTGCCCCCCGAAAAAACACCAAGGGCCCTAAGACGGCCCCTGGATGCTCATCTGACCGTAGTTAAATATTAAAACTCTTAGCTTCTGGGGGCTCTCCCCCCCCCCCTTGGAACACGTCAATTGCCTTACAGAGGGCCCCTTGATGCTCATCTAACCGTAATTAAATACCTAAAACCCCTGGGCTTCCGGGGGCTCAGCCCCTTGACCCCACGCCAATTTACGCTCTACCTGATCGATAATACTCCACTTTGAAAAACGTTCCGCGGGACCTGCATGTAACGTGTAAGACTGGTGGTGATTCAGATTTTTCGTCTGCCCCCCCCCCCTTCCGAACTTTTTTTCTCATTACGTCACTGCCCCTGGAATGTGAGCCCCCTGGAATGTTTGCCCCCCCCCCCCCCAATCCCAAACTGCTTCCGGCGCGCCTGTACATACCCATCAATGCATGTGCCGTTTCTCGTGGGTTATTGGTCTAAACTGGGATA